>LOEQ01000056.1:161880-189099 GCA_001685075.1 Bramus lutescens | reverse complement strand
GACAGCCTGCCGCAGGCCTTCCTAGAGAATTTCAGTTAGTTTGAGACTTCAGATGCCAACCTTGGCCATCTCCTCACTCTCCCACTTCGCCTCCCCTTCTCTTGGGAAAATAATTTATCTTTTTTTTTTTCTTCAACTGCTTTCAGAGCAAATAATTCCTAGCCTCTCTCTCCCTTGTCTCAGGTGACCTTCGAATGCTTTCTCCTCAAATGAATTCTTTTGAAGCAAGATTGCGCTCAGAACTAAGTCACCTGTAGTAGGTGGTTGGATAAGCCCCCCCCCCATTCCCATCTGTTGTCTTTTTAGGAGAGGCATTGAGCTATGTCTCGGCCAGCGGTAGTTATGCTTTCACGACATCTCCCTGGGCCTCCACGAGAAGAGCCATGTTCAACCGCACCATCCTGAAGACATCTGGCAGCCTGGCCTCGATTACCTTGTTTCTCAGTGTTGCGTCATTTCCTACTTGTTCAGTTAGCAAAATGCCTGTCAAGGCCCTAAACTATCTGTCGCAGAACTGAGACGGCTTTCGGGATATGACGAAGACCAGAACCAGGCTCAGTTCTGTATGGATCCTTCATGTTCTTCTTCCTGGGTACCACCTAGGTTACGGCATTTTCCAGCTTCCTTTACATTTAGGTGGAGTCCGGTTCAAGCTACTGCCATGGTATAGTTGACATGATGAGTGTAAACAGTGCTAGCCCTGCATCTGGCTTCCACACACGATCCTTCGTTTGTCCTCTTTCCTGAGCTGATGATCAAATTCAGGAGACTCCCGAATAACCCCTAGGCCCTCCCAGATGGTGGAGTCATTAAGTGGAGCCCTGAGTCCCCACGTCACTGCAGGGAATGCTGCTACGCTATAGCCAATGGCATTTTTACTGAGTAACAAGGAAAAAATTCCTCCTGGTATTAAACTTCTTGGGTTACAAAAATGAAATAAATCTTTTTTAAAAATAGCATGTGACTGGAGACATGGCTCAGTGCTTAATGTTCTTGTAGAGGTCCTGCGTTGGGTTCCCGGAACCCATGTTGGGCAGTTGACAAACAATTCTGGGTTATTTGACCCTCTCCTATGGCCTCAAAGCTCTCTCTCTCTCTCTCTCTCTCTCTCTCTCTCTCTCTTTCTCGTGTGTGTGTGTGTAAAAATAAAAATAAAATAAATCTTAAACCACCCTGTTTTTGTAATTTATTAGCCCCATCCCAACTAAAAATTTCATGCCTTTTGGAGTGTATAGTACATTGTAAGTCCCAGATGTCATTTGGGCAGCCCCACAGGTCACACTGAAACACATTCCAGGGAGACCAGCCTGGTATTGCGAGAGGATCGTGAGAAGGGAGTGCCTTGGGCAGGGAGGTCAGAGGGCCTGGGATCTGCAGCTCAGGCAGTCATTGGGTTCCCACAGAGCTCCCCCCCTCTTTGTATCAAGCAAGTGCTCATGGCTGCCCTCTGTGCTCTCCTGTGCTTTCTGCTCTTCTGGGCGTCTGTATTTTCCTGTCTCCATCTTTCTTTTTGCCACCAAGATAAGACAAAAGGAAAAAAAAACAGCAGCCCCAGCAACAATGACAACAAAAATCATGTCATCAAGGAATCGCACGCTAGCTGACAAATGAACTATCACAAACAGACTTGTCAGGTCAAGAACAATGAGAGTGAATTTATGATTTCAGAACAAGGCAGCTCCATCATTGCTGGCCAGTGGCACAGTAGTAGCGATGGACACACTGTTCAGCACCAACTCGGAGCCTAGGTTGCAGTTGCTAACACCACATACCTGAACCCTGGGATGCCCATCTCATGCATTTGGGAATGGGAGAAGACAACACAGGGTCATAACATTCTCTTTTTAACTGGGGACTGGACTCTGGGTTTGTCCCATATTCGTCACGTGTGCATCTGGAGATGTCTCCCCAGCCCCACAATGCCCTTGTGTCTCCAGAAAGCAAGATTGCTTCAGGAATTCACAGCACAGGCTCTGAAAATCAGCTTGAAAGAACTCCTACTAGCTAAGTGGCAACAATTTGAGCATCAGTAATTGGTAAAGAGTAGCAATAATTGCATTTAATTGGGACAAGTGATGTCTGCAAAAAGCTATGAGTTAACAGTGAAAGTGACCATAGAGTTTTTAATGCTGAAAAGTTAAAAATGATAGGACAGGCTCAGGGATCCCATGGATGTCAACAAAGAAGGGGAGCTGGGACCCCATGGTCTCCACAGAAAGTAACCATTCAGGCAATACCAAATGTCCCTGGCCTAATCACCTAGCAACAGGCACCAAGCCCAGCAGTGTTCTGTTAATTCCATTTTGCAAATTGTCAGAGAGATTAAGTGACCTTCTCAAGGCCACACAGCCTCTGGGTGGAGGAACCCTAACTGTGAACTCAGGCTGTCTAGCTCAAGGATCTACCTGTATGAAATTGTGCCACATTTCCATATAAGTGTGTGTGTGTTCGCCACAGTGGAGGCCAGATCAGTTCTCTCCTTCTAACGTGGCTCCCAGAGATGAAACAGTCATTAGGTTTGGCTGCAAGTGCCTCGACCCATTGAGTCATCTCACCAGCCCAGATATTATTATTTTGTACAGAATAGAAACCTATACTTGCTTGTATGTGGATAATTAAGAAAGAATAAACTAGCCACTCATGCATACGTCAATTAATTCTAAAAGTATCAGGTCAGATGATGTTCAAAGGTCAAGTCAGATTGGTGAGTGCTGATGGCCACATGCAGGCAGCCAAATGGAAAGAGGACACAGCCCAGTGTTGCACAACCATTAATTAGCCAAGAATCCCGGAGATAGATGCAGGGAGTACATGGATCTAACTATGCATCTCCTAGGAGATGGAGCCTCCAGAAAGCTGCATGGATTGTAATAAAATATGGGGAGAAACGTTTGAGCTTTTAATAAAGCTAACAGGCAAGATCAATAGTGTAAAACGACAGCAAGAGAGGCACAGCTGTAGAATTCCAGCCCCAAAAGATGCTCATGCACGCTGCTTGCAGGGAGAGTCCCAGGAGCCCCAAAGGCAAACCCATGTGGAGGGTGTGTCTGTAACTCTTCTCAGGAGGCTGTGTTAAATGGGTACCACTCAGCCTGGCAAAATGACCTGCAGCCCTATAGGGACCCTTCAGACTCAGTGGGTCAGAGAAGTTGCTCTTTGATTGAGTAGGGCATGCAACAGCCCCAACCGGAAGACTGGACAGAAGGTTCTGTGGGTAAAATGCTTGATTCACAAGCATAAGGACCCAGATTTGGGTCACTAACACCCATGTAAAAATCTGGACAGGTGCACACACACACACACACACTACCCCAATCAGGAAAACTATCAAATGGCTACAGTGAAAACTTTGCAAGAAGTAAAAATGATAACTGTAGAGAAATACAAAGTGCTGGGTTTGGAGCAAATTTTAGTGGGGCGGAAGTACAGCTGTAAGCCTTACTTCTTAGAATGTCTCCTCTGCTCTTGAAGCTGTCTAAAATTTTCTAAAACCTTATACATCATGCACTCAGAGACTGCTGCCGCTGCTCCACCTAAGGATCCATGGGGCTCAGTTCTGTGCCTGCAACTGACTTTCAGTGACCTTAATCGCATCTCTGTCACGGCATCACCTCGGGGGCTTCCAGAATCCACCTGCCAGAAGAACCGCGGAATTAGCTGCCTCACCCCCCGCACAGTCCTACCTAATGACTAGCAGGTGTGGAGGACGCGGATGCTCTCTCCCCATCTCCATAATTCCGAGGCCTGGCTTTCCATGCCTTTCTGGAATCTGTTCCCCAAGTCAGCACCTGCTGATACCTGCTGATAGCTGTCTAGACCGCATCCTCATGGCAAGCCGATTCACCCACCTCAAAGTGATTTTCCGTTCCCCCCAAAGTTTCCCAATCCTCTTGGTGTTTTTTTGTTTGTTTGTTTTATCATTGTTTTTGAGACAGGGTCTTACTATGTAGCACTGACTGACCTGGAACTTACTATATAGATCCAGCTGGCTCTGAACTCACAGAGAGCCACCCGCCTCGGCATCGAGAGTGCTGGAATTAAAGGCATGGGCCACCACCGCCAGCTAACCAATTTCTAAATATACTGAACACACTTAACCTTTATCAGAGAAGTTTGCTGGAGTCAACCCAGTGAGGGACTGCATTCATAATTGCAGTTTAACTTAATTAAGGGTAATTAGTTAAATTTGTAAGCACTATTTACATTAGCAAAAGAAGATTGTTTGAAGAATTTGCCAATAATCTAGTAGATGGCTTCATCAACTGGGACCAAAGGTGAAGCACGCATATTCCTAGCTGCTTGTGAGCAGGCTCATAATCCCTCGGTTAAAAGATAAAGAACAAATCAACACTGGGTAGGAAACCTTGTCCAGAGACAGCCTGCATGTTAGCTCACCAGCTCCCCGGGGAGAGCCGGCACTTCACTCTTCCCGGCCTCGTGGTATTTGGTGTGTATTTCTGCAACAGTACATACTGAGCTGTGCCATAATTTATTTGTTTCCGTGTATGTCCCCAAGATTACAGTCTGAGGTCCTGGAAGCCTGGGACCTGGTTCCTTTGCCTCTGTCAGCTCCACATTACATTCTAATCTTGGCATGTCAGTAGCCGTAATACCTAGTTGTCAACAAAACACACAAATGGATGACTGAGTAAAGAAACATCTGTCCTGTCCAATAGACTGTGTGTCCTGTTGGCAGAAATTACTTTATATTAGCTGTCAAAACTGCTCCTGTGCTATGTAGAGGCTCTGGCAAACCCTTGGCTGTTAGTGTTGAACACTCAGTGTGTAAACAAGTGAATGAATGAATTGGTGAATAAATGAGGGGCAGACGTGTGACAGCCGCAGACTGTTTTTGAGCAATGGCTGTCAAAGGTGGCTTGTCTTCTGCCTGTCGGTGGGATGGATCTGAGTTCGGTTGTCAGTTTTGTAAATATAAAAGCGAGCAGTTAGTCATTGACTTGCATTATACTAATTCCAGTTAGTTAGCCCAGCTCCTTAGCACAACTTCCCAGCCTGCCTTTTCATCCACATTTTGAATACTTTTTTTCTTGCTTTGGTTTCACTTAGAAACATGGTGAACCAATCCTATCACTGCTGTAGGGGTGCTTGCCCATTCGATCCGTGGCACACATAGGGGTACAGTCATTCAGCCTTCTCAACTAGGGGTGGACATTCCTTAGCCTGTTGTCCCTTAGGGCCTGCCCTTTGTTTTTGTAAATAAAGATTTACTGAAACCCAGCCATGGCTGTTTGTTTTGGGTGATCTGCTATTGCTTTCATGCTCATCATCTGTAATGGCAGGACAAAGGGACAGAGAACTTCTGCCTGTAAGGGTACAGGTATTAGTTATCTGGTCCTTTATGGGAAAGGAAGTTGCTGATCTCTTTTCCAGAGGAAGCCTGACAGTAAGGAAGCCCACATCACACCATCATGCATTCAAGTGGGCAAAGGTCTACCATGTGCCTGTTTAAAAGGAATATACCATGTGTTCTTCCTCCACCTGCCCCGTGTAGACACAGTTCTACTTACAAGATTAAACAGAGGTATGCAGTATAATTGATGTGAGTGAACCTAGCACCATTTCTAGTGATTGTGCGTTTTATTCCTAATAAGAAAATATTCATAGAACATTTGTTTGATCATCCTCTTTATTGTTCATTTGCTCTCTAGGGTGATTCTTCTATAGCTAACTCTCCTTAGCTGGAAAACAAAGGAACAGTGTGATGCCTGAACCCCACATGCTACCCCTGTAACATGCAGACTCAGTGGTACTATATCATACTACATACTCCTAGCTCTCTCTGTAAGGGCCATATGCTTCTCAACAGTAAAACGGCACTTCGTTTCAGCTAACATGGGGATTAAATGAGATAATTAGTAGCTGGAAAAAGGACTGTATTTAATGTAATTAGGGTTTTTGAGGTACTCTGCTAAGTGCTTTCAGCATGCATTATCTCATTTGGTTCTCCCCAAGCACAGCAAATGTTTCCCTGACTCAAGGGCTGAGGCGGAGATATACAGGGACCTCGTCTATTCCTTTAGCAAGTATTTGAGTTATTTGTTTATCACATTGGCAAATAAAGGAGTTTTGCATGGTAGTTCTTGCCCATGATCCTAGCACTTAGGAGGCCAAATAGGAGGATTATGAGTTCCAGGCTATCCTGAGCTACCCTTTTTCAAGTAAATAAATAAATCTGATGAAAACACAATGTTTTGAAATACATATGCATGGTGTAATGAATGGCTAAATCAAGCTATTTAACATAGGGGCTACCTTCATTTATCAATTATTTTTGACACCAACACTAAAACTTCTATCGTGACAGCAAATTTCAAGTATACAGTACATTCTGAACAGATCTTTCCTATGTATCCCGCTCACCTTATGGAGACATTGCTATCACTTACTCGCTGACTCCTGTCCATGCTGTCACCCCGTATCCTGGCCACTCCTAATCTACATCACACAGGAACCATAGCTGGACTCCCTTTTTCTGTTGAGATTGGTTCTGGGATTCCTCGGGTAAATGAAGCATGCAGCATTCCCCAGTTTCTACATGGTTATTCCACCTAACACAGCATCCTCCAGATTCAGACAGATGATAGCATCCCTGCCTTCATCTTCAAGACCTGAGCACCACTCCATGAAGTGCAGTTCTTACTTTAACATCCTGGTTTAATTTGCTTTCGGTATATAGGTCACTAGTAGTAGCAGGATTATTTGGGAGCATGATCATTTGGGAGATCTTTTTTTTTTTAGTTTTTGTTTTGTTTTTTTACTGTGTTCTCTAAAAGTTCACCCCACCAGTGTGTAAAGGTTCCATTTTCCCCTCCACCAATGTTTGTTACTTATTTTAATTTATATGTATGTAAGTATGCCATGAGTGTACATGTGCCCAGCAAAGCCAGAAGACGGCATTGTATCTCCTGGAGCTGGGGCTCAAGGCGGCTGTGAGCTGCCCAGCGTAGGTGTTGGGAGGCAGACTTGGATGCTATGGATAAGTAGCAAGTGCTTTTAACCACTGAGCACTCTCTAGCCCCTCAGGTGTTGTATTTTATCTAAAAGATAAAACAATATCAAAAGATATTAGTCATTCTAACAGGTATGCTTTCATTTATTTTTTCAAATATTTGTTTTATTTTAATTATGTGTAATATGTGTGTGGTGGTGATGGTGGTGGTACATGAAGAAGGTTTCAGGGTGGGCCATCACCTCCCCTGGAGCTAGAGTGACAGGTGGTTGTAAGCCTTCCTATACAGTGCTAGGACCTGAACTTGGGGCCTCTGCAAGAAAACTATATACTTTTAAAATTATTGATTTTATTTCTTTATTTAACATCCAAACTGCAGTTTCCCCTCTCTCTCTCCTACTGTCTCCTTCCCCCAGCTCACCCCCCATACACTCCTCCTCTGCTTCTGTTCAGAAAAGGTCAAGCCTTAAATAATATCAACAAAACACAGCATATCAAGTTGTGGTAAGATTAAGGACCTCCCTTTGTATTAAGGCTGGGCAAGGAGATCCAGTATGAGGTATAGGGTTCCAGAAGCCTGTAAAAGAGTCAGAGACAGCCCCTGTTCCCAGTGTTAGAAGTTCCACCAGAAGATCAAGCTACATAACTGTCAGAGATACGTAGAGGACCTACATTGGTCCCATGGAGGCTCTGTGGTTGACGGTTCAAACTCTGTGAACTCCTAAGTGCCCAGGTTAGCTGATTCTGTGAATTTTCTTGTGATGTTCTTGACCCCTCTGGCTCATAAATCTTTCATCTCTCCTGCAGAATTCTCTGAGCACTTCTGCCTGTGGGTCTGCATCTATTTCCACCAGTTACTGGATAAAGCCTCTCTGAAGACAGCTGGGGTGGGCACCTATCTATGAGTATAGTAGAATATTGTCATACATCATTATGTTGACATTTTTTTCTCCAGTCATGTTTGGTTCTAGCCTGGGTCTCTGGGCCATCCAGCCATTGGGTCCTAGCATTCCTTGCAGTGTCAGGGGTGGGCTCTCTCTCGTGGCATGGGTCTTACTTAGGCTGGACCAGTCATTGGTTGGCTGCTCCCACAATCTCTGTTCCACCCTTACCCCAGCACATCCCATAGGCAAGACAAACTGTAGGTCAGAGGTTATGTGGCTGGGATGGTGTACCAATTCCTTCTCTGAAAGTCTTGCCTAATCACAGGAGATGGACAGTTCAGGTTACTTATCCACTATTGCAATGAGTCTTAGCTGGGATCATCCTTGTAGATTCCTAGGAGTTTCCTTTGCATCTGACCCTCAAAGGCTCCCTTCCAGTCATCTTATTCAATATTCTCCCCCTCCATTCACCCTCCTAACCTGATCCCTCGTGTTTCCATCCCCACCTGCCCCCAGTCCACTCATGAAATCTCTTCTATTTCCCTTTCCCAGGGAGATCTGAGTGTGTCCCCCCTTGGCCCTCCTTGTTACCTAGCCTCTCTGGGTCTGTGAATTATAACACAGTTATTCTTTATTTTATGGCTAATATTCACTTATAAGTGAGTACCTACCATATTTATCTTTCTGGATGTGGGTTACCTCATTCAGGATGATTTTTTTTCTAGTTCCATCCATTTGCCTTCAAATTTCCTGATGTCATCGTTTTTAGCAACTAAGTAATACTCCATTGTGTAAACATACCACATTTTCTTTATACATTCTTTGGTTGAGGGACATCTAGTTGTTTCCAGACTCTGACTATTATGAATAAAGCTGCTATGAACATCAGTGAGCAAGTGTCTTTGTGGTATGATTGAGCATCCTTTGGGTATATACCCAAGAGTGGTATATCTGGCTGGGTTTTAAGGTAGATCAATTCCCAATTTATGAGAAACTACCATATTGATTTACAAAATTGCTGTACAAATTTGCATTCCACCAACAATGAAGAAGTGTTTCTCTTGATCCACATCCTTTTCAGCATAATCTGTCATTTATACTTTTCATCTTAACTATTCTCACTGGTAAGATGGAATCTCAGAGTCATTTTGATTTATATTTCCCTGATGGCTAAGGATGTTGAACATTTCCTTAAGTGTTTCTCAGCCATTTGAGATTGATTCTTCTATTGAGAATTCTTTGTTTAGAGCTATACCCCATTTTTGAATTGAACTATTTGGTTTTTTTTGATGTCTAGTTTTTTGATCTCTTTATATATTTTGGAAATTACCCCTCTGTCAGATACTGGATAATGAAGATCTTTTCCCATTTGCCATTTTGTCCTATTGATGGTGTCCTTTGCCTTACAGAAACTTTTCAGTTTATTTATTAATTGTTGATCTTCGTGCCTGTGCTATCAGTGTTCAGTTCAGGGAGCTGTTTCCCGTGCCACTGTGTTCAAGGCTAGTTCTAACTTTGCTTTCTGTCAGGTTCACTGTATCAGGTTTGATCAACTTGGACTTAAGTTTTGTGCAAGGTAATAGATATGGATCTATTTGCATTCATCTATGTGTCCAACACCATTTTTTCCCCATTTTAGATTTCTGGCTTCTTTATCAAAAGTCAGGCATCCACAGGTATGGGGATTTATGTCAGGGTCTTTGATTCAATTACATTGACCCACCTGTCTGTTTTTATGCCAGCACCATGCTGGTTTTTTTGCTATAGCTCTGTGATAGAGCTTGAAATCAGGGATGGTGATATCTCGGGAAGTTCTTTTACTGTACAGGATTGTTTAAGCTATCCTTGTTTTTTTGTTTTGTTTTTCCATATGAAGTTTGAGTATTGTTCTTTCAAGGTCTGTAAGGAATTGTGTTGTGATTTTCATGGCGATTATGTTAAATCTGTAGATTGATTTTGATAAAATGGCCATATTTTACTATGTTAATTCTACTGATCCATGAAGATGGAAGATCTGTCCATCTTTTGATATCTGCTCCATATTTTTTCAAATACTTGAAGTTCTTCTTGTACAGGTCTTTCATTTGATTGGTTAGAGTCACCCCACATATTATTTATAGCTATTGTAAAGGGTATTGTTTCCCTGATTTCCTTCTCAGCCCATTTATCATTTGTATGTAAGGGGGTTAATAATTTTTTAATTAACCTTGTATCCAAGCATTTCACTGAAGATAGAATTTTTGGGGTGACTTGTGTATACTATCATATCATCTGCTAATAATGATACTTTGACTTCCTCCTTTTCAGTCTGTATCCACTTGATCTCCTATAGTTGTCTTATTGCTTCAAGTACTCTCTACTGAATGTGGAGAGAGTGGACGGCCTTGTCTTGTTCTTGATTTTAGTGGAATTGCTTTGAGTTTCTCTTCATTTAATTTGATGCTGGTACACGGCTTGTTGTATATTGCTTTTATTATGTTTAGGTATGTCCCTTGTAACCCTGATCTTTCCAAGCCTTTTATTATGAAGGAGTATTGGATTTTGTCCAAGGTTTTTTCAGCATCTAATGAGATGATCAAGTTTTTTTTCTTTCATTTTGTTTATATGGTGGGTTACCTTGACAGATTTTTGTATGTTGAAACATCTCTGCATCTCTGCGATGAAGCCTGAAGTACACACCCTTAACTACTGAGCATCTTTTCAGCAGATAATTGTGAACTCTGATTATTTTAATCTTCACTTTCTGGATAATTAGTGATATTGGACTCACAAATACACACACATATATAACATATGCATAGACATGTATATATATTGAACATATATATAATATATATCAAACACATGCTATTTGTCTATTTGTGTGTCTCCTTTTAAGAGGTGTGCATTTGCCTAGTATTTAGGCGTCATAGCCACCGTAGTTAGGCAAGAAGAAAACGTGTCACAACAGAGGACATTTAGCACTCCTGAGGATAGAGGACTTAATACATGCATAAAATTCTATGTACCAACCCAAACCTCTCAAGATGGTGGTTGTGGAGCAGGGAAGCCCTCAAAAGCATCCAGTACAAGCTGTCTCCCTTTTTAGAAGCTGGAGTCTTCATCCTGTCCTCAGGGCTATTCTTCCGTCCTTCCGGGTAGAGATAGTGTTTCTCTTTAATGGCACAGATCTCTTTGACAGTTACTGCCGCCTTGATCCTGCCTATCTGGAATACCAAACGCACTCTAATTCTTTACATTGCCAAAGAACAGGCACATTTTCCAGATCCTTCGGCTCCATTCATTTGCTCTCTCACTGTAGCTGAATGAGAGCGGTAACCATGCCGTGGCATGAATGCTGCTCTAGTTTGAGGTTTTTCTCGGCCAAGCCATCCCATTACTCCAGATATCAGTCTCTCTCCAATTCTCAGGACATGGACAGAGTGCAGCCAGAGTAGATTATCAAATGGACAACCGTTAGCCCAGTTCCCAATAGAGCCCTTGTTCCCTTCTGAAACCTCATGAGCTGGGCCGGCCGTCACTGTACATGTTTCTCTGGACAACCTGCTTGTCAAAAGTCAAAAGGCCTATGTGATGTTTGCTTCTTTAAAAAGTTTCTGTCAAGTTGACAACTGATATTAACCATCACCAGAGACCAGTGCTCACCAAGGGGTCCGCAAGTGTTCCTAGTGTGTGCTAGTGGTTGGGGTTAGAGGATAAATAAGACACACAGTATGAGCAGACATATTGTGTCCATTAGCAGACATCACGGTGGGGAGGATAAGACAGGGAACGGGGGATTGGAATACTGGGGTTGGAGGGATGGAGTTGAGGTCATGGTCCTGGCCAAACACATTCAAAAGATGCTGACAGAAATGAAGGCTTGAAAGAGGGAAGTCAAACAGCCTGATGGACATCTGGGGAAGAGCCTTGGAGACTCTCTCAGCTAGTTAGGGGAGAGCTAGAATTCTAAGCCCCACTGGACTCCAGAGCCCAAGCTTACCAGCAAAGTGGGAATCCCCTGATCAGTATTTCTCAGGACATGTTCTCAAGTCTTGGTTCTCTTCGGCTGCTGCCTATCTCTGTTCTGGACGTTGCTCTTCCCTGATGTGTTCTCACAGGTCTTTGGTCACAGGCTGTCCTCTGTCTTTGTAACTGGGTCTTCTAAGACCTGATAAAGGAACAGTTCCACCCCATGCCATGCAGCTGGGGTGGGTAGGACTCAACCAAACATAACCCAGGCTTTCTAGCCCCAGCCAGAGAGAGGGCTCCAGCAACAGCTTCACACCAACAAGGAGGCCACCAGGCATTAGAGGCACCAGACAGTTAGGCACAGTTATGGAATACAAGTATTGGGTGGGGAGGTGGAGCAGAGAGAGGGGCAGAGGGGTTCATGGCCTGGGGAGAGGAGTTGATCTAAAAAGGTGATGGTAATGTGGAACAGGCTGGCATGAATGGCCTGCTTGCTACCACAGTCAAAGGTGATGCCTGGGCCTGAACTGTACTATAGCCAAGAGCCAAGTTTTGGTTTGGGGCCCTAAAGGAGATGAGGGGGCCTAAGAAGAAGTCTATGGCTCCTGTCACCACTAAGGACCATGCAGAGGCCTGTAGTCTCGGCTACCACCTCAGGCTATGTTGGTGTCCAAGGGCCACAATTCCTCTGAGACCATGCCAGTGTGAGTGGTCTGAGCTCCCATCTGTGCCATGGAAATATTCAAGCCCGGGCTGCTGCTGAGGACAATGTCTGGTTCCATGGTCCTACCACAACCTGGGTCTGTGTTGACGTCAAAATGGCAATGGCCCTTGTTGCCACCCAAGGCCACATAGATGTCTGGGGTCTAGAATGCAGCCTGTGACCATGTTGGTGTATGAGATAGGACCTCACTATGTAGCCAGCCACATAACTTAATATGTATGTAGTTCAGGCTAGCCTCTGACTCACAGAAATCTACCTGCCTGGTTTCCCTAGTGTTGGATTAAATGTTTGAACGACTATACTCAACTAGTAGAATAAATCTTGAAAAACTAGAATCCAAGGAAAGTAGCTGTTTCTCCGGGGTCTTCTGATAGCCCTCCTCCACCCTTTTTCCTGCCCGAGCCCAGGCCGTGTCCTCAGTCCCGGCTCATCTCCTCATCAGAGGTAGCGGCGGCCCAGACCCTGTATTTTTAGTCAAGCTCGACTCTCAGCAGATGTGTGTCTTAATTGCCATAATCTGCCTGGGTGCCATTTTTGAAATCAGCTAAATGAAGATTGAAAATAGAACCCACCTCATCTGCTTGTTTTGAGATTTGTGTGGGGCTTGACCTTGACACGCGACCATGACTTCTGCTCGTGGGCTGCAGCTGACGGAGGAGACACTTTGTGTTAAAGGGCGGTAGGCTGTGTTCAACCCAGCTCTGCTGCCTCTGGATGCCAACTCATACTCCCCACACTGAAAGCTGGAGTGGTAGTGGAAACTTGAGTAGCGTATGAAAAAGGTATACAAATGCATAAGTTAGTAGACAGCCTTGAATAATAATGCCAATTTCAGTATCAAGTGACATAAAATTATGTTTGCAAAAAGGTTGAAATAGTATCAACTTAAGCACTGTAAGATGAAATATAGAGAACTAAAGGTCCCCAAATCTGTCCATTTGAGTATTAAATGGGGATGTGAATACACTGATAATATCAATGGAAAATTGAGGGGAACGATACGTATAAGGGTGACTGTAGTCTCGGACACTTATACCAATGCTAATATTGTTGCTACTGTGGGACCATAGCAATGTCAGCATCCTTCACCCTGCTAGGATGTGTTGTTGCCAACCTCATCTGGACTTCTGGTCCTGGGTGCTACCGAGAAAGCCCTTAATAACCTTAATCCTGATCACATTCCATCTTCTCTTAGGCCTATGCTCATCATTTTCTGGTTGTCTTTTATTCAACATGCCTGTGAATTTTCATTCTGAAGTAGCTCCAGATTGCGTGGATGGCTCAGTCATTTTGAGAGTGTGTGAAGACTGAAATTTGACCATCAGAATCAACACAGAAAAAAAATATGCTAGGCATGAAGGCACATGCTTTTAACCCCAGTGCTGAGCAGACGAAGACGAGGAGTCCTGGGGTTCACTGGCCAGCCAGCCTAGCCTTCTACGGGAGCTCCAGGCCCATAAGAGGCCCTGTCTCACCTAACAAAATAAATGCATCTGAGAAAAATAGCCAAAGATATTTTTCCAGGCTCAACCCACCTGTGTGCCTGTTCACACACACGCACATAGAAAGTGACCAGAAACATCATGCCTTCCTTCTGTTTGGGATGACTATCAGAGCGCAAGAGGAGAGAGGATGAGGGTGCCTTGGCCTTGACATAGAGGTTCTGTTGGGGAAGCCTTCTCTTTACGACAGTCTTCTGCTTGGTCCCCAGTCTGACTCAGGAGTCAGACCCCATGCTATGAAGACAGATAGTACCTGTGTATACTTTATACCCTCAAGTATGGACTGTCTGTAAATGTCAATAAAGGGATTTCATGGAATGGAATGCACAGGAGATGCCTCAATAAATTGCATTTTAAGAAAAAAAAACCCTAAACCTGCCTTGTGCTCTAGCTACCAACAGAATAGCTCTCTCACTGAGCAGTGGTTCTAGACTGAAAGGCTTGTAAACGTCCATCCACAGCTGTGGGTGTACCGGGTGTGCCTGTAGGTATACTGGGCATGCCTGTGGGTGTACCAGGCGTGCCTGTGGGTGTACCGGGCATGACTGTGGGTATACAGGGCATGCCTTTCCACTTGATAGAGCGCAGAGCCCCAGATGTCCGAGGCTTTTATTTCTTGGCACTCACATTTCTGAGTTCCAACTAATTGGATTGGGAGAAGAAGCTGTAAACTTCACGACGGAGGAACAATCTCTTTGACAAAATCCACAGAACACCAAGTCAGAGATTCCTTGGTCTCCACTTTGTTTAGCTCTGCAGGGCTAAATAAACAGCATGGCTTATCTCCCTGTTGTAATATGTTAGGTTCAATAGCCAGGAGTTCTGATGTCATACACATATAGGCCAGAGGGTCATGTGGGGAAACATTTTTCAATGACATAATTACCTAGAGCACCATGGGATAGCATAGGGATCCCAAAGATGCCAGCGCTTGCATTCCAGGTTGTTTTTCTCCCCCTAAAATCTGAAATTTCATTTTCTTTCTGTCATGTCCTTCTTTAAAACATCAGTCAACATCATTTTCAACGCAGGCACTCTGATCTTCAGTCCTGAAGATGACTGGTTCCCTGGCCTCACACCTCCCCCACAGAGGCATTATAGGAAGCCGGAAGAAGCCTTCTGCCTTCTGCGGTTCAGCTCACCCCAGGAAGAGTCTCTGCAGCTGCCTTGCTCCACACACTGGGGACCTCCAAGTACCCTCAGCTCTCAGAGGGGTTCTCGCGCACTATCTGGTGCAGGATCCAGTGTCAGAATGTTGCTCTCTGCCAGGGCTAAGCAGGTTGCCGGCTGCCCTAGGGTGGGTTTCCCAGTGGACCTAGGGATGCAAGCATATGTGATTCATTGAGATGCTCCTCTAAAGAAAAGCTTGGGATACTGAGCAGGGGTATCTGGCATTGGCCAGACCCATGGGTGTAACTGAGACATGAAGAAGCCCTTCAATGCATGTAGCACAGTTGGCAACTTGACTCCCTCTAGAAACACCTGAGAAGAGAGCCTCAGTTGAAGAGTTAATCTTGAGCAGGTTGGCCTGTATGTTTTCTTAATTGACGTATAATGACCCAGCCCGTTTTGGGTGTTACCGTACCGTAGGAATGGTGTCTGTACCAGTAAAAAAGAGGAGACAGCTAGCTGAGAGCAAACAAGCAAGTATCTAGGCTTTTATTCTCTCTGCTCCCGACTGGAGATGTGGTTGAGTTTTCACTTTGGCTTCCCCAGATAACAGATTAACTTGGAATTGCAAGACAAATGAACTCCACCCCACTACTGTAGCTTTGTGTCAGGACACTTGGTCGGAACAGCAGAAATGAAACTAGAACATGCTCTCATCCTGATTGGAAGAAACCAGACACTGCCCTCCAAGCATTGGGAACAAAGTGAGGACATCGTTCCTTAACATCCCTAGTCAACGTTGTTTCTAAAAAGTCATAGCCAGTGCTGTGAGACAGGAAAAGGAAATAAACTGTATACATATTGAAAAGGGTGAAGTAAAACTTTATCCCCAGATTATGTTCTTCTACAGAAAAAATATCCCAAAAGCCTACTGAAAAAGAACCGCCAGACCTAAATGACTATATAGCTAGTTACCGGGATATCAGGCCATGAGTAATAGCAATAGATTATCTTAAAAGTAGGTAACTCTTTAAATGTAAAACAATGGAGATGTCAAAGGAGCTGAAAGTGGATGCAGACACATCACACATTTATGGGTCAGATGGTGCAGGTATGAAAAGCCATCAGACCATATGCTCAGGGGTTAGAATACCCAAGTCTGGATTGTCTCAGATCATACACTCGTTGGCTAGAAGACCCAGGTGTGGATAGCCATCTACAGAGTTAGTACTGTCTCAACCAACATCTCAGTGGACTTCTTTGTGGATAGTGATAAGTAATTTTACCTTTTCTCTTATTGAAAACAGGTATTTCCATAATATATTCTGATCATGGTTTCCCCTCCCTCTTCTCCTCTCAGTTCCTCCCCATCCTCCCTCCCATCCGCATCCACCCACTTTCTATCTTTTTCATTAGAAAACACATGAGCCTCTGGGGGATGATTATAAAATTAAAGGTATACGATAAACAAAAACAAGCACATTGGAGTAGGACAAACAAGCAAACAGAAGGGAAGGATGCCAAGAAAAGGTACAAGAAGCAGACATAGACAAGGACACTCACTCATTTGCACATCCAGGAACCCCATAAAAAGTCTGAACCAGAAGCCCTAATATATTCACAAAGGAGAGAGGCAGGGAGGGAAGGAAAGAGGGAGAGAAAGAAAAAAATTTAAATTAAAAAAATTCCTGACATTATATTATGAGACAAGGAACTCCCAAAGAGGCCATTGATTTCATTTTCTGTTGGCTAGGTGCTGGGCACGTGGCCTACCCTTAAGAGTTCTTTGTTTCCCCAGAGAGAACCCCTTGGAGAAAACTAAATTTTCATTTGTAGGTATTTATCCATCGGAGATAGCGCCTCCATTAGGGATAGGAGACTGTGACCACATCTCCTTTCTGCTCTAGGACCCATCTGGTGAAGACCCATGCAGGCCCTGCGCACGCTGCCTCGTTCTCTGGGAGTTCATATGTGCTTTGATTATGCTGATTCAGGAAGCCTGATTTCCTTTGCATCCTCCATCTGCTCTGGCTTACTCTTTCCACTTCCTCTTCCACAGGGTCCCCTGGTCCCCGAGTTACAGGATTTGGTGGGGTCATCCTATTTAGTGTAAATGTCCCAAGGTCTCTCTCTGAATACTGTCTGGGGGCAGGTCTCTGTATTTATTCCCATCTGCTG
Source organism: Bramus lutescens (assembly GCA_001685075.1). Lineage (NCBI taxonomy): Eukaryota > Metazoa > Chordata > Mammalia > Rodentia > Cricetidae > Bramus > Bramus lutescens. The sequence goes on along the minus strand of LOEQ01000056.1, from coordinate 171,780 downwards.
CAGGAGGAAGCTCCTCTGATGATGGATGAGCAAGGCGCTGGTGATAAGTGATTTTAAAGTTTATGTGGAAAGGCTAATAACAACAGAAGAATTCCAGAAAAACTAGCCCTCAAACAGCAGAACAAAAGCCGGGGACTCAAGACTTGATTTTGAAGCTTACATGACTGTGATCATCAAGACAGTATAGAGTTTTGAAATAATATGCACAGACTGATGGGAGGAACTGGGAGCCCAGAAATTGTAACTGGAATCCAATCAAATGAGTGATTATGAGGGCACAGGATATTTAATAAATGATGCTCAGCCCACTATCATTTGCCTGAAAACTACATGCCTTGCTATTTACTTACATTAAAGAATATATATGTAAGGTGAAAAACTATAAATGTTGTAGAGAAAGTCTCTATGACTTTGGTTTGGTGAACATGTTTAGATATAAAACCAAAAACACATTTGTGAAAGGAGACATTAATTTAGACTTTGTTAAAACTGAAAACCTTTTCTTGGGCTGAACAGATGGCTCAGGGGTTAAGAGTGTGTGCCCCTCTCACAGAAGACCCAGATTCAGTTAAAAGTACCTGCATTGGTTAGGATACAACCACCCATAACTCCAGCTCCCGGGGACCTGATGCCCTCTTTCAGCCTCCGTGAGCTGCACGCACACACACACACACACACACACACACACACACACACACACATCTTTTTATTAAGACCCTTTTCCCCCTAGGAGTTGCCTCTCCAACTTTGAGATGAGGATTTGTGCCCAGTCTTATTGTAACTTGTTAGGCTGTGTTTGATTGATGTCCCTGGGAGGCCTGCTCTTTTCTGAATGGAAATGGAGGAGTGGATGGGCAATGGGAACTGTAGTCAGGATGTAATGTATGAGAGAATAAATAAAAAATAGACTTTTTTTGAGAAACTCAAGAGAAGAAATTTTGAATTTTTATAGTGTTTGTTCATAGTTGAGAAAACATAGAATCAATCAAGATATTTTTAAGTGCATGAGTGGATAAAACAAATTTTAGTAGATCCATGTAATCAAGAATTATTTATCAATCAAAAGGAATGAGTTATTGAACCATGCAAAGATATGGATGGATCTTAAACTCAGATTGCCAAATGAGAGAAATCATCTGGAGAATAAGTATTGCATGGTTCCATTAATATGGCTTACCGGAAAGACAAAACTATAGAGACAGTAACTAGTCAGGAATTGCCAGTAGCTTGTAGGAGGAAGAAAGGGTTGTTGTGAGTCAGGACAGTAGATTTGCGGGCTGGGGAAATGGCTCAGTCATTAAACCTCTGCTGTGCAAGCATGAGAAATGAGAACCTAAATTCAGTTTCCAATGACCCTCATAAAATACTCAGCATGGCTCCTCCTGACTGGAATCCCAGTGCTAGAGAGGCAGAGATAGGAGGATGCTTAGGGCTTACTGGTCAACCAGTCTAACAGAATTGATCCACTCTAGGTTCAGTGAGAAACCCTATTTCACAAAATAAGATGGAAATCAATGGAGGCATGTGCCTGGCATCAACTTCTGCCCTCTATGTGCAGCTGTGCATATGCCTGAACAAACACCCCCCCACATGCTCCCCATGCACACATGTGTAAGCACATCTGCATATCTGAACATCTACACACACTACATACACCACACAACAAAAAAGGATAGGCGATCTTTTTAGAGAAGTAGGTCAGTTGGGTATGATACGCTATTAGTTGATGACACTGCCACGTGCTAAAATCCACAAGTTTATAACACTCAGAATTACCTTAAGTACAGGTAAATAAAAAAAAATACCATTTTGTGATTTGTAGGATCCAGAGATGGAATGGAACATATAACAGAAGAATCTGACCATATTGCATTGTATGGAATGTTTGGGACAAACTCACTGGAAGTGGTGAGGGGGAAAAGCATTGCTGGTATAACTTTGCCTTTGGGGATGAGTGTGCCTGCAGGTAGATGCATACCCATGCTCTAGGTGATCAAGTTGTGCTTAAAGAGTGGGTTGTTATGTCTCTACTTGATGTGGGAGTCCCCTCTGTGTGCTGTGATTGCCATTAGTGAATAAAGAAACTCTTTGGACCTATAGCAGGGAAGAACTTAGCTAGGTGAGGAAAACTAAACTGAATGCTGGGAGAAAGGAGGTGGAGGCAGAGAGAAGCCATGTAGCCCTGCCAAAGACAGACTCTGGGAACTTTACCCAGCAAGCCACAGCTATGTGGTAATACACAGATGTCTAGAAATGGGTTAAATTAAGATATAAGTGTTAGCAAATAAGAAGCTAGAGCTAATGGGCCAAGCAGTGATGGAAATAATATAGTTTCTGTGTGAATATTTTGGGGCTGAGCTGCCGAGCGGCTGGGAAACGAATGAACAAGCGTCTCTCTAACAACAGTGCTCTAGTTCCTTTCGCCGTGAGGATGAGGTCCTGACCCACAAGGACAAAGTCACAGAGAGCAGAAAGCGAAGCTGGGATTCATGCCTGGACTGTGTGGCCCCTAGATATTCCCTAATACTGCATGTTCTGCTGGAGGTTCTGGAACTCTTACAGGACCAGAGAACTGAGAAGGATAGCTCACATTTTTCCTGACTCCTTGAAAGGCTAGCAAGGACTATTTAAACTATGTCCTGAACCTGGAGGGAAATCCTAAGCTCCTATAGAGAAATCCATGAATGATTCATGCCTCTGGGAGAAAAGATATCCTGTAAGTACCAATGTAGATCAATGGTCCTTTGTACCAGTCAGTGCTGGAGATCTGAGCTAACATTTTCCAGTTGCCCTTGGCTTCTCTGGCTGGGGAAGAGCAGAGGCCGAGCAGAGGCCGAGCAGGGGCTTTGCCTCATCTCATGCAGGAAGTGTGTCTTGCAAAATGTCTCATCTAGCAAGCTGTGGCCATAAATACCTATTTTCCATATTATCCCCAAGACCAGAGGTCTGTATCTGTCTGATTACCAAGTGATTTCTCCAAGGGCTTGCCTGAGGAATCACGGCTGATGTGGGCTGTATAACCTTTGCTCATAATTGGAAAGGGTCCATTTCTTAAGGAAAGAATAGAACAAGATGCAGGCAACTGTTCATTAGACACAAATGGCGGGAAGATGGAGCAGAGATCATTATTCCTTACTGTTCCCATTATTAACTGGGGCAGGGATGGGGGTGGAGGTGAGATGGGGGGGCGGGGGCTGGTGAGTGCCACAAAATGCAGCTTCTCTCTACCAGGTGCAGACAAAAGTCAGTCCTGAGGCTTGAGTTGGGACTCTCCACAATCTCTGGTTTTAAGCCCTTCTGCCCTCTGCTTCCTCTACTTCTTCCTTGTTCTTCTTCTGCCCAGAGTTCTCAGTGCCCTCTGTTGTCTGTTGTATGTCAGGGTGCTGCTGTAATAATTAGCTCTGAACTCTCAGGTTTATGTCTCCAGTGTGAGGTAGCACATCTTTCTCCTATGTCCTCTGGAGCACATGGTTTCCAGTAGGAAAGAGGTCTATAGAACCTGTGTAATCTTAACTCCCTCTGCCTTTAAGAGCCACGTATAATTGCTGTCTTAGTTAGGGTTTCTGTTGCTGTGAAGAGACATCATGACCATGGCAACTCTTACAAAGGAAAGTATTTAATTGGGGTTGGCTTACGGGTTCAGAGGTTTCATCTATTATTGTCAGGGCAGGAAGTATGGTGATATACAGACCAACATGGTGCTGGAGAAGAAGCTGAGAATTTTGCATCTGGATCAGCAGGCAGCAGGAAGAGAGAGACTCTGGTCCTGGCTTGAGCATTTGAAAACTCAAAGCCCACCCCCAGTGACACATGACCTTCAGCAAGGCCACACCTACTTTAATAAGATTACACCTCCTAATTAGTGCCACTCCCTGGTGACAAACATTCAAATAGATGAGCCTATGGTGGCCATTCTTATTCAAACCATCACATTCCACCTCCTTTTCCCCACATGGTTATAGACATATCAAAATGCAAAAATGCTTCAGTCCAGCTTTAAAAGTCCCCATAGTCTATAACAGTCTCAACATTGCTAAAAAGGCCAGTCTCTTCTGAGACTCATGACATTCTCTTAACTGTAACCCCCTGTAAAATCAAAATCAAAAAGCAGATCACATACTTCCAACACACAGTGGCACAGGATATACATTACCATTCCAAAAGGGAAAAGAGAGAGCATAATGAGGAAATACTGGACCAAAGCAAGATCAGAAATCAGCTGAGCATACTCCAAAATCTTCATCCCCATGTCTCATGTCAAAGTGCTCTTCAGATCTTCAATTCTTTTCAGTTTTGTTGACTGCGTCACACGTCTTTCTCTTGAGCTGGTTCCATACCCTGTTAGTAGCTTTCCTTGGCAGGTGTCAACTCTGTCATCTTCATCATCTTGGAGTCTCCAAGGCAATCCAGGCTTTGCCTTCACAGTTTCATGCAATGACCTCTCTAAGCCTCTGTGCAGGTAAAACCCCTGATATGTGCCTGGACGCAGCTTTCCTTGGCTGTGGAGGGAGATTCTATAACCCCTTTTTTCTATCCTTGACTCTAAAACCAGAACCACATGGCTGAAAATGCTAAGTTACATTCCTTAATGGGACTGGAACAGGCTCCCCTTGTTCAAACACATTTTCAATAGCTTTCTGGTTTTGGTGATTTCCTCCACTGCCTAAGCTTGGTTGCCCTGAAGCTTTCTGTACACCAGGCTGGCCTCGCACTCGCAGGGATCTGCCTGCCTTTGCCTCCCAAGTGCTGGGATTAAAGGCGCGCACCACCACACCTGGTTCTAAACTTTTCTTTAATTCCTTTTCATAGGTAGGAAGCTCATCTGAATAGGCTCTTTCCCATATGTCACCACTCCCATTATTCCATTCAGCATCAGCAGCTGTGATGGGAGGTCATGGCCAGTCCCGTGTAGCCGCTGTGATGGTTAGTGTTAATTGCCAACTTGACAAAATCTAGACTCACTGAAAGGTGGGCTTCTGAGCACATCTGCGGTGGATAATCTTGATTACTTTAATGGAGGTGGGAAAATCAGCCAACTGTGGGTGGTGCCATCCCCCAGGCAAGGGATCCTGGATAGTGTGAGTGGAGAAAGTGAGATGGGCAGCCAGCATGATCCCTCAGTACCCAGATAACCCGTGCAACGTGACCAGTTTCCGTAGGCTCTTCCTACTGTGACTTACCTGTCATAATGAACCATAATCTGAAACTGTGAGAGAATAAACTCAGTCTCCTCTTAAGCAGATTTTGTCTGAGTATCTTAACAATAGGGAAGGAAACTAAGACAGTGGTTATTTTCATTGAAATGTAAATCAATTTAAATTAAATTAAATCAAAAATATGTTTTTTGTTAAATTAGCTACATTTCTACTGTTCAACGGCACATATGCCTAGTCACTACTATTATTGGACAGCAGAGAATAGATTATTTCTATGATTACAGAATTTTCTAGTACATGCTAAAATATTCCAGAATAATATAGAATGTTTTAGAACAAGTGTTGGATTGTAAATCTAACAGGTTTCAAGAAGTTTATTCTGGCCTCTGGCTAAGGTCTTCTTCATGAATATCAACTCCATTTGCATGGTTTGGCAGAAAGACCTCTGATTTTAGGTGCTTTTCAGGTTTCCAAGTAAGACTGATGATAGATGTCATGGCTTCTAACTACTAAAACTGCATAAAGAGTCTCTGAGTACATTGACATCTAAGTTGAAATCCTTGTGCTTTTACTTACAAGCTGTGAGACTTGGACCTGTTAAACCGATCACCATCATATTGATTCGCCATTTGGGAAGGCTGAGGTGAAAACATCCATCCACCTCAGAATGCTGTGATGATGGCACTGGGAGTCAGCACTGGATGGAGTGTCCTGGGCCCTGGTGCATTTAAGAAAGGACTCCAGTACTGGGAATGACTCAGTGGGTAAGAACACTTTCTGCTCTTATAGAGGTCCTCCCAGCACCCAAATCTGGTGGTTCACAGATGCCTATTTCCCCAATTCTAAGGGATCCAATGCCCTCTTCTGATCTGCAGGCACTGATCTCACACGCACATGCACACACACACACACACACATGCATTCTTGTTTGTGTGTGTGCTTTCGTTCAAAGACATTATTGTAATTATCTAGTAGGAATCAATAATCTATACAAAAAGTAATCATGAGTGATATGAAACTAAAAGTGACAGAAAATATGTAATAAATAAATAAATAAATAAATAAATAAATGCTGGATTCAGACAGGTCTGTAAAATACTGAATGATGGGCTCAGCTCAAGGAGAGAAAGTAAGAAGAAATAAACATAACATCTAACCTTGATGTTCAGCGTGAAAGTGAAACAACACAGTCTAGCGGCCACAAGAAACACTTACCGTTTTGTTGTTTAACGCGATGAGATCCTGTGCCAAGAAATATGGATGCCCTGGGCCTGTTTGCCCGGAAAACAAGCATGGGCAAGGCTTTAGGTTTTCTTAATTTATAACAAGAAAGCTGCTACACTTTGCTTTGTTCTGTAAATATTTATTGAGTTTCTCCTACAGTTAAGACACCAGGGTGACAACAGCAAACAGAAAGACAGTGGCCAACACCATCAACAGACCAGAGAGGGGCTGAATCATTGCTCAAACAAACATAAAACTAACACTGTGACTCATGAAAAGGTGTTCCAAGGTTTCTCTAGGGGTGTCTCCTCGGGAAGACCAGGGAAGGTATCCTTGGGAAGTGAAGATTGAGTTCAGACAGAGGTAGAACAAAGGCACGTGGGCAGATGGAAGGGTGTTATAATCTCTACTTCTGGAAGCTGGGAGGGGGACACAGATGAGGGCACAGTGAGTGCAGAGAAGAAACTCTTGATGTAAAAGAGACAGAGGTTGGTGTGGGGCAGAGTTAGCAGAGACCAGGCCGTTATGGACCACACAGACTGTGCTAATGATTTAGATTAGCCTAGAAGCGATCGTGAGCCATTGAGAACTTTTAGATAAGGTTGTGGCATGGCTGTACTTTGTCAGTGCACAGGGTTACTCTCAAATGGAGTAGACAGCAAAGGGATGTGGACAGGAAAGAGTCTCGACCCTTGATTTTCAGCAACTCTCCTAGATCATCTTTGGGTAGAAGAAAAGCTTTGAGGTAAAATGTGTCTTTATCATTTTGTTTTTGATTCTTAAAATTAGACACAGAATCATTTTTATTTACTTGGACACTTGCACTTCATTTTTAATTCGGTTTCTTGTGATCCAGATTTTTAAAATCTTAATTTAAATGTTTATTAAAGATTTATAAACATTTAACATATTGAGGCATTATCATTTTTAATACTTTTATTGATACATAGTTAATATTTATGCAAGTATATTTATGCACACATAAACTTTTTTTAAAAGCAATTTCCCAAGTCAAGCTTGCTTGCATATTTCTATAATATCAGCACACTGGAGAGCAGAGTGGCCAGGCTGGGCTGTACAGAGAGATTCTGTCTCAAAAACTAACAAACAGGGTGTTGGAGAGATGGCTAGGTCCTGCTCAGGCAGAGGACCTGTGTTTGGTTCTCAGCACCCAGGTGAGGTGGTTCAGCACCACTAACTGTAGCTCCAGATGATCTGACGCCCTCTTCTGGTCTCCATGGGCATCTGCACGCACATGCTCATGCTCCCACATCACTTTCCTCCCCCATCCCCGCACATTTGAAAACCGTTTGATAACGGTCTGTGTGCACATGTAACACTGATCCCCTCTTCAACTTATTCAAGGGACCAGGACTCCCAGAAATTAAAACACAATCATTTTAGATAGTTTAATTCCTTATCTAATTCCTGGCTTTGGAGGATTGTGGTTGCTTCATTGTCCTGAATGTTTTACAGAGGCCAGAGCCGCCAGAGAAGAGAGTTTNTTGTCTGGATTAGATTCGCCTGTGGACATGTCTTTGAGGGGCTATCTTGACCGTTAATTGATGTAGGAAGGCTAGGCCCACTGTGGACAATACCATTACCTGGGCAGGTGGTCCCTGGTTAGATAAGAAAGTTAGCTAAACATGAATTTGCAAGCAACCAGCAAGCAAGGTTCCTCCATGGTTTCTGCTTCAAGTTCTTGCTGGCATTGCTGCCCTGATTCCCCTTGATAGTGAGCTGTGACCTGTAAGGGTGGAGCAAATTAACCTTATTCTCCAAAGTTATTTTTTGCCAGAGTGTTTTACCACAGAAACTAGAAGGAAACCAGAACATTCGCCGGGATGGTGGAATCTCATTTAGCTTAGTCTTCATGCTCTAGTGTTTTATACCCAGATATACTGAGGAGATATTACTTTTTAAGACTTGTATTATTCCAAACTTTTGCTCTTAAGTATATGAGGTGTCCCATCATACTGATTTACGTTTGACAGTTCGGCTAGCATGGCTTCCCTTTCCTATGACCATGCCATCCTCGCTCTGAAAAGAGACTGTATCTGGTAAATATATCCTTCTGCTGTTCGCTCATCTATGGGGTGATGACTCTTGACTGACCTCGTACTTGCTCAGCATCCTTTAGGTGCTAAGGATTCAGCAGCAGGCACCAGGACTCCTGCACCCATCGCACCTCCCAGTCAGGGAGACAGACAGTAAATAGAAACAGATGTGTAGTAAACAGTGAGCTGGCAGGAAGGTGCCTTGATATTCAGGAAGGTTCTCCATGGAAGTGACTTTTGCATAGACACCTGAGTGCTGTCGGTCCCAGCTTTCTCTTCCATCTTGGACGTTCTGAGTACAAGAGCTGCATAACTGGCTAAATTTCCACAGAGCCCCTTCTGCTTTTGGGTATCCTGCTGAGTACCTTCCTTCTGCTTTCCAATACCTGGCCTCTCAGGGAGCTTTCAGCTCCAGCTCTTGGCCACGCCTTTTATGCCTCCTCCCCACCTGCTCTCCTTTGGGGCTTCCTGGCCTTGCTCTGAAAACTCACACTGTTTCTTTCTTAAAAATGTTGATTTCCAGAGACACGTTTCTGCACCTCTAAGTCCATTATCCCTTTAAGTCTGATCATTTTGTCCTCGATTCAACTGTTCTTTTGCCCACTTACTCAGCAGTTTATTTTTCTGTGGCTTCTTTGCTCCAGGTATGTTATTGGCATAATCAAATAAGCACTTCCTTAGGGGGTAAGCAATGCCTATTTTGCCATCAGTCTGGTCCAAATACATGGAAGGTGTAGTCATAGCCCTGTACACTTGCTCAGTGAAGGGGATACTGGGATAGTGCTAGTCCAGGCTTACTGCACACAGGAAGGGCCATTTTTACTCCAGCTTCGCTCCTCAGCTTCTGTCTGCTGTGCAGTATACACTGTACAGTATAGGCACAGGAGGCTACACCCCATCCTTGTTCTCCACCTTCTGTTTGCTCCGCAGCACACATTGTACAGTGTGGGCACAGGATACCACATTCTACCAGCAGGAACTTTCAGCGGGTTACTGAATTTCTTACAATCAATGTTTTCTTCAGAACTCAAGCCAATGCTTTTGTCTTATGAGTGGAGACAGGGAAGAGCCACCAAGAGAGAAGGGCTCTCCAGTAACCCAAATTCTACTTATCCCAGAAGGGAGCGCCCAGGAGCTGGCTTCCTGTTCTTCCTAGGCAGCCCAGGAGTACAGGCACAGAGTGAAATTTGATGAAATTAGCAATCGTGGTGTTCCCTACTTTCTTTGGGGGGGGGCATTTACGCTGTTATAAATCGAAGGATAGGACATGCAGTGTGAACTCAAAATGTGCTCTTCTAAGGCTGGGGAGATGCCCAGTTAGTAAAGTGCTTGCCACACAAGCTTAGACCCAAGTGTGATTCCCACAACCCACATGTGGGTTTGTTGGCATGCTGGTAATAATACCAGTGCTGGGGAGGCAGAGATGGGTAGCTCTCTGGAGTCTCTAGCCAGCCAGCCTTGTC
>LOEQ01000056.1:111014-126289 GCA_001685075.1 Bramus lutescens | reverse complement strand
CAGGAGCTGGGCTGGACGAAAAGCAGGGCCCGCTCCCCCTATTACTACAGGGATGGTGTCCTATGACATTATGAACACATTTTGGAAGGACATGAGGTCTGTGAGAGGGCTGGTTCCTGCATGGCATAAGATAAGTGCCCAGTGTGGTTATCTATTGCTACAGTTTGGTTTCTGTTGCTATGACAGAATACTATGACCAAAAACAACTTCGGATTTTATTTGACTGAGCTTCATCTCAGCGTTTTCAATGTTTGGGAAATTTTTAAATATATTTAGAAATTTTTATATAATGCAATTTAAAACAAATTGAACAAATTGGAATTGAACAAAACAAGCAAATAGAAAGAAAAGAACCCAAGAAAAGGCAAAAGAAACAGAGATCCAATGGATCACTTACTCAGGAATCCCATACAAGCTTTAACTGGAAGATGTACGTATGTGTGTGTGTATACACACACACGCACACACACACACACACACACAAATATGCTGTGGGACAATGCTCTTGTACTCTGTAAAGATTTGTCACTTGTATGGTTTAATAAAATAATGATTGGCCAGTAGTCAAGCAGGAAGTATAGGTGGGGCAACCAGAACAGGAGAATTCTGAGGAAAGACTGAGTCTGCAGATGTCACCCAGACACAGAGGAAACAAGATGAGAATGCCTCACTGATAAAAGGCACCAAGCCACATGGCTAATACAGACAAGAATTATGGGCTAATTTAAGATGTAAGAATTAGTTAATAAGAAAGCCTGAGCTACTAGGCAAACCAGTTTATAATTAATGAAGACCTTTCTGTGTTTCTTTGGGATTGAACGACTGTGAGACTGGGCAGGAGAGAAACCTCTGTCAACACATATATACATACACACATATATATCTGTATATTTAGACAGATAGATAGATAGATAGATAGACAGACAGACAGACAGACAGATATGCAGAGGACTTGATTCAGACCTTGGCAGACCCTGTACATGCTGCTTCTGTGATGTCAAGTGAGCATTGTTCATGTTGATTTAGAGGGTCTTGTTTGGTTGGCGTTCTCCATCCACTCTGGTTCTTACATTCTTTCTGCCTCCTTTTTGGTAGGGTTCTCTGAGTCCTGAGGGGAGGGATTTGATGGAGGCATCCCACTTGGGGCTGAGTATTCCATTTGTTCCATTATCATTCTCTGCATAATGTCTGGCTGTGAGTCTCTGTATATGTCTCTACTGCAGGAGGAAGCTTCTCTAATGATGGCTGAGCAAGGCACTAATCTATGAGTATAACAGAATATCATTAAGAGTCGTTGTATTGTTACATTTTATTCATTTATTTATTAAATAGTAGTATTTGGTTTTACCTTAGGTCCCTGGGCTACGTAATCTCAAGTTCTTGGTGAACCAAGCAGATATAGGTTTTATTTCATGGTGTGGCCTTAATTGAATTCAGATATTGGTTGGTTGCATCCACAAGCTTTGTGCCACCATTTCCCTGGCATATCTTGCTGGCAGGACACCATTGTAGATCAAAGGGTTTGTGGCTGGGTTCTTGTTTACATTTACCCTTTGGTAGTACCTTCTAGTATCAAAGATGCTAGAATGTAGGGGTGAAGGCTCTATGTAGGTGTGATCTCGACTTCTCCATGTTCAAGGAGTTATGTAGGCATTGTCTTCAGCAATGGGACCTTGCTGTCAGTTTGTGGAGAACAACTTATAGTCTTGGCAAGAGCCTGGGTTGTTTGGGGATTCCTATGAGATTCTTTGGTTAACAGCTCAATCAGGTGTAACCCAATACCAGGACTGGAAGTTCCATTTGGTGACAAGAGATTGCTAGTTTGGGTGCTATCCCCCATTATTTGGCAATTTTGTTTATATCACCTTCACATACGTATATATTTTAGGAAGGTTCTACTGCATTGTGTTTCCATGCAGTCCCCCAAAGGCCCTTAATTTTAGCAGTCTCTCTCTGTATCCCATTCCTTATTTCTCTCTTCCCTTTCCCTCTGCATAAGATCCTCCTGCTCCAGGCCCCCATCCATCTATAACTGTCTATTCCAGAGGCTCTCAACCTGTGGATCATGACCTCTTGGGGGGGGGGTCAAATGACCCTTTCATAGGGGTTCCCTAAGACCATTGGAAAACACAGATATTTTCAATACGATTCTTAACAGTAATAAGTAGTTATGAAATAGCAACAAAAATAATTTTATGGTTGGGGATCACTATGACATGAGGAACTATATTAAAGAGTTGCAGAATTCTGTCAACTGAGAGCCACTGATCTATTCTATATTCCTTTCCTAATGATATCTATCTGTCCCTTCTAGTCCCTTACTCTGTACCTAACCTCTGTGGTTCTACAGACTGTAGCTTGGTATCATTAACTTAATAACTAAAATTCACATATATGCAAATAAATACCACATTTCTCTTTCTATGTCTGTAATACTTCACTCAAAACGTCTTTTCTAGTTCCATTCATTTACCTGTGAATTTCATGATTTAATTTTTTTAATGGCTGAGCAATAGTTCATTGTACAAATGTACCACATTTTCTTTATCCATTCTTCTGTTGAAGAACATCTAGGTTGTTTTCAATTTCGGCTTATTATGAATAGAACAACAATGAACGTGCTTGGTCAAGGGACTCTGTGATAACCTGAAATGTCCTTTGGGTATATTTCCAAGAGTGGTATAGTTGGATCTTGAGGTAGATCAATTCCCATCTTCATGAAGAAATGTCATGTTAGTTTCCATAGTGGTTGTACCACTCCCACCAGCAATGGATGAATGTTCTCCTCACTCCACATCCTTGACAGCATGAGGTCTCACTTATTTTATTGATCTTAACTATTCTGACTGTTGTAGATGAGCTATCAAAGGAGCTTTGGTTTTCATTTCCTCACAGCTAAAGATGCTGAACATTTCTTAAAGCATTTTTCAGCCATTGAGTTTTCACATTTGAGAATTCTTTTTAAACCTGTACCCATTTTAAATTGGATTGTCTACTTTCTTGATATCTAGTTTTTTGAGTTATATATATCAATCAGCCCTTTATTGGATGTGTAGTTGCTAAAAATATTCCCATTCTGTAGGATAGCACTTTGTCCAAATGATGGGGTCCTTTTCTGTACAGAAGCTTTTCAGTTTCATGAGGTCCCAGTTATTAGTTGTTGATCTTAGTGCCTGTGCTAATGCTGTTCTGTTCAGAAAGTCTTCTGCTGTACCATTGAGTTCCAGGCTATTCCCCACTCTCTCTTCTGTCAAGTTCAGTGTCTCTGGTTTTATGTTGAGGTCTTTGGAACATTTGGACTTGAGTTTTGTGCAGGATGATGACTATGGGTCTATCTAGATTCTTCTACTTATAGTTGTCCAGTTTGACCAGCACCATTTCTTAAAGACATAGTCCTTTTTCCATGTGTGTTTCTGGCTTCTCTATCAAAAATCAGGTGTCCCTAGGTGTGTGGATTTATGTCTGGGTCTTCAGTTCAATTCCAGAATTGAATGCTAGAATGTCTTTTGTAACTTGTGTTTTGACCCATTTAACATTCGGTGGACAGTTGTTAAGTTTCCATGAGTTTGTTGGCTTTCTGTTATTTCTCTTGTTGTTTGTCTCCTACTTTAACCTGTGGTGGTCAAAGAGGATATAGGATATTATTCCATTTTTCTTATTACCTTTTGAGACGTTCTTTATGTCTAAGTATGTGGTTAATTTTGGAGAGAGTTCCATAAGGTATATTCTTTTGTGTTTGGGTAAATGTTCTGTAAATACCTGCTAGGTGTATTTGGTTTGTAACATCAGGTAGCTACAGTATTTCTCTGTTTAGCTTTTGTCTGGATGGCCTGTCTATTGGCAAGGTGGTGTGCTGAAGTCTCCCACTGTCAATGAGTGAGAGTCAATATGTGTTTTAAGCTGCAGTAGTGTTTCTTTTACAAATGTGGGTGCCCTTGTGTTTGGTGTATAGATGTTAAGGATTGCAAGGTCCTCTTGGTGGGGTTTTCCCTTGCTAAGTATTCGTCTCTTTCCTTATCTCTTCTGATTGATTTTGGTTTAAAGTCTATTTTGTCAGATATTAAGATGGCTACATCAGCTTGCTTCTTATGTCCATTTTCTTGGGATATCTTTTTGCACCCTTGTACCCTGAGGTGATGTTTATCCTTGATGTTAAGTTATGTTGCTTGGATGCAACAGAATGATGGGTCTGCCTTAGTGGGTTGTTAGGCTCTAGTGCAGACATGTTATCCTGGCTGTTATTGGCTGTGATTTTATGCTGGAATCTAGGCATCTGGGTTTGGGCATATGATAAGGCTAGGTGCTGACAGATATCTGATCTTGTCATTCATTGAAGGGTGAAGTTTTTGTTCTTTCCTTTCTGTTGCCCTCTCTGGGTCTTGGGAGAGTGTGGTGGCCGTGTGCTGCCTGGTAAGAAATCCTCTGGGATCCTGATAGGTGTCTCCACTGGTGTTCCAGGCAAAACACATTTCTAGGTATTGTGACACTTAGATTGGGGATGGGCTGGGTGAGGCTGAGGAGTCCATAGGAGGGAACAAAGCTGAGTGTCTCCCCAGGACCTGCTTAGTTCCCTGGTGATGAGACTGGTGGCTTGCAGTTGGAGAAACGGAGGGAGAGGTGAAGACCTACAGTTATCTTACCTTCCTCCCTGGCCAGAGGGGCCTGTGGGTTCCCAGGGAGTGGGGGCTAGGGTAAAGCAATGGTTAGGGGTAAGGAAATTTGGAAGAATCGATCTGTGTGAGCCACTGGAGATCAGGGCAGAGAGGAAGGGGAGGCCACAGGAGGTGGCCTGCTAGAGAGCTGGGGATGAGGCAGGGGGATTGGTTTTGGAGGAGCTGAGGGAGGGGTGAAGATCTATAGTTAGCCTACCTGCTTCCCTGGCCAGTGTCATTTTTGAAATTATGAGATTGGGTGTTGCTAAGTGACCCAAGTTTACCTTGAGTTTAAGATCCCTCCTGCTGTCATCTCCATGACTACAGGCTTGTACTATCAGGCAGGCCTGATTGAAATAATTAAATAATAACAAAATCAAATATGACAATATTTTAAATAAAAATAATAAGCCAGTAAATTTAAAGACAAAACAATTAAGCTCTTGATTAGTTCTCGGGCAACAGTCTTTATTATTTCTTCAGTTGTTCCCACCATGTGGTACAGTTCTTGGCAGGTGGCCAGTGCTCAACAGTGATGAGCTAAGTACTTTGCCTGGCCCCGCTCTAGGGAGCATTGGAGTGGAATCTGACTCTAAAGGGAGTCGGAGAAAGGGAAGCCAGGGCTTCCAGGGGAGAGGTAGTCTTCGTGGGCTGCACAGAGAGGCTGTGGAGGCAGCCCAACATATCCAGGGGCTCAGATCTGTAGACTAGTGGTCACTTCACTCAGGGAAGGTGGGTCAGTCACACTTGTCGGTGGAGGGAAGTCACCGTGTTTCGTGAAAAGCTGGCAAGGAGTCACTGATGAGAGCATGAATGTGGCAGGTCTGGGTACGTGCCTTCTGCTTAATGAATGTCCTGGTTCTCGTGACTGTTTCTGAGGCGTGAATTTTACTCAGAGCTGTGGAGACTGTGGGAGAGAGTTGGAGATGGCCCCTTAATTCAGGCAGCTCCTGAGGGAAATCTATCAATGAATCACTTGTCCTTGGTGTATGAATTAGAATTTGAGAGGCTCTGGAGAGGGTGGCAGTGGAGGCGGGCTTTAAATGATGATCTGTGGCCACCAAATGGACTTCTGCCTGCACGGGACAGAGGGGATGGGGAGACCTGCAATGAAGCAGGAGATGCAAGGTACTGAAGATGAAGTAGTCTCCCAGGAGGAGGAGAGACAGCAGAGGGCTCTGTGTGGTTTGTGCTTGAGCTTTCGCTGAAGAAAATTAAACATATTGAATCTCACTGTTTAGCGTTCCATGCCAAACTAGGGATTTGGATTGTGATAGTAAGGCCTCAAGTTGTCATTGGTGTGTGTGTGTGTGTGTGTGTGTGTGTGTGTGTCTGGTGGAGGACAGAGGTTGACATTGTGTCTCACTCTATTGCTCTCCTCTTGATTTTTTGAGACAGGGTCTCTTTCTGAACCTGAAGCTCACTGATTTGGTTTTACTGGTTGTCTGGTGAACTCCAGGGATCTGCCTGTCTCTCCCCAATCCCAGTGATGGGTGGCAGTCATGCATCACAATGCTTGCCTTTTATGTGGGTACTGGGGATTTGAACTCGGGTCCTTGTGCTTATACTCTACTGAATGAGGACTCTTTCATGCTGCCTCCATCTCTGCCATGGAACGTTTTATACTGACACTAGAAGAATCAGGAATAAATTTCCTCTTACTTACTTCTAAAAGAGATAATGCCTAGGTCAAAACAGACACTCAATACTTACTGGTTGAATTAAAAATTATCCTGATGGCAATATAGAAACCAGACTGTAGAGCTTGATTTTGGCACACTGTAAGTCCATTACTTTGATTCCAGAATATCACTTCTTTTTTATTAAAACTTGGTTCCTGTTATCAAAACAAATATTGAATGAATGAATGAACAGATGGATGGATGAATAAATGAATGAATGAATGATGGATGGATGAATGGATGAAAGGATGGTTCTTTCTTTGTTAAGAGAGGGCTGGATTAGGGGCCTGAAAGCTATTTATTCAAAACAATAGAGCTGGGGAAGTCACAGAATGAGTAATCATTTGAACTCCCAAAGAATAAGAATGGGGCCAGAGGCATCTTCTGGGAATATGCTGAGGCCTGTCTGTCACCCATGGGGCTCTATGACAAGCTATGAGAATTCTTTGTCTTCAGTCCTGACACTGCAGTCTTCAGAGTCCCCTGGGGACAAACAACAAATCAATAGCTTCTTTACATGTACAAGGGCCTGGCACTTCGAAGAGGTTGGAGATGAATTCCTGACCTGTCAAGACAGAGAAAATCAAGTGAAAACACTCCAGCCTGCCTTGTTCAGATGTGTCCCAGCTTGTCCCATCCTCTCAATTCACCTTGGGAAGGGATACCCTCAGTTTACCCATGGCCTGTCCCACAGTCTGTTAGAACCAGGTCTCAGCAGGATCTTCCAGGACCTGGCACCAGCCATTGAAGTATACATACTCATTTCTGACCAGATTTTTTTCTGGTGGTTTCTTGGCAGGGCCTGGCCATCATCAGCCAGCCCTGGGACCACTCTGGATTTTCAGTGAAGCTGACACAGTCAGAAAGCCTCCAACATATGCACCAGGTTCCATAAAGACATCTATTTCTTTTCAAAGCTTATTTGTGTGTGTATTGTGTGTGTGTGTGTGTGTGTGTGTGTGTGTGCTACATGTGGGTATCTGGATGCCAGAAGAGGTTATTGGATCCCTTGAAATTTGATTTAAAGGCAATTGTGAACTGCCGGGTGTGGATGCTGGGAACTGGACTCTGGCCCTCTATGAGAACAGTCTGTTCTCTTTAGTGGAACCATCTAGGCCCCATTTATTTCTTCACATGTAAACTCCTGTGTGCTCATCATGAAGTTACAGAACAGTGAGCACTAGCAGACAGAACTCGGGGTTTAGTGACATGAAAAGAAGCCACCACCAGGAAGGTAGCGACAGATGATAAAAGGTGCCATGAGAAATCGAACCTGGGGGATGAGCTAACAGAATGGGAACTAGCAAAAGAAAGGCCTTTCTCTGCAGAGATGACCTACAGATGGGCTCAAGGGGCAAAGATGACCCAGGCGTGGGGGTTGGGTCTACTCAGGTGGAGAGACTAGCATATATATACAGGGGCCCACTGTTAGGGAAGAACCGCGCTTGTTTCATGATTTGGTGACTGATGGTGCAGTATAGCCAGCAAAAGGTAGAGAGAAAATGAATGTAATTGGGGAAGGAGAGAGAAGGGAGCTTTACAAGACCTCACAAGCTGGGACAATCTCCTTTTTCCCCATCATCCACTGTGTGCATGGCCCCCTTAAGGCATGCTCATTTTTGAACTTCACTTTGTAGAAAGAGGAGCAGCCTAGAGGGCGGGCATTGTCCTGTGGCGTGTTAGGAGGGAATGGGGAGTGTGTGTGTCTGTGTGTGTCTGTGTGTGTGTGTGCGCGCGCACACACACACACACACATACAGAGGCGGAGTGGGGGTTGAGACTAACTTGAATCTCCTTGCCATTCCTCTAGGCTGGCCGGCCAGCAAGTTTCTGGGATCCACCCAGCTCTTCCCCCTCCCCCACCCAAGCACTGCAGTTGTAACTGCACACTGCCATTCCTGGCTTTTATGAGACTGCTGGGGATCTGAACTCAGGTCCTCAGACTTATGTGGCAAGTGCTCTATCCACTGAGCCACCTCCCCAGCGTGGGATTCTTGAGGGAACACAGTTTAAGACCACTACTGTGGCAGAGGGCTGGAGAGACACCAAAGGTGTAGTGTTGGGTTCTCCTTTAGCAGGAGCCGGCAAGAGTATTAGAAGGGCTGGGCAAAGTCTCTTTGATCGGCACATCTCTTTCATGTCTACTGGATGTCTGCTGTGTGCCAGGCCATGAGCAGGCAAGAGCAGACACCATCTCTTACTTAACACCAGCCATTTCAAATCTACAGATGCTCAGATTAAGAAAGAAGTGTCTTGGGCTTACCTCTTCTGCTGCTCACTTGGTTAAATCCTAGCAGCTGCCACACATTCAGCATCATTGAAATGTAGTTTTCTGTGCTTAACTTGCTTCCCCAGATTAACTTTTCCCCCACTCATTATGGTGGGCCTGACCTTGGTCTATTCATAAAAACACCACAGACACCATTAGCCTGGTGGGTTTCCTTCTATGCAACAGAAGCTTATCTTCAGAGGCACTGGCAGATTTGGATTACATTGCAAATGAATGCATCTGCCGTAAAGGTTTGGGGATCTGCGCTGCATTGTAAATACATTTTCCCTAGTAATTGTCAAGCGATGGCCTTACAATCCCGCTGGCAGGAGGGAACCAGCCACTAAACATGGTGGTGCGGCTTTGCTGCACTGTTCAAAGCAGAACCTAGGGATTTGCCTTAGAGGAGACTGGCAGCCAGGATTAGCTGTGTGAAAGGAGAGGGCCACTGGGTATGGAGAGACATTGTTGAGGACTTGGATTTGTGCTTATTAAGAACATTAATTACGGGATATGCTCATGTAAATGTCTATGCCAAAAGTGAGTTCAGTTTTTAGCCCTACCCTGAGCAGAGCACAGTCCAAAGAATGGTGTTTGGATTAGTTATTTTTATATGGTCGTGATTTAAAAAAAAATCTTGGCAGGACCAACTTAAAGGGAGATGGGTTCATTTTGATTCAAGGTTTCAGGGAATAGGATTTTTTTATGCTATGGCAGTTGGGGCAATTCTGCCCCTAGTGGTGAGAGCTTGCCTTGCAGCTTGTTCAACAAAATTACGGATCAGGAAGCAAGACACTGCAGCCTTTGGGTTGGATGTGAAGACTCAGTGCTAGTAGTTCACTTGCACCAACTATGCCAAAGGTTCCACAACATTCCACAACAATTCCATCAGCTAAG
Organism: Bramus lutescens; assembly: GCA_001685075.1. Lineage (NCBI taxonomy): Eukaryota > Metazoa > Chordata > Mammalia > Rodentia > Cricetidae > Bramus > Bramus lutescens. The sequence continues at coordinate 116,789 of LOEQ01000056.1, read as the reverse complement.
AACCCAGATTTCAAACGTGGGAGCCTGGGGTGGGGTGTCAGTCCACATTCAAACTATAGCAGATTTGTTTATGTATCCGGGTTTTATTTCCAAATAACAAATAACCACAGCTCTCTTTGTGTCTCATCATGGTAAACATGGTTTCCTACCTATTCATGATTGACCGGGACTTGGTGGATCTGAGCCGAGCCTCCCACTGTGATTGGCAGTGCACATCTGGGCAGAGCTGGGCTGAATGAGCTAGCCAGCAGCCAGGGAGCGAGCAGAATTTCCATGCAGATAGATATATGGCAGAGGCGTAGGACAGTGTGCTGCCTGGTTTCAGCTGTTGACTTGATACAACCCAGAGCCACCTAGAAAGAGAGTCCCAGTGAGGGATTGTCTGGCTCAGGTTGGCCTGTGGGAATGTTCTTGGGACATTATCTCAGTTGTCTTAACTGACGGGATGGCCCAGTTGCCTGAAAGTGAGCACCGCTCCTGAGCTTGAGGCTCTGGACTCTAAAAGCTGAGAAGGTGTCTGAGCACTAAGCAGGCACACACGCATTGCTCTCAGCTGTGGGTGTCACATGACTAGCTTTTTTTTTTCTTTTCTTCAGATCCCTGTTGTCCTGACCCGCCTGCTGTAGTGGAATATAACCTGAACTGTGAGCTGAAATAAAGCTTTTGTCTCTAAGTCCCTTTTTTTTTTTAATTACAGTGACAGAAACCCCAGTAGCCCATGAGCTGCACCCTGCCCTCCCTGCCTCGTCATCTTGTCACCCCAAGCCACAGACACAAGGACAAAGTCACAGTCAAGGCAGTGTACACCACCCGTGAAAAGACGGAGTCGGGTGCCGGGACGAGTGAGGACCAGGCAAAGCTGCTCTGCTTTGTTAGGGAGGGTGTTTGTCCTGATCTATCCTTGCATAAGCTCAGGCTGTGTGCCACGTGCTGTGCTGGGTGGTGAGGGGAGGGGCTGCCGTGCCCTCCCTGGGCCAGAGTTCAGGTTCTTGCTATCTTCTAAACAGTCAACACAAGACCCTCTGACCAAGTCTGTCCTCGTTTCAATCAGGTGGAAAAGGTGATGTAAAATGGGAATGAGAAATTTAACTCCTCCTTTGAGCGGCTTGAACGATGCCTCCCCTGGCGACAGGATAGAGACTGACATTTAATCTGGACCCTGAGACAGTTCAGCCTCTTCTGTTGCCATCTTCTGGTCCCCAGCCCTTTCCCCAAATGCTCCCTCCCCACTTTGCCCTTTGTTCTAGCTCAGGGGCTCCTCATCAGGAGACCATAAGCAGGCTAGAGGTAGAGGTCTGGGGACCTTGAGAGCATTAGGACAAGTCTTGTCTCAGGGCACACCTGCCAAGTAGATAAACAATAACACACTCATGTACACCCACATACACACACATGCCTGACCCACACAGACAATGACATTTTGTCACTTACCTAGTTGGGATTATAATGAATAAACTTTAAGTTCATTTAAAAATCTACCATGGAGTTCTGGGCCATGTTTTAATTTATTTATTATTTATTTAGGTCAACATTTACAAGTCCCATTTCTGACCAGCGGAAAACCAGGATAACTTCTGACAGCCGTGAGATCTGACTGGGGTAAACTCACGCCTCCCACCACTGCCGNTGGCTGTGGCTTGCCCTTCTTCAGGCCTCAAACGCCTCCTGTAGCACCTTTGAAGGGCTATATATTCCCCTCCAAGTCACAGGTTCCTAAGCACATGAACCTCACCATAGAAAGCGTCATTTCTTTCTAGTGCCTACCTCAGTGGTTCTTCTCATCCTGTGGGTCGTGACCCCGCTGGGGGATGTCGAAGGAGCTTTCTCAGGGGTCCCCTAAGACCGTGGAAAACACTAATATTTACATTAGATCCATGACAGTAGCAAAACTTTAGTTATGAAGTAGTAAGTAAAAGAATTTTATTGGTTGGGGGAATCACCACAACATGAGGAACTGTATTAAAGGGTCGCAGTGTTAGGAAGGCTGAGAACCATGGGCCTAGCTTCTTGGATAATCTGTAATAGACTCATCCTGAGAAGTTTGTGGTAGCCAAATGAATAACTGCAAGTTATGCAGAATTCTCTAGAGTAGTGGTTCTCAGGATATGTCTTCTGTGTTTTGAAGTACTCCATCCCCAAGTTTCCAAACCAATCTGGGGGTGGGGGAGGCTTGAAATTTGCCTTTCTGGTATGACTGACCCTGGTGCAGGTCTAAGTTCTGAGAGTCACTTCGCTGCTGAGCTGATCTGTTTTGGTTCTCACTGAGCAAGTAACCTGGGCCACTGATTTGGGGTAAGGGAGACACCTAGAGGGGGTTCTAATGGTTTTCCAGTCACCGGTTAAGGCTGGTGTCTGAATGTCCAGTGTTGCTGCTAGGGAGGGAGGAAGGGAAGTCCCAAAGGCATAGGCCAATTTAGCGGAGGTGACCCAATCTCCTGCCTTAGTTACTGGATGATGTGATAGAATACTGTGACCAAAAGCAACTTACAGAAGACAGAGTTCATTTTGGCTCATGGCTCCATAGGAACAAGGGTCTTTCACGGTGGGGAGGCAAGGGGGCGGGGAGCAGAAAGCTGACCCATCACATCTTCAGCTACAATAGGAGTCAGAGAACGAACCGGAAGTGCGTGTCTTTGGGGGAAGCTACAAACTCTCAAAGCCTCCTGCCTATAATGTTCTTCCTCCAGCCAAACTCCACCTCATAAAGGTTTTGTGATCTCCCTGAACAGCACCATCAGCTGAAGACTGAGACTTCAAATATGTGAGTCTGATGGAGACATCTCTCAGTCAAACTTCCACATACCCCAGTCCTATACCCATTGCTGTGTGCGAATATCACTTCTCTTAAATATGTTCACAGACCTAAAGACATGAAGGAGTGTGTCTAGTCTTATTCCTCAGTAGAGGGGCTTCTCCCTTGGTGAGGAAAGTCAGGAGGATGTCTTTCATGAAAGATCTCTAAGCACCCACCCATCCACCCACATTTTCAGTTTAGTTCCAGTGAGCTTGCCCACAAACACTATTTCAAGGCTTGGCAGAGATGATAGGGAAGTGTGTGTGTCTTAATGTCAGCTTCCCATAATCTAGTCAGGTAAGAGGAGGGAGTCTCAACTGAGGGATTACCTCAATGAGATTGGTATGTGGTCATGTCTGTGGAGCACTTTCTTGATTGCTAGTTGATGCAGGAGGGCCCATTCAGCCATGAACAGTACATCCTTCCGCTGGTGGGTCTATGTGCTGCAAGAAAGTTAGCTCAACAGAAGCCATTAAGAGGATGAACAAAAGCTGTGTTTCTGTTCCGTTCCTCCATCGTCTCTGCCTCAGTTCCTTCCTGTTCTGGCTTCCTCCAACAATGGGCTGTAACTGGTGAGCTGATATGAACCCTCTCCTCCCCAATGACAAATGACCCTTTCAGCCAGAGTGTGTTCTCACAGCAGAAGGAACATGACGCCACATCAGCTACTTCTGCTGTCCTATGATCAAGTACTGCCCAACAAAGAGTAATGAGAGAGAGGAGGGGTTTATTTGGTTCAGGTCCATCCTTGAGCGCAGGTGTGGCTGTAAAACTATACCAGTTCCGTTTAGTGCTCTACTTGCTATGCACTACAGGAACTAGGCTAAAAAAATTAAAAACATACACATACAGACAGAGACAGACAGACAGACAGACAGGGACACAGGTCATCCTTGAGACAATAATGACAAGAATGCCCACTTTATTGTGCTCAGGGGCAGCTTATATAGAGCTCTGGCCACGCCCTAGCTCTTGGGATCTTTCAGCTGCAGACCCATCAGAACCCACTCCCCTGCCATCAGGGTCTCATACTCTGAGCAGTAGGCTGCTCAGAGTGGAGGAAAACAAGTTGTTTACAAGAAATTCAGGGTCTGGTGGTCTGCAGTCCCCAACATGTGACCACAGGTGCTTCCATGGTGGTGGATGCACGTGGCAGCCACTTGCTCTCATCTGAGAGATATGACAGGAAGTGTCAGTCTGTCTATAAACCTTAAAGCCTGTATTCCCCAGAGATACACTTCCTCCAGCCAGGCCGCTCCTCCTAAAGGTACCACAACCTCCAGAAACAGTGCCACCCGCTGGGGAACATACATTTGAACACATGATCCTGTGGGAGTTGGGGCCCATCTTTCATCCAAATCTTAAGGGAGAGGAAACTGAAGCACAGAGAGTCTCTTGGGACTCAGATTTAAGCTGGCCTACCAGTGAGTTTTTCCCAAGTCACGTGTCAAAGCCAAGTTCAAGGTGAAGCGCATGGTGCTGGTTGGAATGACATTGGTTGGAGGACTGAGTGACAAAGCAGAAGCACAAAAAGCTCTGAAGAAGCGCATAGATGACATTCGGGCTCAGGAGAAGCAGGTGCTCCCCTGACCAAGATTTTGCTGTTATAAGAGACCTAAAGGATTGTGCAGCATTTTAAGATGACAGCCTGGTTAGCATTAAGACTTACTGACTGGAGTATGGCATGGATTTCCTTCCACACTGCCCCAGTAGATCCATTATATTCCATTATATCTCCAGGCACTCTGAGAGTTGTTTCTTTTCATGGGGGGGTGCCTTTTTTAACCATTGTTCTGTTACAAACAGTGGCACAGGCAAAATTTGAAAAATTTATCTCTGCTAGACTACATACTTACTGCTATCAGTCCATAAGAGCAGGCACATGTGCACATGCACACACAAGCACATACTCACATCCTATGTGCCTGTGCACATATATACAAAAATGTGAATATCCACAGCCATCTCTACCCACTCTGGACTATATCTGGCGACATCATCCAAGCAAAGGAAATAGTCCCAATCCCTGGCAGCTACAGGAGGCAACTGCCGGCTGTTGAATGATCTGTCAGTTCTCCGGCCAAGGTGAAGTGCCTTGAAAGAGTGTGAACCTCCAATGGGTCTAAAGACAGTTTCACATCTGTGACAGTGGCTGAATTTTGCTGAGGGCTGGTGTCCGGGAGGCAGAGTGGGGACAGGTAGAGAGCTGTGGTTCTCAGAACCAGCATTATTGGTCACCATTGATCAACCCATCAGCCAACCCACCCTACCCCCCAATTAGGAACCCAAAAGGAAAACAAGCTGCACCACACAAACAAAATATAAATTTTCTTTTCAGAAGCTTTTTATCATCAGAAGCTTTGGTTCATTAAAACTCTATCCCATGCTTTATGGTCAAATCACATTTGCTGAGTGTAGAGGGGAGTAGAAGGGAAAGGCACAGACAGAGTAACACTGACCTTTGCAGCCATCCTTGAAGTGTGACCATATTAAGGGTCCCATTTTATTGAATGGAAACAGAGGCTTAGGGTATCAAGGCTATAAGTTCAATGTAGGTGGAACCTGCTGGCCTCACTCCAGCCCTCATCCTGCTGGCAAGACTCTTCCTACCATTTTAAGCTTAGAGAGTCAGAGATGACCACGGGTTATTGGGAGCACTTCAAAGCTTGGAAACTCAACTCTTCCCTGCCTTGGCAGGTCAGTTTATGGAAACTGAGGCAAAGAAAGTGTAAGGACCAGGCATCCTCAGAGTCAGAACTTGACTGGAGCTTTTCTGCTAGAGGGTAGACGTTCCCAGGACAGAAGCCCAGGGATGCTGGTGGGTGCTGGTATGGGAAGGTCAAGATTTCAGTCCATAAGCCGCATTTGTCTTTGCTGAGCCCATCACACTCACAAAGGCATCCGTGACCTGAGGTTGATCACCTCAGCTATGTGTGTGTGTGTGTGTGTGTGTGTGTGTGTGAGAGAGAGAGAGAGAGAGA
>LOEQ01000056.1:82743-102528 GCA_001685075.1 Bramus lutescens | reverse complement strand
CCCCCCCCCATGAGGGTAAATAGAACTACACATTCCAGAAGTAAAGTGATTTTTTTTCCCCCACTGCCAGCCGAAGTCAAGTTCCTGAAAACTAACATTAGCAGTAGGCATGTTTTGGCACGTCACATCTAATTTCAAAGACACCAGCCAGTCTCACCAATCTGCTTCAGAGGCACAAAGACCCTGTGATCCCAGCTGAATACAAGCTGAACTGGGCGGAGGGCAGAAGTCCTGACACATGCCCAGGCAGGGCCGGAAATGAGCTCAGCCTCCTGCAGAGCCTAGAGGCCTGCGAAGGAATGCTGCAGCCTTCTCCATCCCTGCCTCCTGGTCTCCCAGGCTGTCGTTGCTTCCCTTCCAGGTGGCGGAGAACCATTTGTGTTTGTGTGATACAGGACAGAGCTAGTAGCTGTGCACTTGGGAAGCATGTGCTTCTGGGAAACTCTCTCTGTCCATCTGTAGAGAGTGCCTGGGCATCGTTGTAGAGATGGGCTGGACAGGCTCACCCTCAACTGCCATGAGCTGTGGGCATCTGGGGACATCTGACTCAGAGGTGACAAGTTATAGCCTGCAGGCTGGTTCCTGCCTGAAGCCTGTTTTTATAAATAGTTCATTTGGACCAAAGCCATACTTACTCGTTTATAGAATTGTTACGACTGCTTTGTGCTTTAACAACAGAGTTAAGACTGCCTGCCCGCAATGCCATCTGTCTCTTTACCAAAACTGTCAGCGGGCCCTTGGTTTAACTCAAAATTACAGGCAGAGAGGGAACATAGAGACTTTTCAAAAGGGTGTGGTGAGGGTTTCAGGGATTCTTCACCCCAGGTCCCAGTACTAAAGTAAATTGACCTTAGGAGAACTCACTTTGGACTAGTGCACCCACACATATCTAAGATTTCTGCACAGGCCCACTGTGTTCCATGTAACACTGGTGTGTTTAGGGGTCCTATTGCTAATATCGCAGATTCAGTTTCTGTTCTCTTGGGGCTCTGCTTGGCAGGGGAGGGATCAATATCAATTAATGAATAATTTAAAAGCTAGACAACCACTGTGAAGGAAGGCAATACAGTTGTGTGAGGCTGTGCCACCACAATATTGTGTTTGTTGTGTGGGTTGGTTTTTTTTTTTTTAATCTTTCTCCTCTACTGAAATCTCCATCCCGTGGTGGCAAGTGCTGTTGCCTTCTGATTCATCCAAGACTGTATCCTTGTGGTTCACAGCAGTGTCTGACACAGAGGAGGCACTTGGGAAACATGGGTGCATGAACAGATGGATAATAGAAATAAGAAAGGCATCACATTCTGACAAAGGGTCTGGGAGCCTTCTCTAGCAGCCTTATGCAGGAGTTCAAAGCTTCAGGAATGAAGCAGGTTGACCAAGACCCAGGAGAGGGTAGGCATGGAAGAGGCATTTTAGGAAGAAGGCACAGACTGGTTGACACCTCTGTGCAGAAGGGGATAGCCCAGCCTGGAGAGTGATCGGGGTGTGGCCAAGAGGCAGGTAAGCCCATAGGCCTTTGTGGGTCACTTCAAGAGTTTTAGTGTTTGTTTCCAAGTGATGGGTAGCCATGAAGGTCATAAGGGGAGGGTGTGGAGGGACCTGGCCTGATGTTTCCCAGCTTTAGTGCAGCAAATGTCTGGAGTGGGATGTGGTTTCGAGAAGATCTGGGCCTGAGCTAATTGAGGGGAGACATCTAGAGGGGAGGAGACAAGATGTGAAAGACAAGCTAATGGGGGCATTTGTGGGGAGGACCTTGGGGGGTACTGGGGTGACTGGATTAGGGATGTCAGGCAAAGGCTGAGGGTAAGGGACCCTGCTTTAGTTCTGACTTTGCTAACAGGAACTTCTCGCTCAAAGAGGAGCACAGGTGCTGAACATGAGCTGAGCACCTGTGTGTGTGTCAGGGCTGGGGAGGCTGGCCAGACCGTCCGGTGCTCAGAGGGGCATCTGGATCCCATGATATGGGTGTTCTTAAACCCTTTCTATGCCTGTATCGGGGATGGGAACCATGGGGTCCTGAACATGTCCTTGATTAGAGTGACTGGGGTGAAGCCTTTACAATTAGCCAATCTCTGAAACTTTTCATGCAAAAGATATTTGTGAGGAGCCTTGCCAAGCCTTTTAATGGTTTTGTGAACATTCAATCAGCAGCGCTAGAGATATTTCTAACATGAAGCAAATAATGATCTACCAGTTTCAGAGTCATTTGGCGAATGCTAACAAGCCTTTCTTCCAGAGTGCAGCGTGTCGCCAGTGACTTCCACGCTTTGAGCACAGGAGAAGAATATCCAACTGGGTGCCAGGCAGTGTGGCTTTGATAATGCCTAACAACTGGCTCACTCTTTCATTCTCTCTCTCTCAAAAAAAAAATCTAAACCATGTGGTTTGCACTATTTGACCATTTCTGTGGTGTAAATACTCCTGTGGTGGGTGGCTTCCATCTACCAACCTGTAAGTTCCCTAAAACATTCGCAATGGGTACCTTGGATGTGATTATTAACCGACACACACAAACACACACACACACACACACACACCATGAGCCTGGAAGGTTTTCAAGACCTCATTTTATTCACAGTGCAGCATTCAGCAAAGGAGGCTCAGTGGTTCCATCTATAAAATGGACTCACTTATCATGAGAATGAAACTGACAAGAAGGAAAGATGGCTGTGGTGGGGACAGGAGACCCTGTCTCAGCAACAAACACAACCAGGCATGGGGCCACTTGTTTGTAATCCTAGCACTCAGGAGGCAGAGGTAGGCAGCTCCCTGTAAATTCAAGGCCAGAATGCCTTACATAGCCAGGGGCAGGCCAGCCAGGACTGTTTAATAAGACTTTGTCTCAAAGAAAAACCAGAACCCAAAAGGATCCCAAGGTGGATGCTACCTAAGAAAAGGCACCCAAGTTTGTCCTCTGGCTCCTACAAGCATACACACACATGTGCATGAACCTACACAAACAGGTGCTTCCATGTTTACCTTCACATACACACATACATGCACACATGGACCTAGAGATGCAGGGAGGCCTGATGAGCTGTGCAGATATTTACAGGTGATTAAAGCTGTGATCACTGATAAGGAAGCAGGCTCCCATCACCCCTCCTCACCCCCAACACACAACTTGTTCTTCATGCAGGGCTCTGCTGCTACACCCCAGGGCCCCTGGGAAAGCCCTGGGTAAGTTCTCAGATAAGTTTGAAGATGGGTTTTAATTTAGCTCTCATTGGCGATCAGGGCTATCTAATCCTTCAGGCTTTCTTGCCATTCAAACGTACACTGGTGTTAACACTGCGTCTTGGTTTGAGTTCTCTCAAATAACAATGAAGATACAAGCTTGGGTGCAAAAGGACCAATCTGGAAGGTGACCCAAGGGCTCAGAAGTAAATGAGTGGAGACAGACGTGTGAGGAGGGATGGCACTAAACCAATGACGACTGTGCCCCTGGTCTAATACTGTCATGGCAAAATGAGCTCACGGTTGCTGGGGTCCCCACAGGAAAAAGATGTGAGATTTCCACATCATCCACCTAAAAGGCAGGCAGCTAGAGGTCACCTGTGCCCACCATTGGCTGGTGTTCTTCCCCGGAGCTCTGCTACCATTTACTCCTTTGTATTTCTCTGCTGAGCCTTCGCTGGTGTGGTAGCGCATCCATGGTTTGGATTGCCAGCAGAGGAGTGGAGAGGCGTGCAGGTATTTGCCCTGGAATGAGTATGTGGTGTCCTGTTCACTATTGTCAGGAGTTCTGGGACCTCCCCAAATAGAGCCAATGATCGAAGAAAGGACTGTGGTAATGGACATTCCTTTTATGTTTTACTCATTTATTTATTTTTCTTGTTGTGAGTGCATGAATGCATGTTTACATGAGCTGGAATATCTGCATGAATGGGTGTGCATGCCTTGTTTGTATGAATATGCATGTTTGTGTGGGAACGTGCGTGTGCATGTAGATGCCTGAAGCTGACACTGGTGTCTTCTTTGATAGCTCTCCACTTTATTGATTGAGGTGAGGTCTCTCCCTGAAGTCAGAGTTCACCAATTCTGACTTATCTAGCTTGCAAGCTCACCCTGAGGATCCCCTTTCTGCCTCTTGTGTGCAGGGATTACAAGATGCCACCATGCTTGCTTGGTTTTATGTGAGTTCTGGGGATTCAAATTCTGGCCCTCGTGTTGAGTTCTATCATCTGAACCATCTCCTCATATGATAGGCATTCTTTTGAGCCTTCTGATTGAGGATGAGCACATATCTCTAGATACTCTCTTTCCCACTAGATAGTCACCCTCTGCCAATGCCCTGGGTTGCTACCTTAACCTTGTCTTTGATATAGGACAGATCCCACTACTTTGAGATAATTACTCAGTAAAGAAACTGAGGTGAAAGGAGTGACCTGTGGCTGTCTGGAGGACAGAGCATAGGAGGAAAATAAAGCATCTGAGGGAAATGGCCCTTACCCATTCAGTAAGTCATGGCCAGCAGGCATCTGCTAAGTGTGCAACACCCTCCAAGGCACCAGGAATGCAGAAGTGAGTAAGGTAGACCAGATACCTCCCGGTGAGCACTCACAGTGACACAAATGAACAGGGGGACCCATGCTGTCCATCAGGTGGCGAAGAGTGCTATGAAATACGACAGACAAGGGATTGGCAGGGAGAGAGGTACAGCTCCTGCCTCTTTGCTGGCTGCTGGGTAACAGATTACGGTATCCCCATGTTTCCTGAACCCAGTTCTGCCACTCCCTGACCTCTGTAATTGTGTGGTTTGCTTTCAAAGCGATGCCGTGAATTCGTGGAGAACAGAAATGGGGCTTGGTGGATGGGCGTTGAACAACTGGAGTCAGTTGTTGCCTCACATCCAGCTCTGGACCGTGTGCTGGCCGGTTGAATCCATCTAGAGAGATTTCACTTTGTTTTATTGTTGATTCAGTTCATCTGGAATAACTCTAAATTGGTATTGTTGACATACAATGGAGCTGAATTTTACTCAGAGGTTGGGTTACAAAGTCAGGGTTTAAAGCAAACACAGAGTTGTCATTAACCTTGAAATCTTTGAAGTCGCCCATTAAAGTGCAGTATGTGTGGTTTTGTGTATGCAAGCCTGTGCTGTAATCAATATAGAAAAATGTATAATGCATGCAGCCACGTACAGTGTGCATAACAAAGAATACAGGCAAGATATAATTTCACAACACTTAATTGCAGTAGCTACATTGTTCTTTTCCCTTATGTCTTTATCCCCCTGGTCAAAGAGAGAGATTTGTGATAGTTAAATGTGTATATGATGAGACTCCTTGCACTCATTTAAGCTGGGCTCCAAACCTTACTTTCCTTGCCTGGCTATGAAGTGGGAAGGGCAAAAGGTATTTCCTCTTTTGTGTTCCACCTCATTTTTATCTCCAATCTTAGCCAGATGCTTCAGGGCAGGGGAGCTGCAAAGGCAGAAATAACAATAGCAGACGTGGCTGCTGTCTGTGTGGTCTTGACTCTGAGTGAGGCCCCCTTGGACATGCAGTATTGACTAGGAGTGAGGTGACCTCCATGTGAGGTGTTGACTATGAATGATCCCCTCTCCAGGCCTTTGAATGCATCAGCTCACCTAGTCAAGTAATGAAGAATCCTTTCAGGTTCCATTGCCCACATAGGGAAGGTCCTGAAGGCTGGATAAAGGTCACACAGGTTTAGGGTAGAGATTCACTCAGTTTCAAACACAAAAGACCCCATGTTGTATGATTCTATGCCATGGAAGGAACTGTTCTGGGCAGATAAATCCATAGTAACACAAAAAATATATGATTTGCCTAGGGCTTGGGAGGGGCAGGAGAGAGGGAGGACTGTGAATGGATGTGGAGTTTCTTTGGGATGTTAGGATTGTTTTTGAAATGAAATAGTAGTGATGACCCATACCCATCATTGCTATGAACATATTATCTAATCCCACAGCAACGTGTATTTTGACAGAGTACAATTCACGTCACATTGCATCTCAATAAAACTAAAGTGTGATTAGATAGAAAACCAAGCCCTTCTATGTCAGGGCAGCCTAGGCTCAGGGCTTCGGGTACTTAGTGCCTGCACACTTCCCTTCAGGCACTCACCGTGAATGGTGTTGTGGTGACAGAGAAAATGGCCTCCAAAGGGAGTGGCACTATCAGGAGGTGTGGCTTTGTTGGAGGAAGTGTGTCACTATGGGGGCAGATTTTGAGGTCTCTTTTGCTCAAGCTTCATGCAGGGTGACAGTGACTCTACTTCCTGTTGCCTTCTGGTCAAGATGTAGCCAGCACCATGTCTGTCTGCCTGCCACCATGCACCTTTCCATGATGATAATGGATTGAGCCTCTGAAGCAGAAAGTTGCCACCTCAATTGAATGTTTGCCTTTGTAAGAATTGCCATGGCCATAGAAATGGAAGCCATAGCTAAGACAAATGGCCCCATTGCATTTTACTTCCATGAACTTAGTCACCCTTCCTGACTGCTGCAACCAAATACCTGCCAAGAAGCAACATAAGGAGAAAGGGGATTATTTTGACTCAATTTCCAGGTACAGTCTGTTATGGCAAGGAAGGCACGGCGGCAGGAGCATGAGGCAGCTGGTCTCTTTGCATCCACAGTCAGGAAGCAGAGAGAGACACACACAGGGATCCAGCAAGTTTTCTCCCTTTTACTTGGTCCTGGACCCCAGTGTAGCCCATAAGGCAGTGTCACTCACATTCAGGGTGGGCCTGGCCTTTCCATCTGAACCTTTCTGGAGACACCATCAGAGGCAGACCCAGCAGTGTGTTTCCATGGCAATTCTAAACTGAGTTGACCTTGGAAATTCATTACCACCCGGGTTAGGGTTAGGGTTAGGGTTAGGGCTAACCCAAACCCGGTCCGTATCACCTTCACTTTATAGAGACAAGGCTAAGAGAAACTTGCTGTGTACAAGATACCAGACCAGGATCAAGAACTAGGTAGCTTGGGCTTACCTCTCACCCTTGCTGGCAGCACAGATTTCTTAGGCTGGATTCATCCCATTAAAGTCACCTATGAGGTCCTGAGCTGCAGGTAACCAGAGTCCATTTGGAACAAAGCCAGGGTTCTTCATTTCTCTTTGGTTGATTTGCAACGTGCATTAAGGACCTTCTTCATCTACCTGATTGGTATCCCAGCCCAGGCTCTCTGTTGTAGGGACTGACAGGAAGCCTTGAGACTCTAGAAGGAAGAAGTTCCTGACCCAGGCAGCTCAGAAACAGTGGGGTGGGGTGAAGGACTCTAGCAGGCTGGAGCATGGCAAACATGGAGCCGGCAGGTTCTGCCCTTTACTCTTCTGCCCCTTTTCTAAAACCTGTTAGAATACATTCCTAAAGTTAGCCCCCAAGGGTCTGTTCCCTTAGTTGGCCACTGATTCATTCCTAATACAAAGCATCAAGGTCCAACAATCAGAATTCATTGCTTGGCTAATATATCCAGTCAGGACTCAGCAGCTCACCCTAGCACAGACCCCACCCCCTTCTCCTTAAAACCCCACTCGGTGGAAACATCCTCTCTTGTTTTTCTTGTTTGCTTGCACTTGCTGCTGTTGCTGCTGCCGCCGCTGCTGCCTTTGGAGAGTCCCCCTGCCCCTCAGGGGTAATACATCTCCTTTGAGCTGAGAATTTGGTATCCCAGGTGCCAGCCTCCCCCTTACATAGGAGGAAGAGAGGGGAATGGTCTTGGTTGGCATGCTAACTTGAATTATGCTCAAGTTGATATCTTCTTCTGGAAGGATTCAGAATTTACCCAAATCAGCACGAACCTTGGATGTTTCAGTCAGGGTGGCAATGGGAAGGGACTTAAGATCTCAGGCCTCCTGGGGGGGGTCTTGTGGTGACACCCAGGACTCACTGCTTTCCCACTTAAGGACACCACCTCCAACCCCTTAAAGTCCTGAAGTTCCTGGTTCCCCATACTGTGGAGATGACTCTCTTTGCCTTCATAGACATGTTAGTTATTTGTATTTTCTTCTATGTTTCCGTACAGAATGGCTAAGTTATTAGCTATGCACAGTGCAACCAGAAGGGGCAGCTAAAGGCTAGTCTCCCAGCCAGGCTCAGGTCAGTGTTTGGGTTTAAGCTTTGTAAAGGCAAAGCTTGGGGGCCTTCCTGGGTCTGCAGCTCTGAGGAGCAGGTGTAGCTGGGTTGGGAGCTAACCACTGGGGATGTAAAACTTCAGAGTTCTGGAGGGCTTGTGATCTAGTCACCCAATGTTAGGTGACAGAGTGTTAACTTTGCCTAGTTCAGTGTGTACATGTGTGTCTTACCGACTGAGCCATCTCTCCAGCCTCTTGTCCCTTTCTTTTTTTTTTGTTTTAAGATTTATTTTATTTTTATTTTATGTATGCAGGAGTTTGCCTTGCATGTATGTCTGTGCACCACATGCATGCCTGGTGCCAATGGAGGCCAGAAGAAGGCAATAGAACTTTTGGAACTAGAGTTACTGATGTTTTTTTTAACTGCTATGTGGGTGTTGAGAATCAAACCTGGGTCCTCTGGAAGGGCAGCCATCTTAGTTGCTGAGCCGTCTCTCCAGCTCTTTCTTCCTCCAGTTCTTAGACTTCCCTTAGAATAAGTAAAACCATGTGAAAGTTTTGCTTCTGCTCTCATTGACCAATTCTCTTGGTGTACCACCTTGTAGCGTGCTTTGAAGAGATACTGGGTCCAGAAGTGGGTTAATAGGTTGTTATTTTGGGAAACTTGGGCGTTGCCCAGAGAAGAGAGTCAGGCAGAGGTTGATGCTTCTACAAATGGGTATTTCTGAGACATCCATGTACATTTGAGCTTTTAAAGAGGGGTTCCCAAGGGATGCACCCTCTTCCCAAACTGCTGGGTGTAAGGAAGTCTCTCAGGATAGTCAGTCATAACACATGTGGTGGCAAGCAAGCTGCCAGTTTCTTAGATGCGGGCCCCCAGATGGTGTATTCGGTGTCGGCACCATCAAAGAGCCTCCAGTCTGAATGGAGCCACTGGGAGAAGGCCCAGCACTCTGTGTTTGTGGTAATTTGAACATTGGAAGACGCTTCTAGAATCTCCTTGGCTATTGTGAGCCCATCAGGAAGATTCCTTTGGGTGTCGTTGTGAATGTCTGAAGATGCTCTTGACATCCGTCATGATTGCTTGCGTGTGAAGTGAGGTCACACGGAGCAACTGCTCCTGGCAGCAGGCACTTTGCAATCAGTGTCTGGAGACTTGCATGATGGGGGAGTAGGGTATTGCTGATAGGTAGCAAGCAAGCAGAAGCTGGAGGTGCCGTTCAGCACCCTCCAATAATCAGGAACAGACTCTACAACCACACATTGGTCATTGTAACCCAAATCAGTCAGCCTAAGGCAGAGATGCACTGGCCTAGAAGTACAGCTTCCTCTCTGTCCAGCAAAAGCAGGGACCGTTTATCTCCCCACCTCTGTTATCACTAGGGGCCAGCATCCAAAGTTGGGTCTGTGGAAAGGCAGCTGGCAGCACACTACCGTTTGTGTTTAAGGTTTCAAAGGACATGTCTGTTCTCTGTAACTCATTCATCTGTGAGGAAGTTCTTAAGATCCCATGATGACTCCAAAGTGTTTGGGAACATAGGTCTGACAGCAGAAGCTTAGGATAAGGTTGCAGAGTTAGGTGTGTGCAATATGATGCTATCTTCAGGGTCTTGAAGTATTTGCATTTCTAGTAGGCAAAATTGACCTGTTGACCTTACAAAGCCCTGCAAATGAGAGAAGAGCTGAGAATCAAGGCCTCTGCAGAGACATTGTGCTCAAGCTATGCTCAATGGGTCTGATTTTTGAGCTTGAAATAATCTTTCTGGTGTTTCTAACACATGGAGACAAAGGTGTGGAAGGCAGCTGAGGGCTAGGCAAGGAGGTCTAGGCAATAGGAAGTTGCAGGATGTCAAATAAGAGCTCGGAGAAATAGCATTCCTTACCCATCTTGGGTAAAGCCAGAACCATTCTGGGTGCTTCTGTTTGGCCCTATGGGGTGTTTCTTATCACTATTGCATCTCCAGAGGCAGCAGAGAGGAATTAAGTGTGTCAGTTACAGGTGTGGTTGGAGGGAGGGAAAAACAGTAAAGCGGTCAAATCCACAGTGGGAGAAATAGAACCCAGAAAGAAGGGATGGAGTTTCGAACTTGAGAGAAACACAAGTCCAGGTGGAAATACTCATGGCGTTTTTCAGGAGGCAATGGAGACACCTCTGAGAGCTGGCCATTGCAAACGCTGAGCGAAGAAACTGGACCCGTACAATGGGGTAATAGCTATTAATAGTATTGCTCTCATTTTAGCCACAAGCCCTTCTGATGGCTGCAGAAAGTGTCTGGCAGGACACCATGGCCATTAAGAATTCTGAACCTTGGGGAAAAGGCAGAATTACAATTTGAACCCCAGCCTTGCCACTGTGGGCCCAGAATGCCATGGACAAGTGGCTCAAATTGTCTGTCCCTGTATTAGGAAGCCTATAAACTGAGGGCAGTGGCCCCCCCACCTGATGTCACTGCTAGGGGTATTCTACTGTACTCTGTAAACATCTGGTCTGAGAAACAGTAAGACCCAGAAAACTCAAAGTTGGCTGTTTCTAGTGTGGATGATTTGAACAGACAATGGTTTCGCAATTTACGTGGTATATCAGTTTTACTTTGAACTTTTCCCCAAAGCTTGTGAGGGGAGGGTTTGAGTGCAATGGAGTCATGTGAGAAGAGGAACCCAAGGGTGAGGGAGGAACAAAGGGAAAGAGCAACCCAAAGGTGCTCTTATTCAACCAGTTACTACTGTGGGTGTCTGGGGCTTAATTCTCCTGGGGACCTTTGGGAGCTGGGGTGGAGCATCCTCACCAATTATCTCCAGATCGGAATTGGCATTGTTTGAAGGCTGCCCTGGATGTCATCAGTTTTGAGGCTCCTGAGCTGCTGGAGATGGTCACCAGGCTCAGAGAAAGCACCAAGCGAAGAGACTGTTAGTTATTCCCTCTACTTTAAAAAACATCTCTTTTGGAAAGGCAGGGGAGGGTATAAAACTCAGGAATTTGGGGCAACTCACAAGGCCCTGGAACCTAAGGAATTTACAAGACCCTGTCCAAAGTTATATGATGAGCCAGCAGTTGCAATGGAGGGGAGGCTTCTGGAGAAGGCCTCAAGGTAAGTACCAGCTTAGGGGTGCAGCTTTTATGAGCGACCACCCATGCTGGAGTGGGCTTTTCAGTGACTCAGCTGCCTTTGAATCATCCACGCTCTTGGAAGTAACTCCTCACCCACACTCTTGTTAGTAACCCCAGTGACCTCGTTAATTCGGCAAGCCAAGGAGTTGAGTGGAAGGATTTCTGTGGTCTGTAATCAGTACCCTGCCAGGGGTAAAGTGACATTTGTTCATGGACAAGGTGTACAACAGAGGTGTAGATTCCTGCAGTTGCAAGTCGAGCAAGCCATCTATGAAAAGGCCAGAGGAAATGTGGGCGGATGTGGGAGGGATCTAACTGTCTTTTGGAGCCAGTCTCAAAAGGCATAAAGTTCGGAATGCCCTCCGGGCCAGTAATCTCTGTTTAAGTATTAAAGAAACAGATAAGTATGGAAGAAGCTGTGCAAAAATATTTTTATGTATTATACGTGAGAGCTCAAATTGGAAATAGTAGTAATAGCCAACCTTTATTGAGTGGTTGCCTTGTGCCTGGTGCTCTAAATGTCGTACAAATAGGCTAAATTTCTAGCAAATGGAAATTGGTTAAGCAGCTCAATGGAATATTACGCAGCCATTAAAGAAGATGGCTATGAAATATAATGGAAAAAATACCATATAAGTGAGAAATGAACACCAGGCTCGAGATGTTACGTACTGTCAGCTCCTCTTAGCACAACAAGCCTCTGCTTATGGGAAAGGGTATGGGGCATGAGAGGAAAATTATCAATACGCTACCTGCAGGTTAGCTTGTATAATGAGCTTCTCAGTGCTTCCCTCCTCCTCTAGTTTTTAGGTCTCCATTGATGTTTGTACTGCATTTGTGATGTAAAGAAATGAAAATGGAAAGCGTGAATAAAGGGAAAAATCTCTCAACCACGTCTAAAACTGTGTTTTATATATCCTGACCCTGTGGTGGCTCGGGGGAAGAGAGCGATGCTTCTGAGAAATGAATCTGGAGGCAGGGTGGGAGATGTATTGGATCAGGGAAGAACCAAGGCAAGATTGTAACACGCAAGCTAATAAAGGTCATAGGAAAGGCCAAGTCTGATTTTAGAGGCTCGGTGGTTAATGAGAAGGGGAGGAAAGAGAAATGAAGAAACACGCCCGGTGTTTGCAGGTTGATTATATAGATGAAGACTATCCTTAGAATAAATATGTAGTAAGTACATCTTTAAATCATATTTCTTTATGTCGGTTCTTGCATGTGACCCTGACGATAACTTTCTAGGCTATTCTTTTCATTTTTCTCATCTTATAAGTGAAGTGTTAGAAGATTAGAGAAATAAAGTCACTTGCCCCAGGTCATGGCAGATCTGAGCTTGGATCCTTGTTAAATGCGTAAAAGGGTGGAGAGAGGAAGGACGGATAGATAAGTTGACAGGTGACTGGCTCAGGGGGCTGGGTTGCTTAATGGATGGATGGTGGTTGATTGGATGAATGAGTGGATGGTAGCCGGGGTGGGTGGATGATTGGAAGTATATATTAATGAATGGATAGATGGAAAGATAGATATTATATGTGACAGATGAATGAAGGGGAAGATGCATGTCTGTATATCATGGAGAGATGAATAGGGTAAGTGGGTAAATGGATGGTGGAAAGCTGGTTCAGCTAACTGCATGGGTAAGAAATCCAGATGGTTATAAAGGGCACATAGAAAAGAAAGACTTCAGGAAGAGACTCTCAGCTGGTGAAGAAGGTAGGAAAGAAAGTGAGATATTGGTAAAGAAAGGAAACCTGGGTGTGAGGAATAGTGTTCACTGATCCTCTTTGAGAAGTCCGTTCCAGTCGAATGATGGGCATTGTATTCATGGCACAGGAGCAGAGAAGCCAGGGCAGTGATTGGTCAGTCCAGAGCATGTAGGAGCTTAGTAAGAAGAGAGAGGCTAAGGAATAGAGACAGCGTTAGGAAGGAAGAGTGGTATAGAGAGGAGAGGAGGGCGGGAAGAACCAGAAAGGGGAAAACAATTACAGGTCAGAGTAGGGCCCCCAAGTAGCTGGGATTTGACTCAACTCCACTGCCCTGGGTTCTTCAGAGAATCCCGTGATGCTCTGCTTCAGTCTCCGTGTCTGTAACATGCAAGGGTGGTTTAACGCCTACCTCAGGGGGTTCCTAGAGGATTCCTGGAGCCAGTACCTGGTACCCTGCAGGTGGAAACTGAACAGAGCTTCTAGCCACTCGCTCATTTACACGCAGTGGCATTTCCTAGGAACCACCCCCAAGCAATGAATCAAGAAACTGAAGCTTGATCACCCAGTGCGTCCCAAGAAAGCCCACCTGGAGTCCCAGTCTGCACCAGCTGCCGCAGGAAGTAGCCATCTTTGTGGAGGAGACAAGCCGACTGGGTGCGGTAGCTTTGACTCTTGGAAAGTAGCCTTCTGCAGTTTGTAGCAAATGAGACTCGCTAAGTTGCACTGTTCCTTTTTCTGTTTGGAGAAAAGCATTAATAAATAGATGCTGTTTATTAATGTGGAGTCGTGAGGTATTTACCAGGCAGTGGAGAGCAGCTGGAAGTGCTGCAGTAAGAACTTGGGAGGTTCCGAGGGGGCGGGGGAAGACCCATCAGATCCTGGTGAGTGCTGTGAACTGGGTGCCCTTTCTCCATTCCAGGAACTTTTATGCTCTTTTAATTGATGCTCGGAGAGGCCTGAGCACCGCAGTCTCGGCATGAGGAATCCTAAAAGCCTTATTAACCCGACCACTTGGCTTTTCCAAGTGCAGTTCCTGCTGAGGCTATTTTGGCACGGGATTGTCTGGACCCCAAGATGCTCTATTTGGGGGATGAAGAGGTTCAGCTCATTCTCTTTCTCTGCTTCTGAGTTGCTCCGTCTCTCTCCAAAATGGACTTCCAAAAAGTCCCTTCTGTACCCATCTTGCTTTCTCTTCCTCTTTGTCACGTCAAGGATGCCGCTTCTCAGAGTCACTGGAGAAGGTACCTGCCCAGGGCTGATTTACCTGATGTAACAGTTCCTAGTGTATTGAGTGGCAGAGATGACTTCTAAGGCTGGGGCCTGCACAAGATGAGTTCAAAGTGGAGGCCTGCCCAGAGGGACAAGTCCATGGGTAATTAAAGTTGTAAAGTTAGAAAAAAAGGTAGAAAAAGCAGTAGTCGAGGGGTGTTCTGTGGGCTTTTCTGTGGTGTTGAGTCTTATCTTATAGGTGGTTATGTGTGCATTGTGGTTTTGGATCTAGGACAAGATGCACTCCTGCTGGTAGAATATAGGCTTGGAGTGGTTGGGGTTGAGGCATTGGCAGCTTGAGCTGTTTCCTTAAGCATAGGACTTTATTTTTCACTGATGGTCATACTAAAATTAGCACCCTCTTTGGTGGTATACCAATTATTAATTTAGAAATGTTCTAATAAACACATACATGGTACTTAATAAGTGATGATCTACCAAATCAACGTTTATTGAGTACCATGTATATGTCCAGTGCCCAACTATGTGTTCACATACAGTACATGAGTCCAGCCTCCGAATACAAGCCCTGATTATAACTGGCTTTGCTGTACAGGAAAGGCACCCACAGCTTAGGAAGCATGTTCAGGATTAGCATCTTTATCACCATTCAGACCCCAGGAAGCTAGGATAGGCATGCATGTTGCAGTTCAGAAAACTGAACCACAGGGACCTTTCTCTTACAATGTACAGCTGGCAGAACCAAGATTTGAGTTCAGGTCTCCTGACTCCATAGTGTTGTAATTTAATTGGGGGAGTATATTGATGGTGTGGGTTTCATCATTGAATTCTTTCTGTCTGGCTTCAGGGAAAAGAGTTCACTCTGCCTTTTCCTAAGTCTGTTGGGAGAACAATACTCAGAGAGGGCAGTCCACTGGAGCGGGGCTGTGCAGACAGTGCCAGGGCTGCTGGGCTTAAGTGGGTCAATTCTACCTTCCAGAGAAACAGGATTAGGTAATATCTCAGTAAGGATAGCCTTGACCTTGGGATTTGCAGTAGGCTATTGGTATTGACCACTGGCCAGGCTGTGAGAAGTGGGGTCTTGCCTGGCTGGCTCAGTCCAGGGAGGCACAGAAGGGAAGTTGGAACTTGATGTGAGAGTTGAGGAAGGACCAGCTTTGTCTACTCAAAAGAACAGTGTCGGGGCCTGTTGTATTCTTGAAGACCGTGAGTCTTCCTTTTTGGTCCATAAGCAGCAACTTTCTAGGTTGACCTATGGTAGCTGCCTTCCTCAGCCTGCCATAGTCATGAGGTACACCAGAGCATGCTGAAGTTACCGGTGTTTTCCAGGAAGACTTTTGGCTCTTCAGAGAAGACACCGGGCTGTGGAGTTAGAGCTTCGTTTCTCTGCAGACCCTGGTGCTTCGGAAAAGCATTATTAGCTTGTCACTGTGGACTGTCACGGGTGACACCCAGGTCATAGAGAGTCAAAGGAAAATAGCAGGCCTTCTGGCCACTTTCAGAAGGTGTTTTTCTCACCTAGGCCAGGATGATGCCGGAGTTTCCTATTGATGACAGATGAGCGGAGCTTGGATAAATGAGATCCAGTGCACTTTCTACTTCTTCCTGATTGATGGCTCCAGCAGCCAGGTGGTACTGCTATTGCACCCGAGTCATTGAAGATCTCCCCAGTGATGTGATTTAAACCTGTGATTAGCTGGTACTGGATGAGCTGGGCCTTAGATTCCACTCTTTGTTGAACAAAGATTGTGGAAAACAAGCCAATCCCGGAAGCAGCTCAGGTTTTCTGTCAAACCAATGTCACTGGCTGTCTCTAATCTAGCATTGCTCTGCCCAGCCCCGATTAAAACAAGCTATTTCTCCCTCCTCACCAGTCTCTAAAGGACACCTGATGTTCTGTGAGTTTTCATTGGAATCTAAGATTCATTCCATGACCGTGGCTTTTGAATGAGAGAAGCCCACTTAAAAATGCTGAGCAAAAGATGTTAAAACGAATGCACAAACATTGTACACACTGCCCATTGTGTGTACTTTACATGAATGTGTCAGTTCATGGAAGGCTACCATAGAGGCTTGGGGTCAAGGAGTGATCCAAATGCAAGGTTGTCCAAGAGACTCCCCAAAACATTACATACTGACTATTACTATTGCCCATAGTGTCCACCCCAGGGATGGAAGCTAAGTCCCCATTGCTAAAGACACTGCGTACTTCAGACATAGGGTCCAGAAGCATCATGATCTTGAAATGACCTGAATGCCTCCCTCCTGAGGACTAGCTTTTGTGGTACCAGAAGGCACCATGAAATCTTCCAAAGTAGGGAGGCAACCAACAGGCTATGACATCTGTGAACTACAACAACAACCAGTACGGCCCAGGAGCCAGAAGGGTGCAATGGAATCATACATACCTTAGCAGTAGCTAGCAGAGGCTTACAACCCTCTCCACAAGAGGGAACTCCTTGTACTGGAAACCTTGCCAGCAAATCCCAGGCAAGTGAAACCATGCATCTTGGAGGAGAGGCTACAGTGACCACTTTACTAAACCGGCATCGTCCCTAAGTACATTCTACATGTTTGTCCTCACACCCACAGAGAAGTGCAGCTCTCAGTCCTCATCAAGGATGCAACAGATGGCAGCCACTACAGAAAACCACAACCAGTCAAAAGGCAAAGTCCTGGAGCCTAGTCCCACTGCATTCATCTGCAAAATGATTTCTGCACCCGAGGGTCAGGTGGCATTTTGTAAGGTGGGGGGAGGCAGAAAGTTCATAAAAGCCAGAGGATGGGGAGCTTGCTGTGAGACCTGCTGGGTATTGAGACCGCAGCCACTTTGCTGGGGTAGATACATGCTGGAGCTAGAACCCAGGTGCTTGTGCACCTAGGTAAGAGATCCACTGAGCCACATCCCAACCAGCTCCCAGGGATTGTAAGGAGCAGAGCAACACCAAGTCTTAACAATTAGCAGGTTGTGCTTTTGTGGGGGCCCAAGATGAGGCCCCTAAGGTGTCTTTTGCAAGACTCCCAGAAGGGAAGGCTGAGGGAGAAGAGAAAAGAATGCAGACCATGGAGGACATTAGGTGCGACGATCACCTGTGGAGTCTGGAGGGCGATGAGGAAAAATCCGACTTCTCCCAGCCCAGGATCTGTTTAGGAAGACACGCTCAGGTCTAGGGATGATGCTACTCTATAGACTGAGCTGCATCAGGCTTCTCAGAAGCACCGGGTAGCAGAGATTGAAGGGCTAATTCTTGCTCCTAGGGAGCCACCTGTGGCATCTTTTGAGCCAACAGGACTAGTTCTCCATGACTTAAACCTCAGGATGGTTTTTCTGGCTTGTGTTTAAGTGACTCAAGCTAGGTTCTTTTTTAATTTTCTTTTTTTAAAATTTTGTTTGTTTGTTTTTTTATGAGATGGGGTTTCTCTGTACAGCCTTGGCCGTCCTGGAACTCGCTTTATAGACCAAACTGGCCTCAAACTCAGAGATCTGTCTGCCTCGGCCTCCTGAGGGCTAGGATTAAAGGCATGAGCCACCACCGCCCCACCGAAGCTGGTTTCTTCCTTGAGGGCAGGTCAGTTTCCAGCAGTCCTGATGACAATCATACAGCCTTCCTCCAGTCTCTCTTGGGAAGGATCATTCTTTTCCCTCGAGCCAAGCACGTAACATTGCGAGATTGTTTGAAAACTTCTCTTGGTGCTCAGAATGCAATGCTGACGGTGCTGAAGGCTGCCAATTAAATGACGGTTTAGATAAAAGCTGCGTGGGAGAAGGAGTGCAATATCCTGAAACCTAATAACGGTTTCCTTCTGTCTTTTTGAGGCTCTGGCATAATCCTGATCTACTGACTCACTTCTTTGGGCATCCCCATTTACTGGACAATTTAATAACATCTAAAATGTTTGACAACCTTTATTTGAAGACAGACATCCTCAGGGGAAAGGGGCTGTGGGTAAGGGTGTGAATGCCACACTGTTAGGAGAGCTGCCACAAGTGTGAATGAGACTCTTTTCATGTCCATGGGGGAAGAACTGAGGGCCGGGAGTAGACTTGAGCCTAGTGCCCATGTGAAGGTAAAAGGTGGCATGTGTCTGTCCTGGAGAGACGCACTTCCCAGTGTTGGTTTCTCTCAAGAGCTTTGAGGCCGATACTGTAATCTAACCCCAGCCCTAACCCCTAACTCACACTGGAGAAACAATCCAAAGCCACACACCCAATGAGTCATGCCTCTGGTGGTCCAAGCTCTCCAGCTCTCATCATCCTTCCGGTCCATTGTATAGAGCCAGTGAGATGGCTCAGCAGGTAAAGCCCCCAGCTGCCAAGGCTGATGACTTGAGTTCCTTCCCCAGGACTCATGTTGTGGAAAGAGAGAAACAGCTCCTATAAAGCGTGGTCTGATTGCCATGCAAATGCTGTGGTACATGTGACCATATACAGAGGCACACGTGAAAAATAAGCAAAATAAGGAATTGGGGAAGAGGGTTAGGAGGATGGCTTGGCAGGCAAGAGTGTTTGCAGTGCCATTATGAGGACTTGAGTTCAAATCCCATTTATGGGAAAATTTAATAACATTCAAAAATGGTTGTCAACCTTTCTTTGAGGACAGGCATCTTACATGATTCAAAGATAGAGCAGGTCATCTGATGTCCTCTTCTGACCTCCATAATGTTTGGGCATGCATACATACACTCATGTATAACATGCACAGACATACCCCCCACACACAAACAGAGAGAGAGAGAGAGAGAGAGAGAGAGAGAGAGAGAGAGAACCAGGGAAGAAGTGGAAGAGAAACCAAGTAAAATATCAGGGAGTTCATTTTTTTTTCATTCATCAATTTATTCACTTAAAACATTTACTACATGCCAGGTATGGTTCCAAACCAAGGAAAAGAGCATTGTACAGACCGAGTCCCTGTCTCTATGGAGCTTTCGCTCAAGATGTAAATAGCAAAGAGAACTTCAGTAGTGATGTGCTGCTAGCTAACCAGCTAGTTAGATAACTGACTGACTGACTGACTAACTAACTGGTGTGCCAAGGGGGGCTAACGTGTGGTGAGAGAGCTTCTGGAAGTCAGCCTGTGCAGAGGGAGGAGTGCCCTGGGGAGACATGTCTGAGTTCTACGGGGCTGTGGGGGAAATGAATATGCCAGGAGGAGCTAAAAGCAAATGTAGAGTCTGGAAGCTGAAAACAGTCAGGCAACTGCAGTCACTGGACCAAAAACAGGAGCTGAGATCAAAGAGCAGAATTTAGGCTATAGCAAGGATGATCTTACTATTCTGAGAGCGATAAGGAACCACTGGGGACTGAGGGAAGACAAAGCAGTGACATCATCTGTTGCTATATGCAAATTAAACAAGTGAGAAGCCTGCAGAAGCACACTCCCCATCTATCCTTCTCCCAGTCTATATGTTAATTTTACATACGCAACCGTCTCCACAGTAAAATGAGCTTGCCTATTGTTGGTCTCCATTTTTACTGTGGGGAAACTGAGGCTTGAGAGGCAGTAGTAGCAGTACCAGGATGTCTCAGGGGACAGTTTTCTCTTCTAACACTGTAAATTCCAGCACACCCTTGACCCCTGTGTCTTCAAAGTAGTGGAGAGGGGACGAAGAGAGAGAGAGAGACAGAGACAGAGAGAGAGACAGAGAGAGGCAGAGAGAGATACAGAGAGACACAGAGAGAGAGACAGAGAGA
>LOEQ01000056.1:63971-75122 GCA_001685075.1 Bramus lutescens | reverse complement strand
TTCCCCATCCTGGAGGCAGAGTTCCATCAGGATGGGTTTGCCTCCCGGTGTCTCGTGGTGTGGGGAAGAGAGAACAGCAATCCCCACAGGGTGAGGATGCTTGTGTGCTGACTGACGGTGCGCCAGGTGTCGCAGAGCTGTTGTGTAAGCTTTTCCCAGGGAATAGCAAACAAACAAATGCCTGTTCTTGTCTCCCACCGGGTAGGGCATGAATGACAGAGCAAAGTACGAATTTGGCAAAGTTGAGCTTGGCAAACCGAAAAGTATATTGGGTTTCCTTATAGAGTATAGGTCACCCCAAAGCAGCTGGATAAGCAAGAAAACCAAAACCAAACCAAACAACCAAACAAACAAAACCCTCACCCTAATGTATGGGTGATGACTTTTCCTTGGCTACATAGCTAATGATCTTACTTTTCATGGCCTTCCACATTCTGGACACTCTAGCACAGTGTTCTCAGTCTGTGGGTTGTAACCCCTTTGGGGGTTAAATGATCCTTTCGTGGGGTTCATTTAACAGCATCAGAAAACACAGAGATTTGCATTATTATTCATAACAGTAGCAAAATTACAATTATGAAGTATTAATGAAAGTAATTTTATGGTTGGGATTTACCAAAGCATGGGAAACTGTATTAAAGAGTCACAGAATTAGGAAGGTTGAGAACCACTGCTCTAGGACCTCTGGAGACCAAGTGACTACACACAGCTTGGGCTGAGTTACATATAAGCAGGAGGAAGATAGAGGAAGATGTCATCTAGAATCTCAAGTAAGGGCTAGGTAACTCTCCCCACTCTCTTCTGTGATTGACAGTCAATGGCAATCGTGACCCAGCTTGAAAGTCTGCCCCAAGTAGTCATGGCTGCGCTGAGGAAGCTGTTTGCAGTTATGCTTGCAGGAGAGCATTCTCGGACACAAGCCCTTTCATACCCTGGAGAATCGACGAGTTTCTTGGGCTAGCTCCCCGAGTTGGCATGACCTTAAAGCAGGTACATCGGCAAACAGAAATCTCGGCCCAGCATGGAGGGTGACTTCTTGCAAGCCTTGGGCGTGGAGATGCTACACAGATAATTGCACGGCTTCCTATCTGGCTTCAGAGGTGTTTAGATGGGGGTGGGGGCAAAGGGAGAGAAGTGGAGATCTGATTGGTTGGAAGCATGATGCAAATTTACCTAAAACCAAAGTGAGCATTGTAACCCCCAAATAGCTTACCTACAGATGAAGGAACACAGGTCTTAGTCGCAGATTGTAAGGACCAGATGGATTTGACTTGATCTGATTTTGTGGTCGTGTTTTGCAATGTTCAAGACAACGATGTTTGCTGTTATATGATGATGGGCACTCTGGCGTCAGGTGGCAGTGCCATAGCCCCGTCATATGAGCCAGTCAGCAAGCCCTGTTCTCCTAATGTTCCAGGCAGTGGGTGAAACAATATTCACAAACATACCTTTCCAATCTTTAATCAAAATCCTATGAACCAAATGTTTAGGGAAAGAATTAGATTTTACTGCTCCATACCAAAGCTGGTAAATCTACCAAGCAATAACAACCCTCTGAAGCACACACTTTTTTACTTTGGCTGTAAGTGCCAAGCAGAGTCTGCCAGTCTTTGGGGCAGGCAGGGATACAAATGCTGGTCTTTGAGTTCCCCACTGAGATTTTAACCCCATACCCTAATTTTCGCCAAACTTGACCTCTTAGGCCCAGATTCCAGTTTCTATAGATTGGTGTCATTTAGCTTTCTGATGTTTTCAGGGTTTCTTCCCTAACCATGGCCTACTGGTGTATGTAAGGAATAATAGGTGACCGTAGTGAGAGGTGCCCAGGAATAAAAGAGAAAATGGTGTGACTAGGGACTATCTCCTTTCTTGGCTGTCTTTTGTCTCATACCTCCCCTCTGACCTCTGAGCTATTTATCCCCATGACTCCCCTGTTTCCCCTCATGCCACCCCTCCCTGCCATTCTGGAAGGAACCATTCTGCCCAGCTTCCTGTCTGTCAGGTCAGTTCCAACATGAACAACTCAGCCTTGGATCCTCGGTAGTTCGGTGCTCAAATCCTGGCTGTCAATCCGCTCTCTGCTGTGGGAGTGTTGGTGAATGAGCTCACCTCTCCACTCTGTAAAACTAGGGGTAACCTGGGGACAATAACGAATATGTCATGGCTTCTTAGAAGGGTCACCTGAGAGTCCTCACACCCCATTTAACACATCACTAACTCCCAGGGGAGTGATTGCTGTTAGCACTGAGCAGTGGCTCACACATCTCCTTGCTGGTACTTGTTGACTTCTAAGCCCAAATGTCTACACCCTCAGCTCCAGACATAAGCATGCTATCACTGCCCCCGCCCCAGGTCAGCTTTGGTCTCTTCCTAACCACACACCCATCACTGATAAAAACCTCCTAGAATCCAAAGATCAACTGTCACAGCTCTCAGTTCCCTCCCAAGTCTTTTTGCCCCAGATTGTCCTCCCATATCCTGCTTCCACCCAGAGGCTATGAGTCCTTCACCCAGCATCTCCTCCATGGAGGGATTTGGTAGATTAATGTTTCTATCAGGTGCTTCTGCTCCGTTCTTTCTACCCCTCCCTTCTGCTATTCTTCCACTCATTCATTCATTTGTCCACTCATTCGTTCATTCAACAAACACTCATGGAGCTTCCCATGTCAGCAATGTTAAGAATGATATTCTATCACAGCTCTATAGGAACAGCACCACTCCTCAGCAAAAAGAACTTTGGGGTTACATGTTTTTCATGGCCACGAGCATTCTGAGTTGTGACCCTAACCCTAGCACTTCCCTGGCCACTGGCCTTGGCGTAGCAACCACATAAAGCTGGTCTTGTCCTGGTAGACCTCAGACTTCACAGAGATGCTGGATAAACAGGTCTAGGGGGGCTTGAAGGCTGTGCAGGGGAAATGCAAAGAAGACATGGAAAGGCCTGAGCTTTTCTGAGAAGGGACTGGAGCCGTTGCCACATGGTGCATGCTGGGGACAGGAAAAAGAGTGTTCACACTCGAGTAGCTGCAGGGAAGTTGTGGGGATAAAAGGGCACGGGGAGACGCCATAGACCTAACAGCTCCTCATTCTCCTCTCTTCCACTCTCTTTCTCTTCTCCTTCTTCTTCCTTTTCTTCTTCTTTCTTCTTGCCATACTAGAGATAGAGCCCAGGGCCTCATATGTGCTAACTGCTCTGCCATTGAGCTATGCCTGGCTGGGCTTAGTCTCTCCTTCTCATCTTCCTCCCCCTCTTTTTTCTTTTCTTTTTTTCTTCTCAGTACTTGGCATGGGACCCAGGGCCTGGCACACGCTAAGCAAGTGCTCCACCACTGAGCTACACTCCAGCCCTGGCTGGCATGGGCTTCCTCATATGTACCTAGAAACGCCTCAGTGTGGGCATCTTGGCAACAAAAGAAACTGCGCTGGCATCAACTCTTCCAAGTTCTTTCACATCAAAACACTTTAAAACTTTGTCCCTGTCTGACATTGTGCTTCCTCATGCATTTTCTGGCATGTAGGTTGTGTTACTGTGATAATTCAACCTGTGGGAAAAGCCTTGCCTTTCTCTTCCATCTCTTGGGGAGGTGGACTCTGGAGCTGAGAAGAACAGAACCATTTGTGTAGGGCGTCCTGCTGGTGTTTATGATCCCCCTTATGAGCAAACATAGTTCGTACCCTAGAACATTCCAGCGCCTTCAGTGGGAGGAAAATTGACAGGAAACCCTTCCCCAGTCTCGTGGTCCTTTTATGTGTGGCTTGGCACCCAACTGGCCTCAGCCCTCACCCTCCATGCTTGGTAGGATTGCCTACTTAAATTTCACCTCTTTCTAAATTGGCTTTTTAAAGACCTCTCTCTTCCAATCAGAGTAGAGACTGCACCTTCAGCGAATACTGCAGTGGGCTCAGTTGGTTTCATCTTCAGTTTATGGTATTTGAAATGAGCCGGAGAGTGAGGCAGATGAAGGGCCGTGGAAAGTTGGGGCGACTTTCCTGTAGGGGAGCTTGTCCTCTGCTCATCTCTCTATCAGGCTGAAAGCCTGTGTTAGCAGCAGCAAGAGCAGACACCTGGACTCAACAGTTTCTGGATTCCTGTATTCCTAAGGTTACACCCAGGCAGCTCCTGTAGTAGGACCACAGAAGACCAGAAGGGAGGTCTCTTTGGGAACTCCAGGTGACAGATACTTAAACTCGGAAGACAGTTTGAAGAAATAGGAGACATGCCAGCCATCATCTGTGCTAACATTTTTTTCCCTAAGTGAACTATTTCACGGATGTTCAAGGTGGGGGCACCTTGGAAAGGAAGGAAGCATTATTTATAATTGTGGCATGTGTTGGCGGGATGGGGACTGCCTTCCGAGACACAGTAGATTACAAAGAATAAGTTATCTCTTTACAGATAGAATGTGGCAATAATTGCCTAGTTTCTGGCTTCAGAAAGTCATAATCTATTAATTTGATGGATATCAAAAAGCCATAATCTGTCAATCAGGTGTCAGAAGAAAGAGTGCCTGGAAGCTTTGAAGCGTGACATTTAGAATACTGATGAATACCTTTATTTTCATTCCGGCTGCGACGGGAGGAAAGATTCAAACACTCACAGCCAGCGTACTCGGCAGTGAATATCATATCAGCGGGCTTAACAGTTTTGCGACTTAAAAATGCTGTTGGATCAGTATGTTGGATGGCAAAAAAGAAATAAAAAACTATAAAAGTCACCCTACAGTGAATTATAGGGAGATAATTTCATCTTACATTCTCACTGACGTTAGCTATTATGGGATGGGCTCCTTAGTTTCAATGTGAATGGAACCTTAGATGATTTCTTTGTAAATTCCCGTGGCCCATCTTGTATTTCTATCCACTGTGTAGATATAGTCTTGAAACAAACCAACAGGCACTGAGGAAAATGCTCTAAACTGATGGAAGGAAGGAAGCTGGTGGTGTAACACATAGGAAGAGCTACCGCTCTTCACGGACCCTGTGAGCTTGCCAGCCGCAGTGCGGGAAGACACTGTTCACGGATGCATTTGACTCCGTAGTTCTTTGCTATCACCTTGGATATTGAGAAGCAAAACGTAGCTGCAATTTTCCCATTATGATTCCTGCATTGAAGATGTTCTAGGTATTTTAGAAATTACTTTTATTTTTTCAAACTGTGGGAGAATCAGTATCTTATGGAGCCCAGACTGGCCTCAGAGTTGCTATATAGAACATCGAACTTATGATTCTCCTGCCTCCGACTCCCAAGCGCTGGGATTGCAGGTGTGCACCACCGTGTCTGGTTCATTCAAGGCTAGGGATTGAACCCAGGCTTTAATGAGTTTTAGAACAGCGCTCTGCCGACTAAGCTACATTCCTAGGCACTGGGCACTTCAGACAATGCATACCAAGGTCTTTTCAGTGCAGAACTCACCACAGCACTAGCTTCATCTTCTTGGAATCTGTAAGTGCAGCACGGGAGCCTTCTGTGTTCCTTCCCGCCTTTCTTCAGCTGCAGCTCAGGCTAAAGAAGACACCGTCCTGCAAGTTTAGTCTCTGCCACCTCTCTCCTTAACACAAATACTTTGTTAAAGAGCAAGAAAGCAGGGAAGAGTGTCACAGTTTAACGCCAAGAGACCTGGATCTTGCATTAGTACACAGAGCTATACTGGATCTGCACTGTGCCCCCAAGAAGCCAGAGCAGCTATCAGTAGCAGCTCACTTCCCTCTGAGGAATCGGCCTCCTCCAGGCTTTGCTCAGCACATACCTATTCCTATTGTTCAAGGGAAGAAGAGGGTGGGAGGAGGGGAGAGATGGTGAGGATTATTAGGCACAGAGTCTGTGCCCCTCAGCCTCCAGGTGGTGCCCTTTATGTGAAACCTTATCTTCAAGAATGATCTCATCTCCGCTCCTGGCTCCTGACTTCATCATTTTGACCATCAGTGACTAATACGGTGAGTCCTTCTGCTTACCCCCCTCAGACTCCTGAGCTACCTGCCCAGCTGTCCTCCCGGCCTCTTCCTTGCATGTCGGAAAGGAACCCCAGACGCCATAGTTTCCACTAAACTAATGATCTTCATCTCCACACCTCACTGCTTGGTGTTCTTCTCAGCTTCTCTTGGGCCGGCTCTGTCCCGCCCTCAGACCCAGTTTAGGTGTTGTGAATTGTGTCTGATAAACATCGCAGGGATCTGTCCACATCTCTCATCTCTATCGGCAGTACCCGTTCTGAGCAACCTCTACTTCATTTAGAAGATCAGTATGTCCCTAACTGGTTTCACCATAGCCATTTGATCTGTTCTCTGGATCCTAGCCAAGGTGTTCTCCAGAAAACGTCGGTGTGATGGATAGGACCATGCCACTCGGTTGCCTAGCATCCTTCAGTTGGCTTGCCATTGCTACAGGGAATAAATACGAGCAAAACTCTCCAAAGAGTGCCCCCCGCCCCACTGCTTGGGAATCATTTACCAATGTCCGTTTCATCTCACGCCACTCTAGCCTTTGCACACCAGTTACAAGAGTCTTCGTTTAGGTGCAGAGACTATCACACAGGCGTTATACACAACAAGCCTTCATCTCCCCTGCCACTTGGCCTCAAGTCTTTCCGCAGGCTCAGCTTCCTAACCCTGTTGCATCTCAGCTCTCTTGTCAGTACTTCGAGAGGACTGACCCTCAATCTAGATTGGTTCTCCTCCTAGTCTCTTGGCAGTCATCACATGCCCCTTCTCCAAAGCCGAGGTGAGGGACACATTGTTTCCTATTTATTTATTTATTTATTTATTTATTTATTTATTTATTTATTTATTTACGGAGGCTATGTGATAAGTGCTTGTCTCGTGGTAGAGACTCTGGGGAAACACACTGAATCCCAGGGCTGAACACAAAAGCTTGGAGATGTACAGGTCATTCTAACATAATGAGTTATTAATTAATGGGTACCTGGATCAGGTAGACAGGACTAGGCTCTTCCAACAGATCAGGAATACAGGGCTCATTATTAGTAAGAGCTTGGAAGAGTCAGAGGCATGTTTCAGGTTCATATCTCCAGGTCCAGAAAACCTCTTCCGTACACTACAGTATGTACAGTGGTAGAGTTAAGGGAGCCCGACACCACGGTGACACAGCTGTTTAGCCTTTTCCTTCCCGTGTACATACAAATATTTGAAGATAGGAATTGGATATTGTTACAGGAACCCCTCCCTACTTCATTTTGAAGTGTCTTCATAGTTTCAGTGTGTCCTGGGTAAGACTTTCTTCAAGAGTACGACCTAAGCAAGCTTGGCTTCTGACCTTACTCTTATAGATTTACCATCTCGCAGTGATTGATAGTGTCTTGATTCTTGTCAGGAAACTGACTGCCAGTATGAGCCAGGAAATATTTTGTTTCAAATCAAGCATGATTTTTAGCAAGTCATGATCAGAATAGGAGAATTCCATGGGAGTCTTAGATGAACTTCTCTTATCTGCCTTCCCCTGGGCCCTCTCTGGTAGCCTTCTCAATTCCTGCGTGAAGCAGCTGACGCTGGAGCCTTCTTTCTCTCATAAGAACACTGGTCAAACAAGCTGTCCATTTGGGTAGACTGGCACACAAATGAATGGGTGGTTGATTGCTCATGCCTTCTTATCAGTGCAATCCACAGGGTTAGAACCAAGGAGAAAGTGAGGAGGGGGAATCTAAACACAACCTTTATGAATTCCAGTTTAAAAATACAAGTTTATGCTATACAGGAAGGGTTCCTCTCCTTTAGCTTTAAAAGCTCAATTTTCTGTCACACTGTTGCCTTGGTGGTGTGAGGATTTACTGCTCATTTATCTCCTTTCAGCCTAGGCTGTTCGTTCCTTAAGGGCAAGAACTGGTTCTGTTTATCCTCCTACCTGAGGAAATTCTCATCCTCTTGCCTGGTCCCAAGTACTCAAAACTTTTTCTTGAATAAAACAAAGCCTGTCACAGAGACAAAGGAGGCAGACACAAGTAGAGGGCTATAGAGAACCCAATTGTAATCCTTTGCTTGATTTGCTGACTGAGAAACCTAGTGTGTCTCATGATGCCAAGGGTACCTGTTGTTTGGCAACTGAAGAAGATATTTGGAAACTGAAGAAGTTATTTGGCAAATTTAGCATAATCTGGTAAATAAAAACCCAGACAGACTCTTGCATCAGAC
This sequence comes from Bramus lutescens, assembly GCA_001685075.1. NCBI lineage: Eukaryota > Metazoa > Chordata > Mammalia > Rodentia > Cricetidae > Bramus > Bramus lutescens. Next base: position 66,980 of record LOEQ01000056.1, on the reverse strand, counting down.
TCTCATGACCCTGACTTCTGCCTCTGCTGCTTTCTAGGGTGAGCCTAGAACCACCACTCTGTGTTGGTTATGGGTTTATCATCAGAAAATGTGGAGGTGAATGGCCACGTAATAATAGTTAAATGTTGAGGGTTTTATAATGAGAAAAATTTTCTCATGCTACCCGTGTGTGGTGGTTTGAATAAGAATGCCCCCCCTCAACCATTGGCTTGTATATTTGAATGCTTAGTCATCAGGGAGTGGCGCTACTTAGAAGGATTAGGAGGTGTGACCTTATTGGAGGAAGTATGTCATTAAGGGTAAGCTTTAAGGTTTCAGAATACAAGCCAGGCCTGGTTTCTCTCTCTTCCTGGTAACAGAGGATCCAAATGTAGAACTCTCATCTCCTTCTCCAGCACCATGTCTCCCTGCACACCGCCATACTTCCTGCCATGCTGATAATGGACTAAACCTCTGAACCTGTAATCCGGCCCCAATTAAATGCTTTCCTTTCTAAGAGTTGTTATGCTTGTGCTTCACAGCAATAGGAATCCTAAGAGAAAAGTTTTCATCCGGGACTTGGGTATTGTTGTGACCCTAGGATGTTGGACATGCCAGAATCATGGAATAACTGCCAAGGAGAGCTGCTAACAGGGCATAGAAACAGCCCAAGGGAGAGAAGTGTGTTGCAGTCAACAGAGTTGTAAGAGCCCTTTAGCATCAGACATGGACGGTTTTCAGAGGCGTGAGTAGCCTGGAAGAAATCAATGCAAGGCAGTGCTGTTCCTGTGTGCAGGCTCCTGTAGGAGGCTGTGACTACAACAGGAAGGGAAAGTCAAGGCGAGAGAGAACCTGGAACCAGAACTGAGTGGGAGGGACCCTGGAACTGGACTCCACAGGAAGAGCTTGGGTGGTGGAAAGGATGGAGGTTACAAGCATGGGAATTGTCCTGGAAAGTTGGTATGTATAGTGAGTGCTCTTGTCGTTCTGTGGAGGTTGGAGGTGGGAGTGTCCTATGGGATCCAAAATAATGAGGACCGTGTTTCTATTTGATGGAGCGTTACTCAGCCAGAGAAAAGAGTCAGCTCTTTGGTGTTCTTGGCTTTCATGTTTCCGTGACCTGATAGAGTCATTCAAGAGAGGAAGAGTTTATTTTGACTCATGATTTGAGAAGGTATCATGAGAAACTCTCAAAAACAATCATGGCAGGGGATGCACAATGGAGTTCATGGCAGTGGGGTGGGTGCATCTGGGACGCTACATCCTAGAGTGCCAAGGATCAGGTAGCGCAGAGGCTCTAAATCTTCCTAATGGGGTCACTTCCCATGCAGACCATGACATCACCGATGATGTAACCTGGATAGGCTGTGAAGGCATAACGCTGAGCTTAATAAGCCAGAAAAAGACCATGGGCAGTATGATGTCAGTGACATGGAATGTAAAAAACAGATACAGGATTCAGATTTATGGCTGTCGGTGTTAGGACAGGAAGGGATGGGGTGGATGCTGATGGGACTGGATTCCTCTTTGGGGTGGCAGCTGTCTGAGAATGGGATAGTAGTGATGGCTGTACAACATGGTAAACATGATCAGTTCCATCAGTGGTAAATTGTCTGTCATGTTTAATTCATCATAACTGAACCATGAAGTTGAAGACAAGACAGAGCTGGCTTCTGTAAGGTCCAGGCATTCCCTTATTCACTGTTTGAACAGGGCTTCTAAATGCACATGATCCTCACTGGCTAGAGACTTGGGAGAGAGGTCCGGGTGTGCCCTCACCTTTGGGTAGGTCAACCACTCAAGTCCGACCTGCTTGTTCTCTACCTGAGGGCTCTATCCAGCTGCTGGAGCTAGTATTCTCACATAGTGATGACGGAAGCCTTCTGGTTCCCAGGAGTCAGGCTCAGTCATCACAACAAGAAGTGATGGTATCAATACCACCCCTCAGTGCTCTCAAGCCGGGATGAGGCCCTGTGAACTGTGCTCTGCCTTCTAAGGCCTTAACTGAGTGGACCCCAGATGTCTGTTTACTGACCCCCAACCACCCAGTTCTGTCTCCTTCTTTTCCTCATCTCCCGTCTTCATCGCCCTTCTAACTCTTCCTTCATCCCCCAAATCAGCTGCTGCTTGCAAGCTCGTGTCTGAGGATTTATAAAACCCATAAGCTATTATCGGATAACATTGCATTCTCATCATGAAAATACAGTAAGAAGTGACTGGCTCGTGTTCATTTTGCTGTCCCTGCTTCCAGTGACGAGGCTGCCTTTATGTATCAGGCAAATCATTGTCACCAGCTCTCAGATATCAATGTCAATAGAATCCCCCAGGGAAGGCGTTCAAAGTGCAGATTCCTATTTTTCTAGTTCAAATGCATAGAGTTAGTACCTTAAGGGCTGGGGGCTGGGAATCTGGAATGGCCAAGGTGTGTGTGTGTGTGTGTGTGTATACACTCCTGTATGTGGAGGACAGAGCCCAGCTTCTAGGGTTGTATCATTCCTCATGATGCCATCCACCTTGTTTTTGAGAGTTTCTCATTCTTCACCTTAGAATAAACCAAGTCAGCAGGACTGACAGCCAGCGAACCCAGGGTGTTGGTTAATCTCAATTGTCAGCTGAGAAACACTTGGGAAATGGGCCTCTGAGCATGTCTGTGGGGGCTATCTTGATTAGGTCCGCTAAGACAGGAAGACCCACCTACTATGGGTGGCACCATTCCCTGGACTAGGATANTGTGTGTGTGTGTGTATACACTCCTGTATGTGGAGGACAGAGCCCAGCTTCTAGGGTTGTATCATTCCTCATGATGCCATCCACCTTGTTTTTGAGAGTTTCTCATTCTTCACCTTAGAATAAACCAAGTCAGCAGGACTGACAGCCAGCGAACCCAGGGTGTTGGTTAATCTCAATTGTCAGCTGAGAAACACTTGGGAAATGGGCCTCTGAGCATGTCTGTGGGGGCTATCTTGATTAGGTCCGCTAAGACAGGAAGACCCACCTACTATGGGTGGCACCATTCCCTGGACTAGGATA
>LOEQ01000056.1:24776-49465 GCA_001685075.1 Bramus lutescens | reverse complement strand
AGAGAGAGAGAGAGAGAGAGAGAGAGAACTGTCAGAAATAGATGTCAGCATCACAGTGGGCTCGCTGGTTGAAGGGGAGGGAAAGGTAGTGTCATATTTTATTTATATTTTAATAACAAAAGCTTGGCTTAAGATCAGAAGGGCAAAGCTAAGACACTATAGGTCAGACAGTGGTGGCCCACACCTTTAATCTCAGGATTTGGGAGACAGAGGCAGATGGACCTCTTTGAGCTCAAGGCCACCCTGGGCTACACAAGATCAATGCTGAAACCAATCCAGGTGATGGTGGCTCACACCTTTAATCACAGTACTAGGGAGTGACATGCCTTTAATTCCAGCACTAGAGGGAAGATAAAATGGGAGGAGAGAGAGGCTTAGTCTGCTTAGTTGGCTTAGTCTGTGGTCGCCAAACCTTGGTAGAGCTAAGACTTCTCTAATGGCTCAACTGCTTTGCTTTTCTGGCATTCGGGTTGAGCCCCAATTTCTGTCTCTGGGTTTTCATTATTCATGCTACAGAAAGGATGGGGAGGAAGCAATGTGGAAGCAGGGCTGTCATACGCAGGTCAGATGGGATCTAGTCTAGAAGCCCTGTGGTTGTAGAAGAACACTTGAGGTTCTTCTGTTGGGAGTCAGCTAGCATGGAAAGGAAACCCACAAAGTAAGATGGTAGCTCGAGCATGGAAGGTGCAAGAAGCATGGGCACACAGGGCAATGTCTTCATTGACACTTCTTCTCATGGCGTGGTTGCTGCTAATTGCCATTCAGCTGTTAGAAAGCGCTAGAAGGAGCCCGGATAAGAAGAGACTCCACTTGGAGTAGCTTAGATTCTACAAGTGTTTGGACTTGAGGCCACCAAAGCTTATCTGGTAGCAACATGCTGATAAAGCCTGTGGTTATTAGCCGATCCTGCTATGTGTTCCCAGAGCCACCTCAAATAGAAGGCAGCATTCCCCCAGCAGTCTGTGCTACCCAGGCTGCACTGGCTCTGTCTTATGAAAGGTGATCCAAGCAGCAAGGGCGGAGGTCTACGGCTCATCACTCTCTCTCCTTGCACCTGGAGGAGTCAGGCTGCATCTTCCCATTTTTTTCCAACACAAAAATTCTAAGTGCGCTTGTAATTCCCCTCCCTTCCAAATACATGTATTCATATCTTGAAATCCTCAATATTTTAGGAAATGATTGTGTATTGCTTCAGCAGCCACTGGACCAAGAAATCCAGATCAGCAGGCTTTTGTTTCACCAGACAGCTGAGGCCCAGCGGTAGTGACCACCTGGTGTGCTGTGTAGAAGGGGAATCTGAAAGCATAGCCGGGCTCAGCAGGAAGGTGTTCTGGGATTAATTAGTGATATCTGTCATGGGTCCAGGAAGGGGAAATGAGGTCATAGGAGCCAAGTCAGTTTTTATTCCTGGCAGACTCTTTCCTAACTGTAAGAACAAACTCTTAAAACTCCACATACACCGACAGCATCTCAAATTATCCGGGCACTCTGTTCTGCGGCTCTTTCTGAGTTCCTCAGAGAAGATATTTGAACACAAGCACTCATCAGTCTGTTGGCAACTCTTGGTCTCCCATTCAGCCCTTGGCTGCCCAGAAAGGGGTGATAAATTATTTTCAGCACCATATCTCACCACCATCCCTGCCTTCTACTCCATCTCTATCTAACGGTAGAGTTCTCTTTCTAGCAGGGGGACCTTCTGTCCAGTCCCTAACTTGTTTTCTGCTCCTCAGAGCCAAGGAGAGGAAAAACTGACAGCTTCCATGAACTGCATGCCCTTTGCCAGGCCCACCTATGCCTCACAGACCTGTGCTGGGGAGTAGGAAACCATTTTGGTGACTTTTTGATAAAGCCCAGCTGAATTTTTGTGGGTAATGTAGTTTTCAGGATGCTGATTGGCCCCGCTGTGAGTTGGCTCAGCAGGAGAGCTGAAGGGAAGGAAGGGTGTGAGGCTCTACGGGAGGTACAGTCTGGTACAATTGAGCTCAGTGACTTTTGGATTTATAAGAGTACATTTAATTTTTAACAGATTATACACACGATACTGAGTGACATTAAACAGAGAGTTAAATCAGCCATAACCCATTGAAAGCAGCCTAGCAGATAAAGGTCTCAAATCTACTAGCCTACTGAATGTATCCCTTATCTGCACACATCTGTCAATGACTTCTCATAACACTAAGCCTTTCTGAAATGTCCCAGGCAATGGTTTTCTTTCCCCCAAGCATGAAATGTAGGGAACACCTACTGTCTGAGAACTGGATGAGGGAAAGGCCTTAGATTTGGGCTGGGTAGATGTTTTATGAACACAGACTTTTCTGGGACTCTGATAGAAATCTTTGCCCAGCACCCCAATGGGTAAAGAGAGGGTAGGAACAGGAACACCCAGAGAGACATGCCTTGTTAAACCTGGGGCGTGACATTGAAGACTGACTCCATTCATTGTCGTTGAACTTTGTATATGTTTGTTACACAGCAGGGCTACTTGCTTCTTAATATCTCTGCTACAAATGAGGGAAAAAGCACAAACTATGCAAGTTAAACAAAAAGAAAACGCTGATTATACTAAAACCTGAACAAGGATATAGCCATTGTGCGAGCATCGGGATTTTACCATCACAAAATCTTCGGTGTGATAACACAGACCCTGCTGCTAACATCTTGCTAGTTTATTCACCTTTGGTTTGATGTTCACAAGATGACAAAGGGGAGACATGGTTCAGGGGACTCCCAAGGCTTACACGGCTGGTGAAAAATCGCGTGCCTGGGACCACAGAATCCACAGACCGCTTCTGTTCCATTCATGTCTCAAGACTTCTTGGTTCTTGAGTCAATTAGGCCAAACATGGCTGACTTTAAGTTGGTTCTATGTGTAGTACTTATCTACTGCCTCAAGCTTTAGCAACTTAAAACACCAGTGTTTACTCTCTGAGGAATGGTCTGATGAAGGGTTCCGAGTTTGGAGTCTTTCGTGATATTGCCATCTAGTCTAATGTGTTGATCAAGGAAGGAGCCAGCTGCAGGCCCCACTGGGCTGAGGAGCCACTTCTAAATGGCCCCTCACAAGACTCAGTTCCTTGCCCAGTGTGCCTCTCCACAGAATTCCAGAGGCACTTTCATGACATGGTAAATTACCTTCACCAAAGCATCCCAGAGTGGAAGGCAAGGGAGGAACTAGCATGCCATGTAGGTACTAATCTCGGGTAGCTTACACAGTTACTGCTGCACACTCCAGATGTGGGGAGCTGGTCACTTACAGCAGCACCACACTCAAGGGGTGAGGAATTATTCAAGTCCACTCATAAAGGAAAGAGTGTCGTAAAACCGGCTGACATCTTTTAAACCACCAGATGTATTCATGTCACCTCCTTTTTGATCAGAGAGTTGTAGAAAAAGGCTTTATCAGAGTCTCAAAGGGTCTGTCAACAAAGAAGAATTGTGCATTTGTGTTCCCATGCAAAGCTAGTCGGAACAAAGTTAGCAGCAAGTTCCTACTGGCTGCAGATGTCCGTGAGCAGAGAGACAGGGCGTGCCACACCCACTCTGGGTTGTCCTCATCTCCTCAGCTTTAAAGGGGCTGTTTATGTATGTGTTCATGTTTGTATATGGGTATTTATATCTGTGTCTGAATTTTTGTTATTCATTCTAAACATACCCAAATGGTTTAAATATAAGAAATCTGTATTTCATTACTAAGAATACATTGTGATAAGGTTATGGAAATAAATAGTCTGTCGTTTGGAATGGAACTGGATGTGACCTACCCCATAGATGGGCCCCCGAGGGTTGGGTTGTGTGCTTGGCACACAAAAACTATCAAGAATTATTTGATTGATGGGTGTATGTATGCATGTATGTATGTATGCATTTATGCATGGCTGTATGTATGGGTGGAGACTGTGGAGTTCAGCTTGAACAAGCAAGTTTCAATGGCTGTAGTCAACACAGCAATACCACGCCCATGATAGGAAAGACCAGAGCATGGCCAAGAACTGTAATTTTGAGGCAATGCTGTCTCTGTCCTTTGTGGTATTCTGAATCAAGTGGAAAGAGTCCAGGGATCCAATGTCTATTTGCTGTTTGCATCTAAAAAGTGAAACCGAGTGGCCTGCTTTTAGTCAAGACTGAGTAGACAATTGCATCTTCCTTGAAGATCTCGGTCTGAGGTCGGGGGAAGGAAATACTTAGGTTAGCATATAACATGTGATGCTTCTTGCTCATGGGCGTGAGGCCAGCTGTCAGCTAGGTGACTTGATCTTGGTTGAGCTTCCTCACCCTTCTTGGAGTCAGAGGGCAATTTCCAGTCTATTCTGGTCTTGACTCTGATTCAGGAGAGACAGGCTTTGCTCCATCTCTCTCATATTGTTGCGGTCCTCATGGGAATGTGTGTGTTCTCAGAGCAAGTGCAGAGGCGCCAGAGGGGCAAGCCCAGACCTGCAGGTGCTTCCAAGGCTACTTGCAAGTTCCTTCCGCTGAGCATCTGGAATGCAGGGGGCACTAAACAAGCACAGATGGACATTAGGAACTGGGTAGTGGTTACTTTTCCTACAAGAAAGCAAAGGGCTATTTCTTTGGACTTAAGATGGGTCCACACACGAACAGTAAATGTTTCAGGCTCGACCCTACTTTAGCCCGTATTCTCCTTTTGTGTCTCCTTTCTATCCTTCCGTGTTATACATCCTCTCCCCTCAACAATCCTTTATAGACAGTCTTTGTTTGCGGGCTGTATGAAACTTGGGTGGTTCTGAGTCACAGGTTGACGACGGATGGTTTGAAAGGAAAAACATTTGTACTTCCGGCAGTGTCCTGTGTCCCTTTGACAAAAGACACCCACCATTTGCCATTTATGTTGATCTGCCCCTGTAGCCTGCTTGTTGAAGGCAGAGGTAACTGGCAGCAGTTACTTTGAGAGAGGGGAAGGTTTGGGTGAAACTGGACCCAGCCCGGGGTGTAGATGCTCACCCATGGTGTTCCTGCCAGTGTTTGTCTCCCTTGTGGGGTTGAGCATCTCTGAGGAAGCAGAGTGAAGGAAATGCTTGCTCCACCTTTCGCAGTTGGTGAGGTCACATTATGCTAATTCGGGCCCAGCCTAGGCTGATTGGAAGCTGATTTCAAGGGCATAGGGAGTGAGGCGGCGCATCCCGAGGCCCATCCCAAGTTCCACTACCTCAGCATGACTGCCTCTAATGTGGGTCTTCCCCTCAGTCTTCTCGGCAGGCAACCTTCTTCACAAAGACCTTTCCAGATACAGTGTTTGATGTAAGCCTATGTGGTAATCACCACACTGTTATCTCTAAACTAAACCACAGTCAGGGTGTAGGTGCCTCACACCCTTAGGGCTTAAATCTACAAGCACAGCTTGTACAGTTGTCCTTTCCAGGAGTCAGACAATGCCATTGAGCAACTAAGATGGAATGTTACGACAGTCACCTGTCTGTGCCAAATACCACTTAGCTGTCGAGAGGAAAACATACAATCTCATGTGGTTCGTATTTGTATAGGTTCTCAAGGATGGCGCTAACAGGAGCCTCTGAAGTCCTCTGGAAAAGAGCTTTATATAAAATGATGCAGTCAATTATCCGACCCAACCACATGCCCGTCCTTAAGGAGAGTCTTGTTGACATGTGCTCAACCTACGGCTGGCTTGCTGAGCAGTTGGCTTACTGTGGAAGTTTGTCTTGTGGTAGTCTTTCCTAGACTGACATACAGAGTAATTCACGTACCACATTAGTTATTGGCAGCAACAAAGCCACGTGTGTGCTGAAGGGAATCATGGGTTCAAAGATACATATGACTAAAAATGTAAACCGGGAGCCCTATGGTTAAAACAGATGAGATTTTTTTTTTTGCTTCAGAAATAGTTGTGTGTGTATGTGTGTGTGTGTGTTCATATATGTATGTACTTTTGTGGAGGCCAGTCAACCTCTGGTATTGTTCTGTCCTCTTTATTCTTTTGAGATGGGATCTCTTACTGTCCTGGAATCCACCAAACAGGCTACGCTGACCGGGCAGTGAGCCCCAGGATTACCCGTCTCTGACTCCTCAGTACCAAGATTACAAGCATGACACTACAGCTGGATTTTCACTAGATGGGTTCTGGTGATCACACTTAGGTCTCCATGCATGCCCAAGGAAGTGCTTCACTGACCAGGCCATCTTCCCAGCCCTTGTTGGAACATGCCACTCTTTCTGAATGACTGTGACCTGGAACTTCTGTTCCCAGGGCAAACCATGAAATAACACTTTGAAATATAAGCTGAGAGTCAGTCCACACATGGAATGGCACTCAAACTCTATGCCAGAGAATCCTGGCCGCCCTTTCCCTTGGTGGGTTATGAGTCACAGTGTGTGTGTGTGTGTGTGTGTGTGTGTGTGTGTTTCTGTGTGAATGGGTCCTAGCTTCCTCTTTCAGGTCAGCTCACCAAACTTCAGTGTTTAAAAAAAGATAAAATAATGACCAAGAGTGCTAACCGTAATGTGTGTGTGTGTGTGTGTGTGTGTGTATGTGTGTGTCCATTTTTGAGAACTAACAGCCTGGAATGTGGTTCAAATCTAACCTCCAGGAGACTCAGAGGTTGAGTCCTATCCTAAGACTTCGGAAGCAGCTAGAGAAGAGTTGTCAGAACCTCATGGGCCTTCCTCTTGTTTTGAGTCTCCTCCTCTTTGTCCTCCTGCAAGATTCCATCCATGGCAGCTGCTGACAGGACTTAATTGCCTTCTGATGTGACTTCTCAATGTCTCAAGTTCCTCCACCCCCATATATGGTGGCTTCCCAGAATGATTACATTTTCGAGCACTATTCTAGCCTCTTAAGATGACCAAATCAGGCAGTGTACATTTTTCTCCTGGTGACCATTCTTTTAGCCTCTTGGAGGTTTCAAGATCCCCCTTATTGCAAACTCTGCCCTTCCTAGTCCTGGTCATCTCCAGCCTGCAGTTTCATGGGCAGCCCCAGCCCCGTGTGGCCCAAAGGAATCTCCTTACCTCTGAGTCAATGCCTCTTCCTGTTTTTTCCTCTCCTCCCAGCTAATGACATTATCAGCCCCAGCAGCCTCCAAAGTTAGAATGTTTTTATGTCCTAAAAAAGTTGAGTTCATTTTTATTTCTTCCTTTTCCTTGAAACCCCATGAGCTGATAAATCCTACTGACCCCTCTCCCTGAAGTTCATTGCACACCCCCAGCTCGCTTTCATTCTCGTCAGTATTGCCCTGGTTCAAAGGTCTTTTTGTTGTTCTGGTGGTGGCGGCGGCAGTGGTGGCAGTGATGTTGGTGATGGTAACGGTGAGTTGTATGTGTAGGTCAGAAGACACCCTGCTCAGGAGTTGTTACTCAGGATGCTGTCTGCTATTTATAGTTGCTTATTTTTGGTTTTGAGACAGGGTCTCAGTTTGGGTAGACTGGCTGACCAGAAAGCCCTAGAGATATGTCCATCTCTCTCCCCATCCCTGAGATTATAAGCATCATTCCACCATGCACAGCTGTACTGACTTCAGCACCTCATCTTGCACAAACAAGCACCTGAGTAGCTGAACATCTCTCCAGTTCCTCGATCCCATTCTGTGCAGATGAAACATATGGTCCCTTTGCCCTGATTTCTCTCCTCATCTTTTAGCTACTTCTGCTGTGCCCTTGACTCCTACAACTGTTTCTGAGAAATGAGAAACTCATTTCTTTTGGGCCCCGCACATGCTGGATGAGGACTTTCTAAGCCGCATCCTCAGCTGAGACCTTTGGCATTTCTGGTCACCGGGTCTATGTCTAAGTGTTCCTTTGTTGTGGATTTCTCCAGTGTTTTATGTAAATCCTTGTTCAATCTTTTAGTGGTGTTTTGCTATCATGCTTGCTGCTGTGACAAAATACAGCACAGGATGAGAAAGGGCCTTATTCATCTTACAATCTTGGGTCCCATAGCAGAGACACAGTGTCAGGAACTCAAATATGTTTGAGTATTTGAGAGGAATAAATGTGTGCAAGTCAGCTTGCTTGCTTGCTTTTTCCTCTCTTCTACAGTTTATGACCCCCTGCCTAGGGAATGGTGCTGCCCTCAGGGGGCTGGGTCTTCTCACATCAGTTAACAATACAATCCTCCACAGTTATACCCGCAGGTCAACCCACTCTAAATGATCTCTCATGGAAACTACATTCCCATATGATTATAAATTGTGTCAAGTTGATTATTAAAACTAACCATCACAAAAAGTATACAAAATTTCCACAGATTAGCTCAGGGAAAGGAAAGTCCTAATGTACAACTTGGAGTTATTCATAAATTGTCAGTGAAGGAGTGTCATATTCAAGACCCTCTTGGTGAGCCTGGGGTCTTGTTGACTCTCTTCTGAAATAGTATGTCCGTGTGGTGATGACGTGGTGTCTGCCTTCAGCATCAGCCAATGGGGAGGGAGTTCTTGCTTCCCAGCATGCTCAAGGCATTGCTTCGAGGGGAATTTGGTTAGCTTTTGTTAGACCACTTTCATGTTTGACTAATTTCTGTGAATGAGAGGACAGGATTCCCAGCCCGTATAAACCTTCCTCAGATGCCCTTTTCTCAAGTCAGACAAATTGGGTTGTCATCTCACCTGGCAGGGAGAGTACAGTTCCCACGCAGGCTGAAGCTTTGTTGAGAGCAAGGAAATGGCTGATGAAAGAGTAAGTAGATGGTGCACAGTCAGCCCATTTGAAGTGTTCTGTCTTCCTAGCCTGCTTTCCTTCTCCATTGCTCTTCCGTCACCGAAGCTAGGAACGTGGTTCTCTACCCTCTTCAGATAACTGACCCCACTCCACACTCCCCTTTTAGGTGGTTGCCCTCATTCATGGCTCACACTCATCTCTGGCCCATAGCATCCCAGAGACTATCAGATGGTTGCCTGCTATGCTAACCCACTCCATGGGGAGCCGGCCTTATAAAGCTGCTCATCTCCTGCCCATGCCTGCTGTGGTTCTCACAGCAGGCATGGTCACGTTGTCTCCACGCTGCTGTGGTAAGATACCCTGACAGAAGCAGCCTCAAGAGAGAAAGTGCTTATGGGGCTACAATACCAGATTACAATCCGTCATTGCGGAGAAGTCGAGGTGGGAGGTTGAAGCAGCCAGCTGCACCCACAGTCAAGAGAAGAGAAAAGCGCGGGCGTGCTTTGCTCCGCTCACTTTCCCCATCCTGTACACAGCCCAGAACCTAAACACAGGGATGGTGCTGCCGCAATGGGTGGGTCCTTCCACATCAATTAATTTCACTTAGTTAAGGTAATCACCCACAGATATGACTACAGTGCTACCTGAGCGAGACAATATCTCATTGAGTGTTTCTCTAGGGGATCCTAGATTATGTCAAGACAATACTAAAAATTACCTGCCATAGAAACCAACCCTTTGTAACCACCCAGGCTTAAGAGGCCCCTTACTGAGAGCCTGACTCAAGATGTAGATGAGAGTCCAGCATCAATGGTGTCAGAAATTCCAGAGGCTTCTACATCGATTTTTTTTGGCTTTGTTTTTATCTGTTTCTAGCTTCTCTTCCAAAGCGTTCCCACTGTCTCTTCTCCTCTCATCCCCGGCCCCTCCTCTGCAACAGCACCAAATAAAAAACCCATCACACAGCCAGAGCTGAAAGAGCCCGGAGAAAGGCAGCCTGTGCAGTTTCAAGTGTTTCTAAACCCAGAAACTAAAATTACAAGTAACAGACAAAGAAGAAAGTGGGCTGGGAGCTGAGATCTAGGGGCTTTGCAGCCCAGGATGCAAGCCATCCTTAGGCCACTGCAGGCTCTCTGAGCCTCCCAAGGCTCCATCTCATTACCCCTAGCATGGTCTGAATGCCTTGACTAGGCATCAGTCTTTCTGAGCCTGACTTTGAATTATACATGTTACAGAATGAAACATTGGGGCTGCGTCCTCAGAGGCCACTCTGGTTCTTCTGTTTGTTTGCTTTTGCAAAGCTTTGTTCAGGTTATCCAAGCCTGTTTCAACACCTTGCAGGAAGTGTGCGAAGGCTGTCATTCATTCATTCAATCACTCATTCATTCATTCATTCATTGCCTGTAAGGACAAAGACATCTAAGGGCCATTATTTAATCTCAGAGACTTCAAAAACTAAGGGAGGCAGGCAAGCAAACCAGGGGCTTAACTACTCTGGAGTTGGCCCTATCGTCAGGTGGCGGTGGGGAAGACCTCAGGAAGTGACAGAGGGCCAGACACACTGCTCCACTGACCTGGCCTGGTGAAACCATGAAGGTTTCCACAGGAGGAAGCAGGACTCAGCTGTCAAAAGAATCAGATCAGTCTGGCCCCTTAAGAGTCTGTTTGCATGAATTTGACTGTTTACAGCCTCAGTTTCCCAATCTGTTAAGTGGGTAGACTAATACCCACCTTAAGGAGTGTGTGATATAGTGAGAGGGTGTCTGAACTGTGTTCAGTGCAAGTAGTAGCATACACATGACACAGTAAACCATCAATAGCTGCCTTCCCTGTGTGCGCATACACATGTGTGTATACATGTGTGTGCACACATGTTTGTATGTACCTGTGTGCACACATGTGTGTATGCATGTGTGTATACATGTGTGTGTGCATGTGTGTGTGTGTGCATGCATGCACAAACATATTTACAGGTGTATATGGAGACCAGAAATCAGCCTTACAAGCCTCAGATGTTACTTTTCCAGGGTTATTGCTCTCGATTTTTTTTTTCCCTGCTGTTTGAGAGAAAGTGTTATGTTGACTTGGAACTCACGATTTGGCTGGCAGGCTGAACTCCAGGGATCCACTTGACTCCACTCCCCAGCATTAATATTACAAGCCATCGCTGCCACGCCCAATGTTTTCATGTGAAAGCTCAAGAATTTAACTCAGGTCTCCATGCTTGCAAGTCAACACTTTACCGGCTGAGCCATCTCGCCAGCCCCGTTGGTCAGTTTTAACAATTCAAGCCAAGATATCACAACCCCTAACATAGCCTTCACATCTCGCTGCTTTGACACAAGGAAGGCAGATGACAGCACATTGCTGTCCAGCAGGACAGGCAAATAAATGGTTTTCTGTTTCTATTCTTGTGGGCACCACTGAGACCCACGCTATACCTTTGTCAAAGCCTGCAATTCACCAAAAATAAAGCAAGAGATAATAGCAATCTCACTGGCCAAGAAAACAGTAGGATCCAGGTAAATAGATTGCTTCTGGGGCCGTTATTTTATGATGCGCTGTCAACTCCACATCACAAAAGAGGGAGGATCAGGCAGGACCACCCTCCTCCAGGTCCCACTGAGCAGGGACACTGTCCCGTGTGTTCTTTTTTAAGGCCTGATTTCCTCCCCACTTCTCTCCAGCAAAGTCAGCAGACTTGTAACAATTAGAATTCAATATGCAAATACAACGTCTGATTAGTGGAGCCATGCGGTCGCCTCCAGTGCTCCACGTACAAATGGGCAACGCCACATGGTTCCAGAAATTAGCACGACTTCCCACCGTCCCCACCAGAATCTGTTCTCGACTACATTTTGATTGCAAGGGGCCAAGTAAATTCCAGCAATAGGGATTTTGCTGGGCTGGGGATCCCTAAATTCATTTTTAAGGTTTCTAAAGTATATTCCTTTCATTTTTTTTTTCTCAGGGAAGAGGGATAGACAGGCTTTGCCACACAGGCCCACTTCCTTCTTGCGAATATGATATTTAGACTTAGCCCTCAAGGCTTTAAATTTTAAAAAGGTTGAAATGAAATGGACCACAGACCAAGCACATTCAGAGGCTTTTGGATGGTCAGCATCATTCTGTAGAGAGCTAGGCCTGACTGCTTCCCTTTTGTTTCTGATCCTATAACAGAGCAGACTCTCCGTGGTAACTCCCAGCTGTGTAGGGACCACGTGGCTGCTTCCCCCACAGGCATGGCTACTTGGAAAACCATTCACTAGACTCTTCAAAGTCTTTTGTAGACTTTGCCCTGACGTACAGTCTATATGCCAAATTTACAGACATGCTGTCCTCATCTCCCTTCCTCCTCCCTCCCCTCCTCTTTACTCACTTCTTCCCTCCTTTTTCTCTTGGTTTTTCTCTGCTCTCTTTTCTCCTTTGCTGATTCTCTTCTTCTCCCTCTCTCCCCCTGCATCACCACCAAATTTACATTCAACTCTTACTCCACTGTAGGCAATGCTGGAGGCTTCAGATGCCATACGTACAGGATGGATGTAGTTGCTCTGGTGATGGTGAATCCTATTGTTAAAAACAAGATGGGCTGAAGAGATGATGGGCTGGAGAGATGGGCTGGAGAGATGATGGGATGGAGAGATGGGATGGAGAGATGATGGGCTGGAGAGATGATGGGCTGGAGAGATGATGGGCTGGAGAGATGGGCTGGAGAGATGATGGGCTGGAGAGATGATGGGCTGGAGAGATGATGGGCTGGAGAGAGATAGGCTGGAGAGATGGGCTGGAGAGATGGGCTGTTGCAGAGAACTCGGTTTGGCTCCCAACACTCACATCAGGCAGCTCATAATTGCCTGTAACTTCATTTCAAAAGGATTTGATGGCTACTCGCCACCTTAGCCAGCTGCACACATGTGGTGCATATAAACTCAATAGATACACCACACACACACACACACACACACACATACACATGCCTGTACACACACATACTAACACATAACAAATAGATCTTAAAAAATAAACAAAACTAGAAAACATTTAACAAGAAAGAACTTATTCCCACGAAGTAAGCTGTATGTCTTTGGATTAAGGAAGAGCAAGCCCTATGTACCAGGTTGAGAAGGGGACCCAGCTGCCAGCAGCTTTCAAAGTAAGGAATTATAGGGTTGAATGGGACAAGACTACATGCCTTGTTGCTGGGAATTCAAAATTCATCAATATGTTTGGGAAGGCAGAGGATATGTCTGCTTAACAATGTTCATGGTAAATTATATACATGAGCTGATCACATTTGAAAAATAAAGCTGGGAACACTAGCATGAGCTTAAATCTCAGTGCTAGGGCGGCAAAGACAGGGGATCTCTGCAGAGAGACCCTGCTCAGTGAGACCCAGATCAAAGGTTGCCAATTTCACACACACACACACACACACACACACACACACGTGCACACACACACATACAAGCTCTCTCACACACACATGCAAGCACACACACATGCAAGCTCTCTCACACACACATGCACACATACACACAAGCAAGCACACACACATGCAAGCACATACACATGCAAGCTCTCTCTCACACACATGCACACATACACACATGCAAGCACACACACATGCAAGCACACCCATGTAAGCATACACACATGAAAGCAGACATATATGCAAGCTCTCTCACTCTCACACACATGCACACATACACACATGCAAGCACACATGCACACACATGCACACACAGCCACATACTTTCCACACTACACCATACTCTCATATAATCTGAAAAATGATTTGGAAATCAGATCTCCTTTTCTAAACCTTTTAATTAAGAGTCTCTCTCCCAAGGTTATATTTTTACTTCTCCTCCCATTCTGCACTTAGTGCGTCCTCTTTGGTCAAGAGGAAAAGGCTGCTCCCCTTGGGCACTGTCGTAGACGCCTTGGAGAGGATGCCCAANGTGTGTCCATCCACTGTTCAGGGAATAATGGCTTCCGTTATGGGCTCTTGCTTTGCTTCCTAAAGTGTAGACTTGGAAGTTCAGCAATTTAGCCAAGTAGTTGGGTTGGTTGTGGCCTGCTTAACTAATTAACACCAATTCCATGCTTGAATCTTTCCCCATTAGCTGAACAAAAGCCATTACTAATGAGGCCAGCACCGAATGCCATCTGATTGATTTTGTTGGAGAGGCTTAAAATGAGAACAAAATATAAACACGTGTAGGAATTAGAGAGGGGCAGACATAATATTCAGTGTACTTAATAACAAGTGCACAAGGGCACTGACCAATCAGAGCAGACAATGGTATTCTGGGCGTTTGGAAGAAAAGGAAGACATATCGTTCTAACATGAGGTAATAGGCACATGAGCCTGGTCCAGGGCTCGTTTCAGGAAAGCTCTTTCCTCTATTTTAAAGAAATGGAGAGAAGAATCGTCATCCCAGGAGCTCGGGGTCTGTGCGAGGTAACGGAGTGATTGTGGTGCTGGTGGCTGCGGGGCTGCGTGGATTCAAGGCGAAGTCTGGGCATCTTAGCAGAGTTAGCTCCAAAGTGGTTTGGTCACATGCCAGCTTGTGTATATTTGCATGTAATTATCATAAACTCTCCCGCTAAGGATCTGTGAGTTGCATATGTAGCTCATCACCCAGCAACCTCTTGGAATACTGTTTATATGCTATCGGATGAGGCATTTGGTTAAAGAGAATTAGAAACTTGCCGACATTTATTCAAAGGAAAGGAGGATGTGTGTCAGGAGCCTCAGTGGCAGCCTCAGAACTTCACACTCTACAGGATGGACTTATTTCTCTTTATTGATTTGGTCCCTGGGTTAGTGGTACCAGTGAATGACGGGCTTTGCTCTGTCTGAATGATGCTTGGATGTTCCCTTGGGCATGATCTTTGTATCATGGCAGTCAATGTTCTTGTGTGTCTGCTTTGGGGTGAAGGGCTAGGGATGAGTGGTTTGTCTGCTGATAAAGGATGGCTGTGATTGCTGCAAGCACTATCCAGCTCCCGGGGATCATGCATCCAAACTTGATCATGTAGCCACACGGCTGTCAGGAAGCTAGAAAGTCTAGCTGACTAGGCTGGTATTGTGGGCTGCTTTGTACTTTTCTGCCATGAGTGAAGGGAAGAATCTGTATTTTGGTGGGCCAGAGGGAGACGGTGGAGATGAGCTTAAGACCATCGCGGAGAAGCCAGCTCGCTGAGTACCGGAGTGTGGGAGCTGCAAGCATTCTAGAGCAGCTCTCTGTGTCCGTTTCTTGTCGCCCACTCTGCCCCTCACAGTCTCTTTTACCGGAAGAAGACTCTTCTCTGCTGTCTCCTCTCCATTCTCTTCTGCTCACCTGCTTTGGACCTGGCTTCAAATGCCCTCTTCCATGATGCTGTCTGTGGGCTGCCTGAATCCAAACAGTATCTTGCTATGTCTCTTGGTTGCTGTCACTCAGAGAAGATCTCATTACCCTACCTCAGATAGTCAAGAACAGCTGAACATGCCACCTTGTGGGGGAGAACCCCCAATCTTCTTATAACGGCCCAATCGCATGAGACTCGGCAGATGGGAAACAGGTGTGCTTTCTGATAGATCTTCCTCCTAACTGACCTAAGCATGACACAGCAGCACAGCTATCAGCGTGGAATGTAGGTATTAGCATTGGATGTAGGTATTAGCATAGGTCATAGATGTAAATACTAGCACAGGCTATAGGTATTGGCAAAGGCTATCCATATTACATATAAGGATATCAATACTAGTATAACAATAGATATTAACACAGGTAGCCCAGGAGAAAGTATGCAGGTAGTTGGGCAGCATCAAGCATCCTGCCAAGTGAATCTCTTTGTACATGGTGATTTGTTTCTTAATTGTCTCTACATTTGGTCACCGTAACTTTGTCCTTGAGAGGCCTGAGTGCTGACTTCATGGCTTATGGGTGTCAGTCACCTCTGAGCTAAGAAGTGGGACAGCTCAAGGGTGAGACCCAGCATGAGCTGCCACTGTCCTCTTGCTCCTCCTCTTCACCAGGATACAGAGGTGGTAATGGTGAATTCCAGCCTGAGTCATCGGGTCTGTGAGCCAGAGTGAGTGATATAGCCTTCCCAGACTCATCCATCCCCTGCTTACTGCCGTTAAGAGTAATATCCATCCCGTGAAAACTCTGGGCTGAACTCATCATTTTCTCCAGTTTATACTTTATTCCACAGGGGTAATCTTTAAACAAACTATTTAAGCCAAATCCAGTCCTGTGCTTTATTTAAAGTGACAGACAAATAGCAATCTGTAGTTGACCATTCCAGTCCTGGGAATTTGGAGGCCTCACTTCGAATTCTGGCTCCTAGGGTTGCTAAGTGTGTGCCTCTAGACTGGTTCTTTCTGGTGTCTGTTGGTTCCAAGGTTGTGCAATGATGGGGGATAGACCACCAAAGTCTATCAAACCAGAAGCAAGTTTTATTCAAGAAAAAAAGAAAAGAAAAGAAAAGAAAAAATCTCTGTGGGGCACACAAAGCTTATCAGCTATAGCAATGACTGTAGCCAGAGGTAGGGCTTCTGCAACTGTGGCCATGGGGGCTGGTTTGGGGCCTCCTCTTATAGTAAAATCAAGTACCAGGTGCGGGTCAAAGAGCTTTTACAACCTTGAGGTCAGGCTTAAAGTCGCATTGCTTTTTAAGTTTTACAACTTTGGTTATAGGAAGTTAGGATGTTAACTTAGGAACTTTGCAAATGCCCGTGGCTGACTGACACAGCCACTTTTCACTGTCCCCAAAAGAATGCAAGGCATGGAGTAGTGTCACATAGAGGGACAGTTAAAAATTAAGGGACTGCAATGCAGAGGGTCCCATAGAGGCAATAGTTAGGAGCTAACTTTTGTCTGCCGGACCTGCCTAGCTGGGAAGCTAGAAGGCAGAAGACAATTGTTAAAAGTTTACCTCTGTACACAGTGGCTGCCAGGATGTCTGTTCTTGAGGCAGAAAGTGCCTGTTAAAGGTTAACAGTATCAGCCAGCTTTTTTTTTCCCCAAAATGTATTAGGACTTACGATTTTTATTATGTTCCTGGACCCTTCGCTGTCCAGAGTTCCTGTGGTTTCACTCGCAGGCAGTGCAGATGCTGACGGTCACTTTGTGGAGTTGGGAGGGAGAGAGTGAGGTGATGCCCCCAAAGCCTCTGGCCGGGAACTGGCACATGGCTCTTTTAGGATAATGGGTATGGCCAGGATATGGGCAGAGTCAGGGACACGGGGGCAGGGGAGGTTGGAGGCATGGATCTCCAGACAAGGTGTGGCTTGAAGGAGCACAAGTCCTCAGTCACCAAAGGATCCCGGTAAGAAAGGAAAAGCTGTCTCTGCATTGCCTTCTGGACTTGTTGACACTAGAATTGTTGCCTTTAAAAAGCCTATCTACATATATTTACATATTATATGTGTGTATATATAAGTAATAAGTGTTTATATACATTATGTTTATATAGTCACACATATATGTGTGTGCATGTATATTTATTTATATATATAAAAATCAAAATCAACCCATCTCATTCTAAGCATACCCAAAGGAACAATTTGATTTAATGTATCCTAGAAGTTGTCGCCTAGGTTTTTTTTTTTTCAATATGTTTTTGGAAGAAAAACTTCTAGTGCACAGACAGGGTGGAGGAAAACACCCGCCACCCAATCCCTCTGGGTCTTACTTCTGCAGACCTTGCAACAGAAAGTCCTGGCTGTTTGTCAGGAGGGCTCATTGTCTCTAAACACTCACTGGCATTTTCCACTTCCTTTCCCAAGACTTCCAAGGGAGAATTACCCTGTAAGGGTGGGTCACACATGGATATTCTAATAACAAGCCTCAGGGCACTGGAATCATGGTAATACAGGGAACCCAAGAGTTCACTTCAGCCCTCAGCAGTGAGTCCTGGTCATTTGTTTGTACCCTGGGGATAGGGTCATCGAAACTCAAATGACCCTGAAAACCATCGCAACTTGGTCCACAGAGTTCTAGTACAAAGAAAGATGGGGAATCTGAGACCCTGAGGAAGGGAACGCTAGAGAACAAACAGATGGAGGAAACATCTAAGGCTCAAGGCCTGGGGGAGGCGCCATACAAAGGCTTTTGCTTTTCTCTGTTTTAAATATGAGAGTCCAGGAACTAGAGAGGTGGTTGAGGCATCAAAGTGCTTGCTAGAGGGGAAGCAGGAGAACCTAATCCAGTCTTCATCATTCACGTGAAAAGCTGGGCATAGTGATGGGCACTTGAGTCTCAGCTCTGGGGAGGTTGAGATGGGTGGATCCTTGAGGCTCACTGGCTGGTCAGCCTATCCTACTGGGCAAATCTGAGGCCAATGGGAGAGTCTTCCTCAAAAAACAACATGAATCCTTATGGAATGACATATATGCTTCTCCTCTGGTCAGGTGTACATGTGTGTGTGTGTGTGTGTGTGTGTGTGTCACACAAGTACCTGCACGTGCATGACCACACAGAGATTTTCAGGGTCCAAAGGGAGAATTTTTCTGAATAGAACCAGATGATTCTAATAAGCATGGCCTGGTGTCCTAACGTAGACCCAACTTCCCACTGCACAAAGGGTTAAAACCCAGATTTCCAAGGGAACTCCTTGGGTAAGTGAGGCTCAGCCTGGCTGTGAGTGTGGCTTTTCCCATGTCCTCTCATGTCCAGTTCTGGATGCACATCCTAGTAACAGTAGACAGATGATGTTCTCATCCCACTAAGAAGCTGCAGGAAATGAGGCTCAAAGAAGTGATGTGTCTAGGGGCAGAAGGGGCTGGATGTAACCACTCTGTCCTCAGGCCTTCCTGTGTCACATACTCCATGCTTCTCAGAGCATTGTTACTGTCTCGTTGTTCCTCCTAACCCGAGCATCGACTGTGTTACAGATTTAGTAGCATAAAAGGCAGCCAGCCATGCCTCCTCTACTACATGATCTATTTCTACAGTGTGATGTCATTATCTACATGACCTTGATGAGGATAATAACCCTGCTGAGAGGGTGGTCAATCTTCATTACTTTTTTACTAATTAGCTAAAGACCAGTGTCATTTAGAGAGAGACTAAATTGTAGAATGCATTTTAGTTTATTACTTTCAAACATACCTTAGCCCTCCCCCACCAAATTAGGTAAGGATGTTCCCTTCTGAAGCTCATTTTGATGACTTGTTATTAACATTAATATCACTTAATATGTAAATGAAAATAAATCTTAATACGAGCACCAGGCTTGGATTCTCTGTTCTTGTACATCCTGCCCAATAACCAACTGAGCAGTTTCATTGTCTCTTACCAGGTATCATGATCTTGTTGGCCTTTTCCTTGCCCATGATGTCTTCCCCATCTAAGGAGCCTTTCTGATGCAGCTGCTGTTCAAACCTGCAGAACTGCCATTCACACCTCACTCGGTTCCCTCTCGCCTTCTCCACCACATTCCCCCAGCCCTAGCTCAGAGAACCGATTTCCCATCCGTTCATCTCCCTGGTGGTTTACATAGCCATCAGATCCAGGTTCACCCATCCTGCAGGGCCTCTCTCTGGGGCTCATCTTGCACCATGTCTGCATTCCCTTTGTATTCCCCTAGGGTTTTGCACCATGGCTTTTAGCCTCATGTGGGTCAGGTGTTTGCTTGTTTTCTTTGTAAGATTATGAGCTTTTGGAGGGTTCGCTTTCCCACAGCCTTGAACATGTTGCCCTACCACCTGGATACTTTGTAAATGCTTATCTAGTGAATAGTGTGTGTGTGTGTGTATGTTAAAAGATGTTTGGCAAGAAAAGTTCATCATTGCATGGGCTCATGACTGTAGAGTACTGTACATCAATTTAGGGTACCTGCATTAGCCACCTAAGAATCTTGCAAATAAACATGCATGTTTTCCAACATATCCAAGGACTATATAAAAGGATTTCTGCATGTGAGGTCCAAGTATCTGTATTTTTACCACACTCTTTAGGTCAGTGTCTAAGGCACAGTGTCTTCATGACCAGGATGCACATTGAGTTTGGTCTGAAGAAGCCACATGAGTTCCAGAGTTGTGAGAGACCAGGAGGGAGCTTGTGTAGTTCCTTCCTGGAACTCTATCCTCAAACATGGTTGAGAGTTCTTCCTTAGTGCTCCCATTGCCAACACTGTGGACCGTGTCTGGAAGGTAGAACACAATATAAAGAGTTTGGTATCCTCACTCAGCAAGGCTGTGAAGAGATGATTGGATTGATGTTCATTAAGTCTTCTGTGTAAACAACATTATCTTAAGAAAATGTCCATTAAAAAGCCATGAGTCACCCAACAAACTCTTAGGGACTTTAAATATGAGAATCCCAGTTCAGAGTTCACCTAGGTTCCACATTAATTCTGTGACTCTGGGGAAATATCTTAGCCTTTCGAGGGCTTCTGTAACTGAAGTGTGAAAAATGGCATCCCTTGGATAGGGATACGATGGCGCTGGGTCAGATGCGTGATGTACTCTGGAGAGGACTTGGGCATGATGGCCACTCACTGATGCTGCCTGTGCGGATTGCTTTCTGCACCATCGGTATTCCGGTCACGCTGTGTTTATCATGTGATTAGCATCCTCTTTTCCATGTCCATTCAAGGCATAGAGACCTGGGATCAGAGGGAACAGACTGTGCTCAATAAATGTGCCATTGAATGAAAAGCAGACAGCCCACAGGGTGCACAGGATGTAGTCCTTACCTGTTGGAGGGCAGGCTTCTCTAGAAGCTAGGTTGTGAATATCTTGATGTTCGCTGACATCTGACTAGCTGATTAGCGTAGATGGCAGAGACCCTGATTGTACCTCCTGGCCCTACCTGTAGACCTGAAGAAGGGATGGGTCCTGGCTTTCATCATAGGAAGAACCTGAAGGCCCTCCCTTCAGAGTAAACAAAGCAGGCACATTTCTGTCACATGCCTCTCTGGAAAGGGCTTTCGATGGGTGGATTCAAATGGGCTTGGCATGCCCATCGCTTGCATTATCCTGCCACAATATAACCCTCCAGAAATCTGTACAGAAGACTAATGATATTAAAACTACCAGGAACACCCCCCCATACCCACTCTTCCTGCCAAATGGTTGAGATTCCAGGCCAGCTGGGTGTCTGCTTATTTACATAATTAATCTAGTATGAAGTCTTTTTTGTCCCCCCTCAGCTTTCTCTTTTCCAGGATAAATAATCCCCAATTCCTCCATCCATAAACCTCAATTTTACAACCTTTTAATCATTTTGGTGGTTCCCTCCTGGATTTTTATTCGGCCCTATTTAAGCCTTATCTAAATTTAACAGACGTGCTACAAACTGCAGTGATGAGCGACAAATCCATTAGAATCTGAGACCGTCTCTCATTTGGATCCCTGTCACCTCCTCACCATCATGTGAATTTGACATGGAGGATTCCAGACACTCTTTTTTGCTAGAACTGGGACTCTCTTAGCTATTCACCCTGGTGCCTAAAATATGTCTTCCAAGATCCTGAAAGCCAGTCCCCATGAAGGCAAAACCAAAGGCCACCTGAGCCCAAGAGGGAAATCTTTAGCCACTGGAGTTGGTGGTGGCACTCTGTGGATGGGGATACCATGGCCTACTGCAGAGAAAGGTTATTGGCAATCCTTATTGTGTGGCCTTGATGGCCTAGGCAGAAGAAGTGCTCACTAAAAGCTCTGTGAAATATTATTGGCATCAATAAGGCCCATAATATTATTATTCTTCTGATACGCTATTAGAATCCATCTAGCCGTTTCTGTGTCCAGGCTCAGAGCTCAAAGCTCAGGAGTCCAGACTGTGCTCAATCTATGTCCTGCTGAGTGCCAGATCCTGACTCCCAGGTGTCCCAGGGGAGCTCTAAGGATTTTCAATGACACTCTGACAGCAATAGCCTTTGTAGTCTTCTGAGGACAGGCTGCTCAGAGGTCTTATCTGACTGTCCCTGGATGGCCATTTTCTTATCTGACACCAGGTTGAGTCAAAGAACCAAGCCAGGCAGATTGCACGGCTGTCAACTAAATCTTCAGTTCTCAGTTCTTGATGACAGCCAGCACACGGCTTAGCCACCACCAGAAAGTCCATGAAAGGCAGCTGAGACAGTTAGGACGCAGCCAAGGAAAAGAGGACATCTCTGGAGTTCTCAGATTGAGGGTTTGCTGGGCAGTATTTGGGTAGTGGACAGTCGGAGAAAAGTATTGGGACTGAGTTGAGGCCGTGAGTTGTCCTTGGCAAAGACACAACCTGCCATGTTGTGTTTTTTGTGTTGCTCGTACTTGTCCTCTTCTGGGGCTAATCTGTCCTGTACTGGTTGGATATTTTCCCCTTCTCTTCCACGGTGTGGCTTGCTATTTCCCAGGGACCCACTTGACAGGGTGTAAGCAGTGGAGTGTGTATTTAAGGAAGGATTAGCACTATAGACATTCCGTTTTGGCTACCCTGTCAACAGTTTCATGGTGAAACTTCCACTCACCGACTCTGTACCTAATTTGGCGAGGGAGATTATTGCTCAGGGCAAAAATCAAATATAATCCTTTGGGTTTTATTTAGGCAGCCTCTCACGTCGCTCTGGTTTGGAGATCAATAGAGTAGAACCCACTCCTTGTTACACATTAATAATGAGTATGCTGAAGCCAGAGCAGGGAGAGAGACCTCACACTTCCCACCAGAAAGACAGGCTGGCTATGTTATAGACAGGGCAGGGTTGGGGCTGATGACTGCCAAGCTGCTTGCTCTCTTGTGGTCACAACTGACTTGCCCTGTGGGGTACAGAAAGAGGTGCCTTCAGCCACATGAGTGAAATTCTTGTGAAGGACACGCATTTACAGAAAAACAAAACAAAACAAAAAAAAACATGTCCTGGTTAAAGTATTTCATCATTCTGGTGACCAAGCATTCACTGGGTGAGTTAATTATGATTTCTATGATTTATAAGAGATGAATCCTCTTATCACAGGAATGAACAGAACTAGGAGCTACCATGTTCTTAGGCTTGTTCTCCAGAGTGGTGTGATTAGAGACTGTTAAGAGCTGGGGCTTAGCGGGAGGTCTTTAGGTCATTGAAGGCAGATTGTTGATGGGTATAGTTAGTCCCCCTCTCTCTTTCACATTCTAGCCATGGAGTGGGATGTGTTTTTCTCCATTACACCGCTTGACCCTATTTTTCCCCACTCTTAAGCCCAAAACAACAGAGACATCTAATCAGAGATAGAAACCATCAACATTGTTTACCAAAGTAGACATCCCCCCCCACTAAAATTTAATGCAGCTATCTTCATTGTATGAGTGAGGGATTTCATTATGACCTTTTCACACATGATCCTTTGCTAAGATCCTGCTCTCACTGTCCTCTCTTGTCTTCATAACGATTTTTCTCCTAAGCTAACCGTCTCATGTATGAATTACGTACGTCTCATGTATGTCTTACAGTGACAGGAAGCTGGTTCACACTCTAGGGTTCTTAGACCCCAGGGCTTCCTGAAGCTAGACCTCTGGATAACAGTGGATCCAGAAGTAGAGAGGAACTTGTGGCTTTACATGGTGACCCTAGGGCCACTGGAACAAAGTATCCCCAACCGGGTAGCTTTAAACACCAGAGCTGTAGTCTCCAAGTTGTTGAAGCTCAACACTTGAAACCAAATGTCAGCAAAGTTTTGCTTTTTCTCTGGCAGCTGCGAGTGAGAATGTGTCCCATTCTTTAATCTCAACTTCTGATGATGGTCAGTTGTCTTTGGTATTCCCTGGTCCATGGACTGTGTCACCCAGTGTCTGCCTTTATCACAAGTCTTCTCTGGGTGTTGTCACCTCTCTTTCCTTATAAGAACTCTGGCCATATTGGGCTAGCAACAACCACCTACAAACACCCCAACTCCAGCTCCACAAATTACCCACAAATTCCACATTTCAGCTCTGAGGCTTAGAACTTTGACAGGTATCTTAGCAGACAGGATTTAAGCCTTAATTGATTTGGAAACTGGCTTGGTTGGTTCAGCCTTAGGTAAGGGGGCACAGGAGAGGAATGAGGCACCATACTAAAGCAGAAGTCACCTTCAAGGGTGTATGAATTTTGTGGACTTCTGTAGCAAGTAACCAACCACAGACTTAGTAGCTAAAACAATATTGTATTATCTTCTAATTCTGGAAACCTTGATCATTTTCAATGAATGTTACATAGCACTGTTTTCTGAGCAAAACAGCCATCTTCATGAGGTCAACAGTGCTGTGAAAAGAAGCTCTTACCAGCCCAGCCAATTGTCCCTGTGTCAATTGAGGCTGACTCCCTATGGTGGATCCTGGAAGATGGTGCCAAGATTGTCTCACAGCAATTTCCACTGGCATCCCAGCAAGCTGGTATGTTTCCTGAATGCTCCCCATCTGTTCATTCACTGAAAATTATTTTTGGAGTGGTTTGGGGTACTTGTGGTAGAGAGCCTCTGTCAATGTGTGTGTGTGTGTGTGTGTGTGTGTGTGTGTGTGCGCGCGCATGCGTGCGCGTGTGTGCATCTGAGCACAGTTGCCTGTGGAGACCAGAAGAGGGCAGTGAATTTCTTGAAGCTGGAGTAACAAGCAGTTTTGAGTCACCTGATGAGTTCTGGGAGACGAACTCAGGTCCTCTTCAAGAATAATTCACACTCCTAGGGACTGACCCAGTTTTCCAGCCCTTGAGTGAGTTTTCCAGCCTTTGAAGCAGTCCTTAATCCATGGACAGGCCGATCTTTTATTATGGATTCCCATGTCTAACACAACTCTGCAAACTTACCCTCACATGGGAAAAGGACCTGAAGCAGGTTCCCAAGGGCTTTTTGTTGCACTGAAAAATGCTAAGACTCGTGTGCTAGTGTGGATCCAAAGTTGCTGAGCACTGGGACCCCAAGAAACAAGGATCAGGCTAGGATGGGTTAACAGGTCTTAATGGGTGGGTGTGTGTATCATTGTGAGCAGCTGTGCTCCAGTGTCTCTGCAAGCATCCTCTGGAGGGTAACTTGATGATGAAGGGGGCAGATGTATTTCTTCTGGGGAAAGGAAAGGAGGACAACACTGAGGTGAGATGGCCACAGTGCATTCTTGAATATGAAATTCATTCAT
>LOEQ01000055.1:556484-566648 GCA_001685075.1 Bramus lutescens | reverse complement strand
GCCTCAAAAAACCACACACACACACACACACACACAAATGGGGGGGTTCCACCAAGCTCAGCTAGGTGTATTATTTATTTATTGTATTTTTATGAGTGTTTTGGTTGCATATATGTATGTGTACCACATGCTTGCCTGGTGTCTGAGATCAGATGAGGTTATCAGATCCTCTGGAACTAGAGTTGCAGATGGCTGTGAATTGCCATGTGGATGCTGGGAATCAAATCCAGATCCTATACAAGAGCAAATGCTCTTAACCTCTGAGCCATATTTACAGCCTGCATTATTTCTTATTCATTCCACTGTCTCATGTCAATTATCTTTAAACCAATACATAATATTCTTAATACAGATAGTTTTTTAGGAGCTTTTGCTGTCACAACCCCCCTCAGATTACATTTAGTTATTTAATATGTGTGTATACAGCATGTGGAGATCAGAGGACAAGTAAGAGTCATTTCTTTTCTAGCTTGTGGGGTTAGTTTTTAGGGGTCACGGTCACCACTGATATAAGTCTGGTCCTTTTGCAGGTGGCACCATCATTCCTGGGTGAGAGTAAGATTTGAGAAAGAAATCAAGAGATTAGTTTTAGAGTTTTTTTTTCTTTTCTCTAAAAAGAAAAATACCAGGATATACTATTTGTAAGAAAGCAAGCTCTCCCTCCCACTCTCCTCCCCTCCCCACCTTAACCCCTTCCCCCTCGTTTTTCTTCTCCCTCTTCTACTCCCTTGCCTTCTCTTAGGAGGCTCAAAATGACAAAAGTAGAAGCACACCTTAAAGAGTCCTTTGGTCCAGACTTGGGTTCTCGATGCAGCTTCCCCATCAGGCTATGCTTGCTTGATGACCTCTTAGGGCACTCACTACCCACTGAGTAATAAATATGCTCTTATTAATAGATGCTAATGTTTAATGAGCTCTTACTGTATGACTTATATTTGGCGACATAAGTTATGTCACCAAATTCCACTGGCAACATGAACCCATAAGTATAGGTCATAGTTAGATTTATAGCCAGCAACAAGTAAGGGTGGGGAGCTCAGGACATCTCGTAGTTCACTGAGTAATACCTCTTGGGCTTTTGGCTATTAGTTCTGTATGCATTGACACTGGTAATCCTTTAAAAACATTTTAAGAGGGCTGGAGAGATGTCTCAGGTTAAGAGCACTGGCTGCTCTTCCAGAGGTTCTGAGTTCCATTCCCAGCAACCACATGATGTTTCACAACCATCTGTAATGAGATCTGGTGCCCTCTTCTGGTGGGCAGGGATACATGCAGGCAAAACACTGTATACATAATAAATAAATCTTTAAAAAAATTAAGAAATCTGTGTTTTGAACTCTAAATCACTTAGGTTAACAGCATGATTAAGATTCTATAGTAGCCAGGTATAGCGGTACATGGCCTTAATTCCAGTACTAGGGAGGCAGAGGCAGGCAGACCTCCAAGTTAAAGCTAGCCTGGTCTACGTAGAGCATTCCCAAGACAACCAGGGCTATGTAGCGAGAGGTGTCTTTTAAAATAAAAGAAAAGAAAAACAGGAGAGATGACTCAGTGGTTAAGAGCACTGGCTGCTCTTCCAGAGGTTATGAGTTCAATTCCCAGCAACCACATGGTGGCTCACAACCGTCTGTAATGAGATCTGGCACCCTCAGAATGTTGTATACATAATAAATAAATAAATCTAAAAAAAAAAACTTAAAGAAAAAGAAAAAAGAGAAACAAAACAAACCCAAAAAAATCTTAAAAAAAAAGAAAAAAGAGAAACAAACAAAAAATATCCAAAGGAGTCTGTAGTGTTTTCTGTCCTACTATGGGTCTTCTCCACTTGTCCCATAATTTTTCTCATCCCTCTACAACCCATCCCTTCTGAAGTTGGCTAAAAGGCTGCATGACATCCTTGCTCATGTGACTTACATGGGAGGCTACTTGTAGCCGTCTCCTTGTGCGTGGGCTTGGACAACATGCCTGACCCTTTCTGGTTGCTTGTCTCTGAGTGTGGAGGACTTTCTAATTACTAGTTCTCTATTAGTTTGAGTTTAGGTTTTGACCTCTGGGCAGGTTACCCAGAGAGCACACAAATCTCTCTGTATTGAAGTATCTAGCAGACACCACATCTGGAGTTCAAAGCTTTGAGTTATGAGGGACTTGTGTTTCAGGGCTAGGCTGATTAGGAGAATCCACTCTGTACTTAGCTCAGAGTAGCTAGACAAATGAGAATATAGGAGTGACTTGCCTGGCGGAGGTGGCTATGGCTATGCACGCCTTTAATCCCAGCACGCAGGAGGCAGAGCTCTGTGAGTACAGGCACCTGCTGCCAGCCTGATGACTGAAGTCCATCCCTGGGACCCTTCCTACTACCTACATGGTGGAAGGAAAGGAGAGAACTGACTCACAAAAAATACTTGTCCTCTGACCTTACTTTGAGTTATGACACAGGGACATGCACACAGTATATATTTTTAAGAGCCCCATAGCTTCTGCAGAACCAAGCTCTCATCTTAATTTCAGTTAACCTGACAGAGATGCAGACCATTTGTACCGCCAACCAGTGTACTAAAACACAGTAGTAGCTTTGTTTTTAAATACAATTTAATTTCTCAGAACTATTGTGATATTTAAGTGTCAAACAAACAAAAATTGAAGCCAAACATGGGCATGGTGGCACATTGCTGTAATCCTGGCATTTGGAAAGGTGAAGGCGGCTGAAAGATCAGAAGTTAATCATTCTTAGTTTGAGGCTAACCTGGTCTACAAAGTGAGTTTCAGGACAGCCAGGGCTGTTATACAGAGAAACCCTGTCTCAAAAAATAAATAAACAAGACAAAACAAAACACAACTCTTCATATCATATGGGCTTCCAGGAAGAGGAAATAAGCATCCTCAGGACATTTCACTCTGAGCCTAAAACAATCAGAGAGTGCGTTGCTTGAGTAGCGCCCTCATCCCTTGACAGGATCGGAAGGCATCACATTCTTTGGTAGGAAGTTGCATTTTTTTCAAAGTTTCTTAGATTGATTTTGAGAGCTTTGCTTGCATGTATGTGCACCATAAGTGCACAAGGTGCCTATTGAGGCCAAAAGAGGAATTCAGAGTCTCTGGAACTGGAGTTACAGAGGGTTACAAGCTGCCATATGGGTGCTGGGAGTTGAACCCAGGTCCTCTGCCAAGAGCAACAAGTACTCTCAACTGCTTGTTTTTTTGGAAGCTCACTATTAATAGAAACAAAGAGTCAGGTGACCTGAGGTCAGTCCCTGGAACTCAAATAAAAATGTAAGGAGAGCCTGGAGATGTTGGCATACCCCTTTAATCCCAGCTCTCAGGAGGCAGAGGCAGGTGGATCTCTGTGAGTTCAAGGTCAGTCTGGTTTACAAAGTGATTTCCAGGGCAAGCTCCAAAGCTACACAGATAAACCCTGACTCAAAACAAAACAAAGCAAAAACAGGATAACCCCACTGCTGGAAGCTGTCCTTTACCTCCCTCCACATGTGCACCTTGGCTTGTGCATTCCCCACTGTCACCCTCACGTCCCACAAAACAGTGGGGCTAATTCCTCAGTTTACTAGCCCACTCCCACCCTTAAGAGTGCCTTTTCCTTTCTTAATAAGTAGTCTAGGGGACAGAGAGATGGCTCAGTGGTTTAGGGCACTTGTTGCTATTGCATAGGACCGAGGTTCAAGTTCCATCACCCACATGGCAGTTCAGGACCCTCTGTAACAAGATCCAGTCTCTTCTGGTTTATGTGGGCACCAGGCACACACATGGTGTATATACATACAAGCAGGCAAAATACTCATGCATATAAAATAGAAATAAGTAGTCTATTTCTATTTTTGTTCCTAACTTAAAAGACATGATTTTTTTCTCCATCTCCTGACATGCCAGATCTTCACGTAAACCGTAGTATATTTTTCTCTTAAACTCCAATAAAATTCTTCCTTGAGCTTCAAAAATAAGAGTAAGTAAAAATTAAAAATTAAGTAAGTAAATAAATAAAAGCAGAGAGAAAATAGGTCCTGGCTTTACATTAGCACACTCTGAAGTTAAGTTTTGGTGACAGTTCTATTAATAGATGGTCTAGGGTGTTGTTTATGCAAACTTCTTTTTGTTTTTCAAGTCCAGGTTTTGTTTGTTTGTTTGTTTGTTTGTTTGTAACAGCTCTGGCTGTCCTGGAACTTGCTTCATAAACCTGGCTGGCCTTGAACTCACAGAGATCTGCTTGCCTTTGCCTCCCGCATGCTGAGTATGCCACCACTATCTGGCTTCTATTCTTGTTTTGTGTGTACACACACAAATGTTCTGTCCTATCTACTGGCAAGACTGACAAGTCAGGGTGAATTTATGGTGGAGTTCTATCAGCAACAAAAGCTTTCAATTTCTTTTTCTCTTGTAGATGAGACAAAAGGACCCCGTGAAAGGAATGACAGCAGATGACTAATGCCACCCACTCCTTCTGCACTGTATGTACTGGATTTCATTGTCACTGTGCATGTCTTAAAACACAGTCCTCGAGGCCTCAGGAGCTCTCTGTGGAATGAGAAAATCATCATTTCTCATCCTTTGCTCTAGTAATAGTGGTGACTGCTTGCTAAAGACTGAACTCCTGGGTTTTCGTGGAAAGGAATTATGGCTGTTAGCTTTCAGGAATGTGGTTTTGTTTTTGTTTATCTTTTTTGTTGGTTTTGGTTTTGGTTTTTCGAGACAGGGTTTCTCTATAACTTTGGAGTCTGTCCTGGAATTCGCTCAGTAGACCAGGCTGGCCTTGAACTCACAGAGATCCACCTGCCTCTGCCTCCCTGAGTGCTGGGATTAAAGGTGTATGGCACTGTTGCCCGGCTGGAGGGCATGCTTTTTAAAAAGAGCCATGCAGAGAGACATGGCCGGGTGAGACAAGTGGAGGACAGTTCATTGCCACTCATCACTCTTCCTCCCTTGCAGCTTGAGTCGCCCTAAGTTCAAGCTGGCATGCTGGGGCACTTCCTATACTCATGCCAGCATCAACTCTAGCTCCCTAACACTGGCATTCCCTACTCTTCTCTTGGAAAACTAGCTGGGCAGCTGTAGCATTTACTTTATAGTGTTCATTCACATTTGATACCCCCCTGGTACTAATACAAAGGCAGCATCTTCCAGATGCTGTAAGACTAGTTACCAGGTCATAGGGCCAAGATAGGTGTCCCTTGTTTTACCTGTCATTCTTCCTCAAGGCTTGTTCTTCTGTTAGAGCCCAATGGTGACTCTTCTCCAATGTGCCTGTGTACTTTAAGACTCATTCTGCAACACAGAATCAAACACCTGACTCTGCCCCCAGTTAGACTGTGAGAAAACTATTTGATTAAAGAAGACTGAGCACCCTGTAGCACCAAAAGGCTAAGGAAACCTAGGGCATTTTTCCTCTGTGGTTGTTCTGTGGTCTTTTTCTTCCAATGCTGAGGATCAAACCCTGGACCATGTGCATGCTAGGCAAGCGGTATCCCCAGCCTAACCCATGTTCTTAAGCAGCTTTTGGGAGATGGAAGGGGGGAGGATTAAGTAGATGCCAGTTCTGCAGTCACTATCAGGGCCTTAGTACCCTCTCTGCTCAGGGCTTCCACCAATTGGCATCCTTCCTCCTGAAATTCTTCCATTCAACATGATTTATTGTATGCTTCTGTTTTTCCTTGTTGCTTCCATAATAATTTCTATTTCTTTTCTAGTTTTGCAAGACAGTGGTCAACAGGAAGGCCCAGCAGCTCCACCCTTCAGAGTGGCAGGCCGTCTTTGGATGCAGCCTTTCTGTGCTCATTCTTCAGGCAACTTTCAGTCCCTTACTGTAGCTATTTCTAGATGCCCTTTAACATTGTGAACAAATAGACCGTCTGGTATTACAAAGCCTGTGTGTGCGGGAGCCTGATCCTCTAAGATATATGGTGTACGCTGCTGTATTTACAGCTCACCCCCTCTCCATTGTGTCCTGACCTATTTCTGTATGCCTCCCCCTTTATTTCCAAGTGACATTTTAGTCTTTCAAACTAGCTGCCTTTTGTGATATTATTTAAGCTCACTTATTTCAGCCTTGGGATAAACTGAGCTATTTTGCTTCCGGGCAGATCTTTGGCAATGTTAAGTATTCACTTGGGGAGAGAGGAGCAGTTAAAAATTCAAGATACCTGCCCCCAGTTCCACACAGTAGGAATGTGGCTTCCTAATCCTGACCTCTGCTCCTCGTAATCTCTTGTTCGAGTGCTCTAAGCATCAAGAAGTTACCCAAGGCCCAGCCAGTCTAAGGAAATTTAGCAAATAATAAATAACCCCTACTCAAGTCATTGCATCTCTGATTAATATTCTTAGATATCTTGGCTTCTCAGCCCTCCTGTTGCCCACTCTGTCTGAATCTCTTTGCAGAGCCTACAAGAAACCCATCAGTCCCCACCTGGAAAATGTCCAGTGTGGCCTGTAGACGCCGATCAGACCCCTGAGGAGCTCTGTATGTTCATGCTCCTCTTCCCTTTTGGGCTGGTGCTGCCACTCAGCAATAATCCTATCTGTGCTTTCTTAGGTCCCTGTCCTCTTTGAGGCTGGTTAGGATATGAGAGTCCTGGTCTTTTCATGCTGCACAAAACAAGCATGCCGAAAGCTTTTTTTTCCCCTAGCAAACACATCTCTTCCTGTTTCCAATCCCTGGAGAGGAGTTTGCAGATTAAGAACTCAGTTCATCCTGCCCCATGCTGAGTTCTGTGCTGGACAATCAAAAGCAAGCAGTGACTGTAGCCTAGAACTCTTCCCACAGTAGGCTGGTGAAGCCCATGCTTGGTAGGGAATAGAAGCTACTAGTTTCTATTAGAGTGCATTCTAGTCTTTCTAGATTTGCAGAAACTGAGTATGCCTTCCTGGTGGGAGAATGTGATATAGTTGTGTCACCTGACATTTCCCAAGCCTTGTTTAGTCAGTCAGCCCAACCTGTAGTGATCCAAGCCCTTGCTAGCCTAGTTATCTGTTAGAGACCAAGCCTCTGTTAGGAAGTAGGATGGAGTAATTGATCCTTGTTTTTGTCGGTTTGTCTGCCTTACTCATTTCTAAGTGCAATAAGGAGGTATCTCACAGGACTGTACCTGTGAAATTCAGGTTGATGCTTCCCTGTGGTCCTGGAGCAAGGGTGGACAGATTTGGGCCCCTCAGAATGGTTAGCTCTTTTGAGACCAGATGTCCTGTTACAGAAGCCTCCTCTGTATTAGTCCTCACCTTGTGGAGTCTTTAGGAACACATTTGGGGCATCTTGGTTGGTGATTAGCATCTCAGCTGCTATAGTAGTATGGGAAAACTGGAGAAGAGGCATTCCTAACAGAGAAAAATAGAAGTGTTCTCCTACAAGCTCTGTACTACCTGCCAATCATATTTGTGGTTAGATTTTCCTTCTTCATTGACTAGGTTGAAGTCCAGATGTGGGTTATCTTGAGAGAAACTCTAAGCCAAGAGTTGTTTATGTGGCGTGAGGTCAGAGGAAGTTTGTCTCCTTCAGCACTTCTTTGAGATCCACACATATCAGTCACATCAGCTGCAGTCCAGGCTTGCTCTTACCTGCCTTTGCTCTAGCTCCTCCTGCCTCCCACCTGTTGTCCACATGTGAAAGCATCCAAATGTTACGAACTAGAATTTCCTGAGATCAGCCTGGATTTAGGGCTCCTGCCCACATAAACACAAAATAGGGATGTCCCTGGTCTGTCCCATCCCCATGGATGTGTTGCTGCTGGGCAAGGTTGGCTTGTAAGTATCCCTCCCACCCCACCCCCACAAAACAAAACAAAAAGACCTGACTCTCACTCAGAGGCTCAAGTCTGTGATACTCCCGTTAGACTTCCGGGGCCCTACAGCAAAACTAAAAGCAGTGATGCCTCTGCACAAGGCCTCTTGCCTCCCTGTGGAGAGGCATTGGGGAGGGACAGGACAGGGTCAGAGTTGTGGGCGTGTGTATATCTTTCCAAGTTCTCCTTTTCCAGTCCCCGCTGGGACCCTGACTTACTTGGGGTGGTTCTTAGTGCTGCTTCTTTTACAAACCACACTTTGTAGAACTGACTAGATTACCGTGTTGATTTAATGTGAGTTTGTGCCTTTTTGTCTCAATCTTCCAATGCAGGTATATTGGGAAAAAGCAGTCTAATAAAATCCTAGACAGAGTTTTCTGGAGTCCAGCTTATTAGTAATGTTCCTATGTCCATTTTTCAAATTAGGCACCCTTCAAGCTCCTACTGATGTCTTCCCAATTTACCAGGGTAGGATTATGAAAAGATAAATTGGTGTCTCTGAAATTTTATTTTATGTAAATAAAGTATTCCTTGTCCAAAAAGAAAAAAAATTACATTTTCAATTCGGGCTGGGGATTCAATAACTCAGTGGTAGTACTTACTTAACCTAGCGGACATGAAATAGTCACATTAAAATATTCCCTTGTCAGTTCAATTTACTTAAGCAACAATGCATATCTCAATTAGCCATTTTCACTTTTGTCTCTTTTAGTAGACTAAGCAATTCATTCATTCAATCATTCATTCATTCAGGCTTTTTGAGACAGGATTTCTCTGTGTAGCACTGACTTTCCTAGAACTCACTTTGTGGACCAGGCTAACCTTGAACTCACAGAGATCTGCCTGCCTCTACCTCCTGGGTGCTGGGATTAAAGTAGTGGACAGTTTTATTTTGAGGGAGAAGAACAACAGGGTAGGCAAGCTGTAAATCTTGGGAACCGTTTGAAGAAGAAAAGAAAACCCTTTTGTGAGCAGCCACATGGTGTAGAGGTTGGGTAGAAAGGGTGAAAAAACCCAAAGAACCAGGGGACACATGCCTGGGCTTTGGAAAAGAATCACTTTGGGGGCTGGAAAGATGGCTCTTTTAGAGGACCAGAATTTAGTTCCCAGCACCTGCATCACAGTTTCCAATTGTCTGTCACTCCAGCTCCAGGGCCCTGATGCCTCAAATCTTCAGAGGCACCTGCACCCACATAATTAAAAATCTTGTTTAAAGGCTGGCCATGGCGCCACAGGTCTTTATTCCAAGTATTTGGGAGGCAGAGGCAGGTGGATCTCTGTTTTGAGGTCAGCCTAGTCTAAAGAGAGTGCTAGACCAGGTTTACTAATTTCACTGCAAGCAGGGACGGACAACAGTAACAAGACTGCTGGTTTGTCTTTGTTTGTTTGTTATTGTTTTTCCTTTCCGAGTAATGTGCATCAGGAGCATGCCTGGTACCCAGAGAGATCGAGTGCCTTGGATCCCTTGGAACTGGAGTTAGGATGATTATGAACCACTATGTGGGTAGTGGGAACAAAAGCCAGGTTCTCTATAAGGGCTCTTAACCCTCTCCAGTCTTTTAAGTTTTATTGCTGTGTTTATGACTGCGTGTAGAAGTCAGGGGACAACTTGGAGTGCTACTCTCCTTCCACACACGGTAAATAAAGCACAGGTATTAAGACTTGGTAGAA
Organism: Bramus lutescens; assembly: GCA_001685075.1. Taxonomy (NCBI): domain Eukaryota; kingdom Metazoa; phylum Chordata; class Mammalia; order Rodentia; family Cricetidae; genus Bramus; species Bramus lutescens. The sequence continues at coordinate 557,199 of LOEQ01000055.1, read as the reverse complement.
GTTGTCCCCTCCCTGTCGGTTTTGAGAAACCTTCTAAGACAGCTCAAGATGTCCTCAAATTTGAAGTAACATCCTGCCTCAGTGTCCTGGGATTAGATACACACCACTACTAGTACTAGAACATACATTTATAGGGCAGGTGTGGCCCACCCACCGTGAGATGCCAAAAAAGCAGGATCTTTAACTTGGCTTTCCAGTGTGAATCTCATCAAGTTTGGTAAAACTGCGTTTTCCTGGGGGATGTCAGAACCCTGAAAACAATCCTCTGCTCTCAAAAACAACAACAAAACACTAAGAACCAAAGACCTAGAGGAAATATGTCGAAGTGGGTCTGGCAGAGTAAATAATCATGACCAGTCGAGTATACACCAATAGGAGCCACGACTTGTTTTTCACTCACTGGTGGCTAATTTTCCGAGCCCAGGAACCCCAAAATATGCTTTGTATTCAGCAAAACTAGGTTCGAGCTGGGCGTGGTTCTGCACTCACGTAACCTCGGCTCTGAGGTGGGAGGATCGGCTTGATCTGCAGAACAAGCTCTAGGATTACCAGCGAGTCACATAAAAGAAAGCAAGTGCTATGTGACCCTTAGGAGGCTGCTAACGAACGGGGTGAGGAAGGCCGAGCGTCCGCACCCTGCGCACTCCCCGAGTCTGACGGTGGGCAGAAAACAGTGAGGACCGCACGCCCGGAGATAGTCTCGAGACAGCCAAGG
>LOEQ01000055.1:542074-552421 GCA_001685075.1 Bramus lutescens | reverse complement strand
ACTGGCAGCTGTGTGTTGAGAACTCAGGGAGCCCTCTTTGCTGCCCCTTGTCTAGTTGCCTCCTGCCAGCTCCTTTAGCTCCTCCTACTTAGTTTCTTCCCACTGAAACTTTCCCTGGAAGGCTCTGGCTTTTCCTTACAACCCCACCCAATCTCCCAGTCTCAGCGGGTCCTGCCCTTACTCCCTCCTATTTCCCCACTTCCTGCTGCTCTCTCATAAAGTGAACTAGACTTTGTGTTGAGGCCCAGCGGCCCAAATCTGCTCTGTTTAGAAGTAAATGCACATCTTCTCCTGAATCTTGGTTTCTTGCTCTCTGTCCTGACCCAGGATTTGGTTCCTCATAGTTTACTCTTGCTTAGACTTCTGTTGCTATAGATAGTTGTGAATGGGGAAAAATAGAAAACTTAGGATGTAGTCAGTGGGAAAGCACATATGCTAGGCCAGAGATTCGTTTCTTGTTACAAACAAAAAAATGAAGACTTAGGGTGGAGGGTAGGTTAGTATATATGTTTGTAGCAGCCTCAGAGAACTCAGGCTCCCAGACCTCCTTTGTTCAGTAATGACTTAGGGGTTCCCCCTGCTTTGATTGTACTGCTGTACTAGGGCTGCTCCTGGACTGTGGGATCAAGTTTCATAATTCCTGGAAGGCCCCAGTATAGTTCTCCACCCGGAGATTTCCTCCTTGGCCTTTGCACCTCATGCTCCGGAAACAGCTACTGGAGTGGTGGGTGTACACAGTCCAGGCCTGAGAGGCAGGGTCATTAGGGATGGCCTCTTCCTACCCCACCTCTACAGCTAGCAATAGTAGACATTTTGGCAATCCCGAAACAGTCTTCCTAGATCCCCTGCCTCCCAAAAATCTCAGCCATACATTAGCAAGCCAGGACCAGTGATTCCTGACAGCTGCGGGAAAGCTTGAGCCGCTCCCTGGGTGTTAGGTGCTTTCCCCAGCTCTGGAGCCTGTCCTCAGTACTCAGTTGCATCCCATGTACATTGCCTTCACAGACTCTGAAGTTATTTATTTATTCACGTTTCTGCAGCCATGTCTCCTGTTTCCCAGACTAACCTTAAACTCTTGATCCTCCTGCCTCCACTTCCTGAGTGCTAGGATTGATTACAGCATATGCCATCATGCCTAAAGTTCCAGTTATGTGTAACACACACACACACACACACACACACACACCATCACTTTCATGGTGATTTTTTGCTGGACTAGGACATGTATAGAAAAATAATCAGATGGTTACTGAGCATGTATCAGGCACTGAAATTGGTCCTCAGTATTGTAAGGGAAAAGGAAGAAAAGTGAATGGGCACAGTAAGTAAGTGTGTCAATGGATTTTAGTATTTGAGTTACCATCAGTCAACTCAAGATTCAAAACAGCATTCTAAAAGCTTCTCTCTTGTTCTTGATTACGTTTAAGAATCCCCACGCTGCTGAGTGGTGGTACCAGACGCCTTTAACCCCAGTGTTTGGGAGGCAGACGCAGGCAGATCTCCAGCCTGGTCTACAGAGCTAGTTCTAGGACAGCCAGGGCAATACAGAGAGACCCTATATCAAAAATAGAATCCCTAAGCAAAAATGGGTATGGGGCCACATACCTGTAATTCCAGCACTCGAGGCCTTGGAGGATGATTGTCGGTTCTAGGTATACCTAGGAGATGTATCAAGACCCTGTCTCAAAAAAGGCAGTGGGGTGAAGAGAGAGCTCAGTACTTAGAGCACGTGTTGCAGTAGCCGCGAGAGCTGAGTGAACTGAAGATCCCAGCCCACATGAAAAGCCAGGCATGGTCTTATTGACTCTAGTGCTATGAGGGAGTGGACAGAGGAGGATCACTGGGCTTGCTGATCACTAACCCAACTCTACGTTCAGTGAGGGATTTTGTCCCAAAGGAATAAGGTGGAAATCGACAGAGCAGCAACCCGGCAACCTCTGCAGTGTTCACCTGAATACAGATGCAAGCACTCAATTATCACTGAGCCAACAAATAATATCTTTATAGCGTATATGACATATTATTCCTGCTTCATCCACGAGAAGAGGCTGAGGTGGGGAGTATACAGAGGATCTTAGGACAGCGCATGTGAGATGAGCACCAGCTGCGCACAGGCTGGGCTCCAAGAGTCACCTTTCTAGTGGCAGGCCCCCTCGGAAGCCTCTTCCTTCTCCTCAATCCCCAGGACCATAAGCAGAAACCAAAGCCATAGCTTCCAGAATGCACTGTTGGGCAGCTGAGAGAAAAGAAGGAAAAAATGAAATTCAGACTCAAACTGGTCTCCATAGACTCTTGGGCAGGGCTTTGCATGTGATTCCTGACTCTTCTAAAAGCCCTGGTCAAGCTTAGAAGGTATACAATTGACCTTTGCAGTTTAATGAATGACCTTTGCCCTCTGCTGCAGATCTCCCAAGTCCGCATGCAGGGGCTTCTCTTACTGGTCTTTGCCAAGTATCAGCATTTGCCCTACATCCAGATCATCTCTACAAGATCCACCCCAACTGGCCTCTACGGGTACTGGGTAAGGACTGAACTCTCTTCTGAGACTTGAGCTGGCAAGGACTGGATGCTTTGGAGCTAAGCAAAACAGGGGCAATGAACTGAGTCTGGGTATTCTAGGACCCTGCATACCTGCTCCCATACCCCACCCCAAAGCCTGCCATCCCAGCAGGGCTTGGATATTCCAGAAATCCTAGATTGGGATACTGGGCTTTGTGCATGGAAGAATTAGCTGAGAAGCTCAGTGTCTATGGCTAAGATCCTGGGGAGGTAAGACTGGCTCCCCTCAGACCTAGGATTGGAAAAGAGGGGTGTGTATACAATTCAGAGTCTCTCCCCACCCTTCTTCCCACCCGTCCTCAGGGGAACAAAGGGGGCATCAACATCTGCCTGAAGCTATATGGCTACTATGTCAGCATCGTCAACTGCCACCTGCCTCCCCATATGTCCAACAATGATCAGCGGCTGGAGCACTTCGACCGAATCTTGGCGAGTCAGACTTCTGAGGGATATAATATCCCCAACATCCTGGACCATGAGTGAGCCTGAAGCTGCAAACTGTCACCCCTACCCTCCCCCACGCCAGCCCAGGCTAGCATTGACTGCTGAGCCTACTTCACTGCCAGTCAGTAGTGCTCCATCTCCCAGCCCCTGTCAACTCCTTTCCTGATGTCCCATCTGCTGTACCACCCAGTTATGGCCACCTGATGTCTACCTTCCTCTGGCCTCTTTGTCCTTCCTAGAAACCCTGGATATTTGTAAACATCCTAGGTCAAGACCCTTGTGGTTCTTAAGTTTTCCACAGATGTTGTTTCTCAGTTTGTCCAGGTGGCCAGTTGGGGAACAGGGCTAGAACCTGCTCTGTATTTGCCATATGCTTATCTGGGCAAGTCCTTTAACTTAAATTATAGCATTGGCATCAAGGACTGTCCTGCTGGACCCATGCATACCCTGCTTTCATCTGCTGCTGTCCTAGAGTCTAGCTTCTCACTTGTCCTCTCAGCTTTTTCTTCCCCAGCAGCCCTTGTGCTCAGCAGACCCGTGGCTCTTCACTGACCTCACCACAAACCTCAGGCTACCCTCCTTTTTTTCCTGAAGCCTCATTCTGTGGTTTGGAGACATGAACTTTCGCATTGAGGACTTTGGGTTGCTCTTTGTTCAGGAGTGTGTAGCAAAGCAGTACTACCACGAGCTGTGGAAGAAGGACCAGGTATCAAGTGAGCAGAGGGTCTGGGGTGTGTGTGTGTGTGAGAGAGAGAGAGAGAGAGAGAGAGAGGAGAGAGAGGAGAGAGAGTGAGAGAGAGTGAGCATAGGGTCTGGGCTGTGTGTGTGTGATCTGAACCTGTCATGGAGGTCTGTGAAATGTTCAGAGACCAGCAGTGCTCCAATTATCTGGAATCTGTTCTCCTTTCTCTCTGAGTGGGAAGAGTCCAGCAAGGTTATGCATGTGGAGGTATGGGGCAGCCATATTGTCAGTACTGATCTTGACTTAGAGAAACCATTGGCATTCTCAAGCATAGGGAGCCAGGCTGGGCATTGGCAGCTCACACCTGTGATCTCAGCCCTGAGGAGATGTCAGACAAGGGGATTGTCATGGTTTTGATTCCACCTTGGCTACACGAGTTCCAGCCAAGTCTAAATTACAGTGTGAAATGCTAACATCTCCCTAAAAACAAGGCATGGGAGGGGGTCCAGATTAGCATTGGCCAGTGCTGGTCTTATAACGTGCATCAGCCTGCTTGTATCTCTGTTGCCTCTCCTGTCCCAAACAAGGCTACCTCTGGAGGATAATATACCACCCCTTTGAGGGCCTTGGCTTTTTTTATGTCCTCTGACACAAGCCTTCTAGTGACCTCCAGACATTTGGAAATCAAGGTCTGCTCTCCATAGAGGAAGGATAGACAGAAAATGGCAAACATCTGTCTCCACTAGTCCTGTAAAGCCACATTTTCAGAAGATTACAGGGAACTGCTGAAGCAGTGACAAAGAGAGGGTGGTGCTGACCTATTGCATCAGGACTGGGAAGATGGAGACTGTGTCTTTATCCACAGCTCTACATTGCCAAGAGACATGACCCACTGCTCCGGGAGTTCCAGGAAGGTGCCCTGCTCTTCCCACCCACCTACAAGTTTGACAGGCACTCCAACAACTATGACACAAGGTGAGGAAGAATTGGTGCCCAGGAGGCCAGCCAGCCCTGGGAGCAGGGTGGAGGTCGGGGTGTGCCACAAAGCAGAGGTATCAGGGAAGCAGGAATAGACCCAGCTATCAACTCAGGAGTGGAACCTCCTGCCCTTCCCTGAGGCACTGGCTGTGGGAGCTTCCCAGATTGGTCTGAGAGTGGAAGAGAAGGCTGCTGTTGGGTAGAAGGTTATTGAAGGGGAAGGTGTAGACAAGAGCAGACAAAGCCCTAAATTAGAAGGGAAGGCACCAGAGCATTAAGGGACCCCTTGCCTCTGCTCTGTAGGGTCTTCTAGTCTAGTCCCCACACAGGAGTACAAAAGGTTACCTAAGATGCTTATTCTCATTAAGTTTCCCTGTCCCAGATTCTGAGTGGGTCAGACACTATGTGAGGAAATGAAAAATAATGGAAATTAGATATGGTTTTTGCACAGTTGTAATACTTGCACTTGTGAGGTGCAGGCTAGGTCACCCTCGCAAGTTCAAAGCCAACCAGGGCTACATGAAGCCCTGTCTTAAAAAACCATTCACCCAGAGCTGGAGAGCTGACTCAGTGGTTAGGAGCACTGTCTTCTCTTCCAGAAGACCAAGGTTCAATTCCCAGCACCCACAGGGCAGTCTCTAACTCCAGTTCTAGGGGATCCAACACCCCATGCAGATATATGTGCAGGCAGAACACCTTGAATAAAAGTAAATAGCCTGGAGGTGGTGGCACACGCCTTTAATCCCAGCACTTGGGAGGTAGAGGCAGGTGAATCTCAGTGAGTTCAAGGCTAGCCTGGTCTACAAAGCAAGTTCCAGAAAAGCCAAGATGGTTACACAGAGAACCCCTATCTCGAAGAAACAAAACAAACAAACAAATGAAACAACAACAAAACCCACCCACCCAAAGGAAAGAAAGGAAGGAAAAAATGAAGTTGCCAGCAAACAACCCAGAGGAAGTACACTCAGCTGCTCCTCAGGCGGCTGTCCTCAGCCACAAGTTTCACCAAATGGGCATGAGCAGTATACACAACTCATGGGGTTTGGAGCTGGCTGAGACCTTGCATATGCCTAACCCAGGACCTGGTACCCACTGCGCATGGGTGGTATCTGTGATGATTATTTAGATTGGTCTCTTCAGGTGGGGTGGTAGTCTTTCTGAAAAACTTTCTAAGAAGCTAAGGAAGAGCCAGGTCACTACCAAAACCTAAGGCTCAAATGGAGAGCAAGAGCAGCTCTGGCAGCAGGTTCCTGACCAGGTTAGGACACAGATTATCAGAGAGGGAGACACCAGCAAAGTGGCCCAGACCCCTGATAATAAAAAGGGAAATAGGTGTCTCCACAGCAGGCCAGGGCAAAAGGTAGCTAGCTATAGGCTTCATGTATGCAAATATTTGACACCCTAAATGTCCTTACAAGGAAATGGGGAAAGGGTGCACCATTTCAAGAATATGGAACAGGGCAGGGCTATGGCTAGGACAGTCTACACAATTAGAGGCAATGCACTCCAGAGACAGATCAGCCTGTCAACAGCGTAGGCTGGAAAGCAGGTAAGAGGACAAGCTGTGGCTGGCTGATGTGATGGCAGCTGCAGGGAGACTCTGGTCTTTACAGCTATTCATTGAACTTGAGCCTCAAGAACTGACTGGGGCCTTGGAGGCCAGCACCTCAAGACCTCAGTGTGAACTGGACCTGTAACGCAGTGGTAGAAGAATTGGCTAGCACCTGAAAGGCCTTGGGTTCAATCCTTAACAAGTAGGGTATAATTCCTCCGGTTCATAAGGGAGTGCCTACCAGCAAACTGGAAGTGTAGCTGAGTCTGGGCTGGAGCTGGCAAGATCTGACAAGGTGGTTAGTACAGGCCCTCGGGTGGCTTAGCTAATGGGTGAGCTGGGCTCAGATCTTATTCTCTGGACTTGGTAGTGCTTTTTCACCTGTAGTACTTCATTTCAGCATAGGGTTAGGTCTGTAGCTCTGGTGTAATGCTGGCTAGCATGTATAAAGCCCTGGGTTGTCAGCAGAACACCCAGTTCATAGCCAGTCTTTCCAGCAGGAGCAAAAGGGGAAGAAAAACAAAAGACACTAAAGAGAAGGCAGATGCTTATTGCTATATACTAGTACATTGTGACCGACGTGGAGCTCTTACCGTGTCCCAGGCACTGTGCAAAAAGGCTTGCATCACTTCATTCTTCACATGTGCTCATTAGGCAGGCAGGGCTGATACTGACTTTGTATCAAAAAGGAGGGCTGGTAATATGGCTCAGTGTATAAAAGTGCTTGCTATGCAATGACCTGAGTTCAGTCTCCAGAACCCACAAGTTGTCTTCTGACTTCCATGTATGCCATGGCAAGTATATATACTACTAATAAGTAAATTTATTTATTTTTATTATTATCATTTATTATTATTATTATTTTGGTATTTTGAGACAGGATTTCTCTATGTAACAGTCCTACATGTCCTGAAACTCACTTTGTAGACCAGGCTGGCCTTTAATTCACAGAGATCCACCTGCCTCTTGTCTCCTGAGTGCTGGGATTAAAGGCATGCACCACTGTCGTGATCCGGTGGTAGCCTGGACCACGTTGGGCGCCATTATGTCAGGGTCTACTCCCCAGCCCGGACCCTAAATTATCTCTCTGGACCATCATGGAGGTGTGGGGATAAAGACACAATTCACATGGCTTTATCGGGAGGGAGATTCTTAGTGATCCCTCATGAAATCCTGAGTTCACATCCTGAAAAATTTCTCTCATTTATTTTCCAAACAGCCTTTATACCAAAATGCAAACTGAGGGGAAATTCATTAGAATTCTATTTCCTAGGTAACCAGGTAAATGCTTTAGTCATGTCTACACCTTTGAACACACCTTTTTATGTCCATTTTTTCACGTCTTTTTATCTTTTTGCTCTGTATGTTAGCTCTGACACGTAGGCTGAATTAGCATCTCTATTCAGGCATCCTCCACATTACAAAAAGGAGCATAACAACAGCCTGACCCTTTGTTAGGGTAGCAACAACCCATCTGGAAGGCTACATGACCATCTCAGGTACTAACTATGGCTTGAGAGCCTGGCTGCCATACCATATAAAAACATGGGCCTACACACCACCAACAACCACCAGGCTAATAATAAGTAAATTTAAATAAGGAGAATAGATTTCAGGTACTTCTAAGCCAGGTAGTAAGAAGCTTTGCGATTTAGGAAGAGCTATGAATTTTCGGTGGTGCTTAGGGCCCATAAAAAGATATCTAGGCAGGAACAGTGGACATCATAATTGAAATACTCCTGTTTAGGGCCAGTGATAGCTGTTACTTCCTGTGGTGGACATTGCTGAACCCGTCTGGAGAACAGTTGAGACATTGTAAGTGCTAGGGGGCTCTAGTGCCCCAGATTACACTAAGACTTGTATGTGCTGTGTAATCCCAGGACTCAGGAGATGGCTCGGTTGGTGAAGTGCCTGCTGTGTAAATATAAGGACATAAGTTTAGATTCTCAGCACCCATTTTAAAGTAGTCTATACCTGTAAGCCCAGGGATGGGGTTGCAAGAGACAACCAATATCCTAGAACTCATTGATCAGCCAGACTACTATCAGACAAATGGTAACTGCCAGATTCAATAAGAGATCCTACCTCAAAAAAAGAGGACGGAAGCTGGGCAGTGGTGGCGCATGCCTTAAGTCCAGTACTCGGGAGGCAGAGGCAGTCAGGTCTCTGAGCTTGAGGCCAGCTTGGTCTACAGAGTGAGTTCCAGGACAACCAGGGCTACACAGAAAAACCTTGTCTCAAAAAACAAAAACAAAAAACATGATGGAGAGCAATGAAAAGAGACCAATTTCTGGCCTCTGCACACATCACACACTCACATAAAAACCTAAATACACCACACACACATACATGCACATACATACACACAAATATATAATCCCAGCCACTTGAGAGGCAGAAGCATAAGGATTATGTCTTCTGAGCTACATAATGGAATTTTCTCTCAAAAAACAAAGGGCAGGAGATCTAGCCCAGTGGTAGGACCTTTATGCGTTTGGTACCTAACACTGCCAAACAAAAGAAACCTGTAGTGAACCATTTCTGTCCTCGTGATACCCAGCGCAGAACCTGGATCTAATTTATGTTCATCCCAGGTAGAAAGACAGTGCCTAGCTTATGTTTGAATCAGGAGCCTGAGAAGAATATTCAAGCCAGTCTAGCAAAGGGACCCACCAATGGCAGGGAGGCCAAATAGTCATGATTAGCTTGGTTAGGAGTCAGCCAATACATTCCCAGAACTCGAAGTGCCAAAGGAAGCTGGCAGCCAGAGACAGGAAGGGTCAATTATACTTGTCAAGGAGAGGTGGGTTTGTTTGTTTTTGCAGTGATAGGGTAATCCTAGAGTCCCACGTATACTAGGCAAGTATTCTGCCTCTGAGCTATATACACCTCAGTCCCTAGGAAAGTATACTGAAGGAGGCAACAATGTTGGCAGAGAGAAGAGGGACAGGCCCTCTAAGTCCATCCCTAGTACTGGTGAGTGGCACCTTGGGAACAAGACCATGGCCTGGGTAGCTGTCCTAAGTGACTGTAAGTGACTTATGTGTCTGTCTAGCTATACAAAGTGACTGTGAATGATTTGTGTACAGAGCATAGAATACAGCTTTCATCAGCTGTGCAGTGTCCCTGAGCCAAGATGTAATGAGAAACGAGGTCAGTTCCATTACAGGGGAGGGTGGAGGGGCTGAGAGCAGGGCGGGAAATCCTGTTAGAGTCAGGGATTTTGCCGGGTCTTGTTACAGTAATCATGGATACAGATTGGCTATGGAGCAGAGGGTATTCTGATCAAAGCTAGTCAAGACTGTGTCACGAACACATTAAGTGCATGACCAGTTAACCATGCTCCAGGGTCCAGTGAGGCACTTAAAGCTGTCCATAGGGAGCTGAAGTGAAGTGCTCTCACACACAGAAACTGAGCAGACTACTGGGCCATAGCTACTCTGGGTCAGTCGACTGGTTCTGTGGTTGGTGTGTTGTTTTGTTTTGTTTTAGAATCTTTAGAGAATCTTGCAGAGTCTTTTCACTTTAGTTTTCTGAACGTGAAGGCATGTTCATTCATTTGAGAAAGTTATACTCAAACTATTCATCCAGAAAACCTTAGTGAGATTGATCTACGCTGTAGGAGCATTCTGGCTTCTCTGAAAGGAGTTAGCATGTTCACAGAGGTGAGGGACAGAATGGAGCACAGCGAAGGTACACAGACTTTGTAGTTAGCAGGTCTGGGCAAGCATCCTGTTTCCACCACAACAGAGTAGCCTCTCTCAGCTTTAGAAAAATGTGACTTGTAGGACAGGACCCTGGGGCTGGAGAGATGGCTCAGAGGCTCACAATACTTGTTACACTTCAGAGGACCCAGGTTCAGTTCCCAGCACTCACATGGCCCCTCAGCACTGTCTGCTACTCCAGTGTCACAGCATCTGTGAGGACTGCATGTATGTGGTACATAAAAATACGCACAGGCAGCACCCATCCAATAAAAATGAATGAGTCTGTTTTAAAGACAAAAGACAGGGCTGGAGAGATGGCGCAGAGGTTAAGAGCATCACCTGCTCTTCCAAAGGTCCTGAGTTCAATTCCTGGCAACCACATGGTGGCTCACAACCATCTATAATGGGGTCTGGTGCCCTCTTCT
>LOEQ01000055.1:499531-517005 GCA_001685075.1 Bramus lutescens | reverse complement strand
TTTTTTTTTTTTGGTAGTTTTTCGAGACAGGGTTTCTGTATATAACAACCCTAACTGTCCTGGAACTCACTTTGTAGACCAGGCTGCCAGGCTGGCCTACCTCTGCCTCTAGAGTGAAAGGATTAAAAGCATTCACCACTACACCCAGTGGTTGTTTGGTTTTCTCTGTGTAGCCCTGGCCATCCTGGAACTCGCTGTGTAGATCAGGCTGGCCCCATACTCATAGACATTCACTTGCCCCTGCTTTAGAAGCATGCACCACCACCACACCACTGTTTTGTTTTGTTTTGTTTTTGTGTGGCGTTGAAGATGGGGCCTAGGGCTTCACACATGCTAGGCAAGCGTCCCATCCCGTCAGTGAGCTACCTAGCAGCCCACCCACCAGGTTTCCAATGTGCGAGCAAGGTGACTATCTCTGGATAGGTGCTCAGAATAGTTAAAAGTAAAACATGGGCTAGGGGTACAAGCATGTTTAAGATTTAAATAATCTCGGACAGATTCCATTCTGAAAATGGAGAGGACAGCTTTACCACCCTCTAAACAGCTGGGCAGCAGCTAGAGGCAATGAAAATAGCTCTATGCCTGGATAGACTGACAGGCTTAAGCCCAAATTCCTACTCCTCACTCCTGGAGCTAGGCTGTTCTCTAGGCAAGTTTGTCTACTATTCTGAGTGTCTGTGAACTCTGCAGCAGGCCTCAGGCCTGCAGTCTGTCACATGGTGTGTAATTTGTGGGACAGCCCAGGGCCTGCTGGCTCCTTCCTAGATGGCTCATAAAGCTTCTTCAACAGGCAGGGGCAAACCCCAGGTCAGAATTCTGTAGTTTCCTGTCCTTGTCACTCTTAGGCACAAGCTCGCTGACCAGAAGACCAGGAAATCCCTAGGCCGAGGGGAGTTCCGCCTTCTTCATTATGCTGGAGAGGTGACCTACAGTGTGACCGGTGAGGATCCTGATGCTGGGTCCCGTGGGGCAAGGAGGGGACACTCCCTCACCTTTCCTCTGTTCTCCCCTTTCAGGGTTTCTGGATAAAAACAACGACTTGCTCTTCCGGAACCTGAAGGAGGTGAGGAAGACAAGCAGGCCGAGGTGGGTTGGGTACCCATAGCTCTGTGTGCGTTCCTGGCTTTGTGCTCAACCCCGACCTCTTCCGCCCTGCAGATCATGTGCAGCTCGAAGAACCCCATCATGTGTCAGTGCTTTGACAGGAATGAGCTCAGTGACAAGAAGCGGCCAGAGACGGTGCGGAGGCTGTGACACCGGGGTGGTGTGTGTGTGCCTGAGCCCAGACCATGACCTCCCTGGTACTGCGACTGAGCGTGTTTCGCACCCATGCACACACATGGGTGTCTACAGGAGGCTGCTCTCAGAACTGTCTTTGCCTAGTTCTTCCCCCCCCATTTTTATTACATTTATTTACTTGTGTGTGTGTATATGTGTGTGTGTGTGTGTGTACATGTGCCATGGTGTGAGTGGAGGGCTTAAGATTCTTTCTGCCACATGAGTCTCTGGGATCAAACTCAGAATGTCAGACTTGCCAGGAAGTGTCATTGCCCACTGGGCCACCTCACTTGTCCTTCTGTTTCTAAGTGCATACCTGTGTGTCCACCTTTGTACGTAGACTCTCTGTATGGGGTACCCAGGGTACCCCAGCCTTCATGGGCATTTATGTGTACACGCCTAGTCAGCCGACATCTCTCCACTCTGAGATATCAGAAACAAAAAGATACTCTCACAGCCAGGTGCATGGGCACTTTGGGAACCGTAAAGAAGGAGCAAATTGCCTGAGGGGTTGGAGAGGTAGAGGTAGGAGTCTGGAATCGCTCCAAGGCAAAGGCAGCTTTGGAGGTGAGAGAATGAGTAGGTGCTTGTCAAGTGAACCCGTCAGAGGGCGCTGTAGGCAGCAAGAGGTCAACATGCTTCCCAGAGGCCAAGGGAAAGCTAGACAGTTGAAAAGAACAGTTTAGTGGTGCCAGAGGCTGGAAAAGGCAGATGCAGTCAGTGGTGCCAGAGGCAAGGGACCTTCAGCCAGCTGAGGGCAGACATGCAACGATTGGGCTGAATCAGAAGAGGGCATCACAGCTCCAGGTCAGGAGGAAGAGAAGACCAGCGTTCTTCCAGCTGGCTCACAGAGACATTGTGGTGCCTCCCCAGGACCTTGCTTCTGCTGTTCTGACTCTGTCCTTCCTCCCCATCTTCTGCCTGAGCCTCATCCTCTTCCAGCCAGTGTAGCAGGCTTTCTTTGGGCTGCCAAATCATGACACAGAAACTTATTATTAATTATGAATGCTCAGTCTTAGCTTAGGCTTGTTTCTTGTTAGCTCTTATAACTTAATTTGACCCGTTCCTCCCCGTCTGTGTTCTTCCTCAGGACTTTTCATTCTGTATGTCCTGCTTTCACTACTTCCTCCACGTCTTGACTGGTTGGTACTGCCTGGCTGGCCGGCCCCAGGCACCCCCTCTTTTTTTCCCTCATTCTCTCTTCTCTCCTCGAGCTTAGAGTCCTCCTACTTATTCTCTCTGCCCACCAGCCCCACCTATTCCTCTTCAGCCTAGCTCTTGGCCATTCAGCTTTTTATTAGACCAATCAGGTGCCTTCGGCAGACAGAGCAACACATCTTTATATCATTAAACAGATGTAACATACCTTTACATAGTTAAAGTAATATTCTGCACCATAAACAAATGTAACACATATTTATATAGTTAAGGTAATATTCCACAACAAGCCAGTATCTCCCTACTCAGGACACCTACACATCCTCTCCTACCCATTCTCTGTAGCGTGCCTCCGGTTTCTATATCCATTGATATCCCAAGTGGACCCCTTCGTGTCCAACCCCCTTCCTCTTCTGTTCCTGACTTGGGACAGGGATCATTCTCCACCCAGTCCCTTGGGCCAGGGACTTTTCAAGCTGGGTGATGCTGATTTCTGTTGCCTGAATACTTCTCAGCTCCCGCTCCTTGGCCCTATAACCACTGTTCCAGGTCAGTCCCTGTTATCAGTCCTTTGAGCCAGTCAACCTCTTCCCTAGTTTCCTGGCTTCCCACCAGCCCCTACCAATCCATCTTCCTCGTAAATGCTGTAGAAATAATCTAACATACAGATCTCAATGCCACTCCCTTGCTCCAAATTCCTCACTGGCTTTCAGTTTCCCTAAAGATAAAATCTAGTCTCTCCAGTGTAACTCTTTGATATACTGCCTCTGCCTTCCTTGCAAGGATTGTAGCTTCCTGTGTGTCAAGCCTTTGCTTAGCTGCCTGGGCTGCCTTTCTCTCTTGCTGTCTCCTCCTGACACTCACAGTCTCACTTTAGGGTCATTTCCAGATCTTCCCCAGTACACTTTACCTCAGACTGATCAATTGTCTCAAAAATAAGGGGAGGGGGGAGGATGTCTCCGTGGTTTGATTCTGTCCCAATAAGCATAAGGCCCTTACTTTGTTCTTCACCACTAGGAAGAAAGAAAAGGAGAAAAGAAAAAAAAAAGAGGTAGGGTGTGGCATTGCCAAGAGTCTTGAGCAGGAGAGCTAGGTTTCTTAGCTGAGGTCTCTAACTGACTAAAAGGAAGTCTGGGCTCTTTCTATTGTGAGGAAGGGGTGATGGGAGGAAGGGGAGGCAGTACATGCAGGCATGGGTGGCCTCACCCCAACCCCAGCCAACATTCTATACCCCCTTGGCTCACCAGGTTGCCACACAGTTCAAGACGAGCCTCCTGCAGCTAGTGGAGATCCTGAAGTCTAAGGAGCCTGCCTATATCCGCTGCATCAAGCCAAATGATGCCAAACAGCCTGGTAGGTTCTCTGGCCCCATGAGCAGTGAGTGAGCTGTACCTCTTGGATGGTGATACTACCTTTCAGTGAAAGCCTGAGGACCATCTGCATTGTCTATCTCACAGGTCGCTTTGATGAGGTGCTTATCCGACACCAGGTGAAATACCTGGGACTTATGGAGAATCTGCGCGTTCGTAGAGCTGGCTTTGCCTATCGTCGCAAATATGAGGCTTTCCTACAGAGGTGGGTGGGGTCAGCCCACCGTGAATGGGTGAGGTGGGAGGATGAGAACCTCCTGGAACCTGGGAGGAAGGAGGGGCATTCATATCTCTAGTTAAATATGAGGGTTCAGAGGTGCTCAGCTGCTGTGGGACCCTGGCCAAGAACCATTTTATGCTATGGGCCTAATGTTAGTCTTGGAAAAGAAGACAGAAGGTACACACACAACCCCACCCTCCTGAAGCCTCTCTGGTGAGGGGCACAGGAGGAGCACATTGACAGGCTGCCACCATAGGCTGGGAACGAGAGCTCAGAGAAGATAGTGTGGTTTTGTAGTTTTTCAGAGGATAGGACCTGAGCCAACCAGGATACGAATCCCATTTCTGCCTTAAGCAGATGGGAATACTTCAGTGCCCCATCTTTACAGTGGGGACCCTCAGGCACGTGTACCATGTACCAGTGCGTGGGAGCACCTGTAGACACCCAGCACAGCAGAGGGGGCCTCCAGAGCAGACACTGGCTCGGCTTTGCCTGAGTGTGTTCCTGCTCGTCCCTTCTCCAGGTACAAGTCACTGTGCCCAGAGACGTGGCCCACATGGGCAGGACAGCCCCAGGATGGGGTAGCAGTGCTAGTCAGACACCTCGGCTACAAGCCAGAAGAGTACAAAATGGGCAGGTGAGTGGGGCCTGGGCCTGGTGCTTGGGGGATGGAGGAGGTGGCATCCAGAAGCTTATCACTGTTGTCCTCCCAGGACTAAGATCTTCATCCGATTCCCCAAGACCCTGTTTGCCACAGAGGACTCCCTGGAAGTTCGACGGCAGAGCCTAGGTGAGAGACTCGCCCCTGCTATCCCGTGGGGGTCTTGGGGAATAGAAATCACTGCCTTTGGGCTTTTTATTCTGGGAAAATGCCCACCCTCGTTCAGCTCTCTTCCTCCTTCCCCACCCCCGTGAAGGCCACCAGCCGCCCCAGTCCAAACCCATCCCCACACTCCCTGCTGTCTTTCATTATCTTACCTCTCACAGTCCCTTGTTCAGCCGTTCTTTGTTCATGCCCCTGACCATGCCAGGCCCTCACCTAGGGGTTCTGAGCTCTGACAATTAATTTTCTTCCCCAACCACAGCCACCCAGATCCAGGCGGCCTGGAGGGGCTTTCATTGGCGGCAGAAATTCCTCCGGGTGAAGCGATCAGGTTTGGGGTCCCAGGGGTCTTTTGGAGGGACAGGGTCTAGGGGATGGATGGGCCACCATAGTGAGAAGACAGAGGTCAGCCATATGTGGTATCCACAGCCATCTGTATCCAATCATGGTGGCGTGGCACATTGGGCCGGAGAAAGGCAGCCAAGAGGAAGTGGGCAGCCCAGACTATCCGTCGGTGAGTGCTGGGATGCTGTGAGAGGGGACTACAGATCAAGGTGAATATGGGGATCGGTTGTCAGGTTTCTCACCATAGCTGTGTCTGGCCCGCCCCCTCCAGACTCATCCGTGGCTTCATCTTACGCCATGCACCCCGTTGCCCTGAGAATGCCTTCTTCCTGGACCATGTGCGCACATCATTTTTGCTTAACCTGAGGAAGCAACTACCCCGGAATGTTCTGGACACCTCCTGGCCCACACCCCCACCTGCCCTGAGAGAGGTCTGTGGGCCCTCCATCTGAGCACTTAGCAGGGGGAGTTTTCTTATCATGTCTCTGGAGAGGTGGCCAGGGGAGGGTTCAGCAGGGCGAGGAAGTAGATCTGGGCCATGAAATTGAGTTCCCTGGAGAGAAAATACTCCAAAGGACTGTCAGGCTTGAGGGCCCTGTTGTGGGGTTTTCAGCGGGAATGTAAACAGAATGGAAAATGTCTGATCCTGCCCTTCACACAGGCCTCAGAGCTGCTGCGGGAGCTGTGCATAAAGAACATGGTGTGGAAATACTGCCGGAGTATCAGCACTGAGTGGAAGCAGCAGGTGTGGGGAGTGCAGGCAGCGAGTGTTGAGTTGTAGGGGCCCTGGGAAACAGGAGGTGTGCTAGCTGGAGTGAGGGTTTTGCCTGGTCCACACTGGAGCCTCGTTGGAGGCTGCAGTAAGTTTGGAGAAACACAGAGAACTCATGTTGTGGGCCAGCTTGCTTTGGTTGGTAGAAGCTGTCTGGAGCCTTGATTGGCCCAGCTTCATGCACACTCATGATCAGGGTCAGTGGTCAATGTGCACTGTGTTTACCAACAAGGTGTTGGAGGAGGAGGTCCCACCCAGCTCATAACCTGGCGTAGCAGTGAGCTACCTGCAGGATTCTAAGCTGGATCCCAGTCTCAGACTTGAGGGCCTAGGGGAATTATTTCCCTAATCAGGCCTGGAACTTGACAGTCCTGGGGAGCTCTCTGCCCTGTTTTCTGGGGACTGTGGGTTAGGAAGGGAGGAGCTGATGGGAGGGAGTGTTGGTGGCAGGGCACTAGGGTGCTGATGAGGGTGCCATTGGGTCTGCCCCCTAAGTAGTCCCCTTTTGACACTGTATTTCTTTTGTCTTCTCAGCTGCAGCAGAAGGCTGTGGCTAGTGAGATATTCAAGGGCAAGAAGGACAATTACCCCCAGAGTGTCCCCAGACTCTTCATCAGCACACGTCTTGGTGAGCCCCCCACCTTTCCTCCCTCAAGCCTCCCAGCACCATCCTGTCTCCTGGCCTTACCCGACTTCCTTCTCCCCGTCTTTGTCCCAGGCACAGAGGAGATCAGCCCCAGAGTGCTGCAGGCCTTGGGCTCCGAACCTATCCAGGTAGGAACCCATTGCAACTCTTGCCCTCACAATTCTCTGCCCAGGGGTCAGAGCAGTGGGCAAGGAGTTTGTCCCCGGAACTCCTCCGCCCCGCCCTGCCCCTCACACTGTTCCGTGTCTCTAGTATGCTGTGCCGGTGGTGAAATATGACCGCAAGGGCTACAAACCTCGCTCCCGACAGCTGCTGCTCACCCCCAGTGCTGTGGTCATCGTGGAGGATGCCAAAGTCAAGCAGAGGATTGACTATACCAACCTAACGGGTTAGTTAGCCAGAGTTGAGGCCTGCTGGGGTGGGAAGGAGCCCTGCTCTGACCACTGCTCCCTAACCTCTGCCCTCCCCTCTCAGGAATCTCCGTCAGTAGCCTCAGTGACAGCCTGTTTGTGCTTCATGTGCAGCGTGAGGACAACAAGCAGAAGGTACCCCGTTAGGACATGGGAGGTGGAGGGGGATCCTCTAGCCCTAAACAAGGCTTGACTCGTTCTTTGCACCTCACTCGCCAGGGGGATGTGGTGCTGCAGAGTGACCACGTGATTGAGACGCTAACCAAGACAGCCCTCAGTGCTGATCGTGTGAACAATATCAACATCAACCAGGGCAGGTGAAGCTCATCAGGGTGACTCAGGAACCCCAGGAAAGGCCCATCCTGGGGTTCTATCTCTGTGACCAAGCCCTCGTGTTCTTCCTTGCTTCTAGCATCACCTTTGCAGGGGGTCCTGGCAGGGATGGCATCATTGACTTCACATCTGGCTCCGAACTTCTCATCACCAGGGCTAAGAACGGCCACCTGGCTGTGGTGAGTGGGACTTGCTGGCCTGGGTCTAAGGTAGAGCCACTGATGGTCAAGCCCTCCTTCGAGCATGTGTCTGTCCCTTTTCCCCTGTTGCCTGTCCATGAAGGCCAGAGAGGTGACCATAAAAGAGCTGTAATAAGGATAGCAGTGGGAGGTATGGGGAAGATGCAGGGAGTGGTGGCACATGTGGGAAAATTCACTCTGACTGGGTACTGCTGCGGGAATAGAAAAGTCTTCAGTGCCAAGGCCACACAACTCCCCAGCCTGCTGCAGGACTGCCTATCCGGAGCCTGTACGTCCTGCAGTTCCTCCACTCACCAGTGGGCTTCCCCAATAGGTGGCCCCACGGCTGAATTCGCGGTGATGAAGGCACCAGTGGACTCCCCTGACTCCTGACGCTTTGCTTATCCCCCTCCTCCCTTCCCAGTTACCAAAGACTCGAGCTTCCAGTCAGGGATCTAGAGACACCCCAAAACCCACCTGCAGACTCCTGCCTCTTGCTCACCCTCTCTTAAGGTGATGGGGGTCAGGAAGCTACCCCAGAAGTGGGCCAGACCGGGCCAGAGCAATAGAAAAGCAGGGGCCTGAGCAGGCCAGGCCAGCCCTCTGCTGATGCCAAATCTCTAAGAGAAGGGAATTTTAACAGAGGTTTTCTCTGAGAGTTTTTGATGCTTTGTAGGAAACTATTTTTTTTAAAGCCATTTTCCTACCCTCAACACACTGGATGTGTTTTCCTGACTCAAACAGGGCAAGGAGTGTAGCGAAAAGATTGGGTGGGCTAGGCTGTGGGGCCCTCTTCTCCGGCCAAGCCTCTTATCCTTATTCCCTTGGTACCTTGGCTATCTGTCCACCCACCTATACCTTCTGTGGCCCACTCTGACCTCCACCTGGAGGCTAAGACCACCTTTGCCTACCCCATCCTCCTGCCTTAAGAATGCCCTTTTAGGTGCTGAGGGTGTAGCCCAGCGGTGGTAGCACTGGTGCTTAGCATGTGTGAGACCCTGGGTTCAATCCCCAGCGTTAAAAAAAAAAGGTTTTAATATTTCCACCTCAGTCTGAGGGCATCCTGGAGTGGGAAAACGTCTTCAGAGTTTGGAAGACTTCAGAGAAATCGTCTAGTCCAGGCGCCTGGAATCACAGAGCTGAAGACAGGCAAGCCACAAAAGGAAGGCTTGCCTACTAGCAGGTTGGGGCAAATCCTAAAATGAAGCCCTATCCTCAGCACACCTCACTGCCTTTCCCAGGAACAGGGAAGCCCCTAAAGTGAGGGTCATGTCTTAAGTGTACACCTGGCTCCCTGACCAGCAATCACCCTTGGGAGCCACCAGGCGGGAGGGGGTCTTCTGCCTGGGTCTTTGCCTTAAGATGACAACCTCCTCACACGCGCACACACACATACTCTCTGGACCCAATTTAAGGATGGTAGGGTCTTTATTGGCCTGGACACCTCTGTGACCTGGGATTATGGGGCTAGCCTTGGAGGAGCTGCAGGGGCATCACCTCTTTCTGCTGCTTCTCTCCACCCCAGAGGGTCTTGGGTTTGCCCAGCCCCCTCTGTGCCCTCTGGGGTTCTCAGCCCACTGCTGACACTTCTGCAATCCAGAGAAACACTAAATAAAGCAATATGTGTTTGCCAACAGTCTCCCTGTGAGTGCTGGAGGGGCTACTTAGGAGCAATAGAGAAACCAAGTTGGGTATGGTACTGCATGCCTTAATCCCAGTGCTCAGGAGGCAGAAGCAGGTGGATTCTGTTTCTGTGACTTCTAGGTCAGCCTGGTCTATATACCAAGTTCCAGGACACCCAGGGCTGTGTAGAAAGAACCTGTCTCTAAAAAACGAGAGAGGAGCCAGTGGCTGTGTCATGGACTGTCCACCAAAGACTGCTCAACTTGGCACAGGGCTCTGGCTTTAGGTAAACAAACACCTGGGATGGCTTGACCAAGGAGGCCTAGCATGGGCGGTACAAGCACAAGAGCCTATTCTGGTGCTAGACAGACTTGGGTGAGGAAGGGTCAGCACTTCATAGAGAAGCTGGTGTTTGAGGGAGCTCAGAGAGTTGTCCCGGTCCCAGTCCTGTGGATGATGAACCCCTACAAAGTGGTTTGGGCAGAAAAGAACATTTGTCAGCAATGGCCATTCTACTGTCCTGGGGGAGGGCTGCTTCCAGGTGTTCAAAAGACATTGTTAGAAGCACGTCCAGGACCAGATCTAGGCTTAACCTTCTCTGGATGCAACTGAAGGAATCACCCACTTTCCCCACACACTGGTGAGAGCAACTACTGTCAGCAGATCCAGGCTTCTATCAGGAGCAGACGGGAATGTTTCTTTAACGAAAGTGTGAACAGATTTTTCTCTTCACTAGAGTGAATGGGATGTTCTTCCCCCAGCCATTGTAGTTAGAACAGTGATTGGCCGGGTCCGGGTCACATGCCTGCTCTGCAACCAGAAGGAAAGCATGATCCACACCCAAGAACAAGGACCAAAAATGGGAATGGGATGATTCCATCAAAGACAATCCCTGTTTCCTCTCTGCAGAAGGAAAGACTGAGTGCCACCTGCTCCCAGCTGGGCAGCAGAACACTAAGGAGCCTGACAGCAGGAGGTTGGCTGTATGCAGGGTGAAGAGGAAAGGCATAGTGTTGCCCACTTGGGGCCTGGAAGGCACAAGTTCCCAGAGAATATGGTACCCACAGTGTACAACTCTTGGGGGCTCGATGGCATCTTAAGAGTATATCTACATTTAATACCTCCCCCAAACTAATTTCCAGAAAAAAAAAACAGCAGGGGCCAATGAGATGATTCAGCAGTTAGAGGTACTTTTGCTGCCTAGTCTAATGAAAGCACCAAAATAACCTGTCCCTTCTGTCAACAATAATAGTGACTCCAAGAGGCTGATGAGATAGACACCGAATTAGATGCAATTACAGCTTTACAACTGTATACTTGTAGTAAATTGGAAGGTATGTTGGTAATGCCATATATATAACCCACTGGTCAGCAAAAATGACTGACTTTGGTTGATCTATTTCATTTGAGACAGGGTCTCACTGTAACACAGGCTGACCTATGACTTTGTATGTACTGGAGGATGACCTTGACCTCCTGAGTCTCCTAAGTGTTCTGAACTCACTTCCCAAGTGCTGAGCCCCAGGCGTGAGCCCATTCCTGGCGTAGGTAATTTTGAGAGCTAAAAATGAATGATTTGTGACTAGAATTCATCCTGAGGATGCTAGTGCTGGCCAGCAGCTATCTACTGGGCCTAGGAACCTGCCTTTGGCTCTGGACAAGAACTTACACCATCCTTCATTCATCCCTTCATTTTGCCCAGTATTGGTTGGATGCTGCCTATCTGTCAGGCCCTGCAGGGAAGTAGGGAGACAGCAATAATAGAGAAGATGCCCCAGGAGCTAGGTGTGGTGGTGCACACCTTAAATCCCAAAATTGGGAGGAGAGACAGGAAGAGCTCTGAGTTTGAGGATGGCCTGGTCTGCAGAACAGACCTGTCTTCAGGACAGCCAGGGCTATGTAGAGAGACCCTGTCTCAAAAATCCAAATAAAGAAAAGAACAAAAAAAAAGATTCAGGTTGGCTCAGTACCAATATTTGTTACACTGGGTGATGGTGGTGCACGACTTTAATCCCAGTACTCCAGAGGCTGAGGCAGGTGGACCTCTTGAGTTCGAGGCCAGCCTGGTCTACAGAGTGAGTTCCAGGACAGCCAGAGCTTTCACAGAGAAACCCTGTCTCAAAAGACAAAAAACCCTAACCCTAGGCCAGTGATGGTGTCACATTCTTATAATCTGAGCACATGGGAGGTAGAAACAGGAAGATCTTAAGCTCAAAGCCAGCCTGATCTACCCAGTAAGTTTTGGCCCAACTGGGGCTGCAAAGGAAGAGGCAGTTTGGTGAAGCACACCAACAGACAAATGGGAAGGAAGAGAAGGGAAAGGAGGAAGGAGGAGGGAGAATAACCCTGATATCTGGAGCAAGTGTGGTCCTAAGAGAGGGAAGAATGAGCCCATAGGCCTGTGCTGTGGCACCTTAGAGGAAAAGCTAGTTGGTGAGTGTCTTAGAGTTTCTACTGCTGTGAAAAAGACACTGTGACCATGTAATTTATGTAAAGAAAGCATTTGATTATGGTGGCTCACTTAGTTTCAGAGATTCAGTCCATTGTCACGATGGGGAGCATGGCGGCTTGTACGCAGACTCAGTGCTGGAGGAGCAGCTGAGAGTCCTACATCTTGCTGGCAACAGAAAATCAACTGAGACACTGAGTGGTATCCTGAGCATAAGAAACCTGAAAGCCAGCCCCCATGGTGACACACTTACCCCAACAAGGCCACACCTACTCCAACAAGCCACACCTCCTAATAGTGCCTCTCCCTATGAGATTATGGGGGTCAATTCCATTCAGACTACATAGTGAGGTGGAGTGTGAACTGGAGAAGAGGATTGGGCTTGCCTCTCTGCTCCTTCAGCTAGCCTTTTCTCAGCTCCACGAAGACAACAACTCAAAGATCTGCCTCCTCTTTCCACACCTAAAAGACACCTGTATGACTTCCCTAGAAGATGAGGGCAGTGTGGCCTTTCAGTGAAACAAAGTAAACCGACCTATTCGCAACAATCACAGACAGGTTACCAGTTGGGAATGTGCCACTGACTTTTGGGGAGGTCTACCCAGCCCACCCCTATTCCCAGCCTGGTACATACGTACACTAAGACCCTCTTGGTGTCTCTTCCCATGTTCCCAGAGCTGTTGTTTAATGTCTGCCTCCGAATCTTACCATCGTACATGCCTTTAATCTCAGCACTAGGGAGGCAGAGGTAGGCAGAACGCTGTGAGTTTGAGACCAGCCTGGTCTACAAAGTGAGTTCTAGGGCAGCCAGAGCTATTATACAGAGAAAAACCTGTCTCGAAAAACAAAATAAATAAATAAATCATCATCATCATAAAAATAGAGTCTGGAAAGATGGTTCAGTGGTTAAGAGCACTGGCCTGGGGACTGGAGAGATGGTGCAGTGTTTAAGAGCACTGGCTGCTCTTCTAGAGGACCCAGGTTCAATTCCCAGCACCCACATGGCAGCTAACAGTTGTCTGTAACTCCAGTTCCAGGGTACCTGACACCCTCATGCAGGCAAAACACCAATGCACATAAATTTAAGAGAGAGAAAGAGAGAGAGAGAGAGAGCGCTGACCTGATGGCCCATAGTCATTTGTAACTCCCATTCTAGGGGATCCAAGGCCTCCACAGATACCAGGTGAATACACACACACACACATACATGCAGGCAAAACACCTATATACGTAAAATACAAGCCTTAAAGAAGTTTTTTTTTAATGATTTTGGGGGGGTGTGGGTGGTTTTTGGTTTTTGAAGACAGGGTTTCTCTGTGCAGCTCTGGCTATCCTGGAACTTGCTCTATAGACCAGGCTGTAATCAAACTCAAAGATGTGCCTGCCTCTCTCTCTCGAGTACTGGGATTAAAGGTATGCCCACCATCCCCTGGCTAATAATAAGTCTTAGGAAAAAAAGGAATGGTCTTTAGCTCAAGGTCCCAGCTACCTTGAACCCAAGAGTTCAGTAATAGCTGGAACAATATAGTAAAACCACACTTACTTGTTTCTTTTTAAGGGGAGTGGGAAGCATGGTGGAGTATATCTGTAATCTCAGCACTAAGGAAGCTGAGCAGGAGGATCGCCAATTTAAAGCTAACCCAGGCTACACAGTGAGATTTTGTCTGAAAAGGGGAAAGGGTGGTCTTAAATTGTAACGTGAATGTAAAAGACTATCTAGCAACACAAAGCCTTGGGTTTGATTCCCAGCACTGGGGGCCAAAAAAGAAAGGAAGGAGGGAAGATGGGAGAATTAAAGACAATCTTTGTAAAACGTGAAGACCACTATGCAAGCCTTTAATCCCAGCCCTCAGGAGGCAGAGGCAGGCAACCTCTGTGAGTTCAAGGCCAGCCTCGTCTATGGAGTAGTGAGTTCAAGGACAGTCAGGGCTGTTTCACAGAGAAAACTTGTCTCAAAAAAAATAACAACAAAGAAAATGAAGATCAACTTTATGGGTGGGGCATCACTTTTTCTTGGTTCAGAAGTTCCAATATCCCCTGGATGTTCTGAAACACAATGTATAGACCAGGCTCACCTCAAACTCACAGAGATCTGCCTGCCTCTGCCTCTGGAGTGTTGGGATTAAAGTCACTATGCATAATTTACTTTAGAGAACTCAGAGATCTGCTTGACTCTGCCCCCAAAATTCAGGGCTCAAAGGTATGCGTTCCCACTGCCCAGTAATAACTTTGTGAGTATACACATATTTTCTCCTAACCTTGATGACTAATATTTTGTTTTTAGCCTTATGTTTCTGTTGCACTAACTTTGTTCCACTTTGTTATCCCTGAAACCACTTTAGTTAGTACTCCAACTGCCGAGCATTCCGGGTTGTGTGGTGCATAAATGTGGGTGCAGCCCTGGTGACTGTAGGGGACCCAGAATAGACTGGTAAGTAGGCTTTCTGTCTGGTGCACCTCCGGCTTCTCTGTCACTAGAATAAGGATTGGCTTTCTTTTAGGCTTTGGTGTATTTTGCTCTTGTAGTACACCATCTTCCATTTCTCTCCTCCTTCCCTGTCCCAACACACGTCCACATCTGGAGCCCTTCCTAAGGAGGCTATTTCCTTTGTAGGGCAGGTCTCAGGCTTATCAAGGAGCAAAAGGCCACTGCCACTGTGATGACTGCAATCTTGTGGCTCCCGAAGTGAAGGGAAGGAAGAGGAAGGGGCAGGTGACTGTGCTAAATTCTCCTCCTGGGGCAACTCCTGATCCTGCACTGCTGGCTTTGCAGTTATAGATTCTTTGTGTCAAGAAAGGCCACATTTGAGCAGCTAAGTCTTTTCTACTGATCGTGTTTCCCTGCTTATTTTGCAGCTCAATTATGATTTGTTTTATTTTGTGTGTTTGTTTTGCCGTCAACTATGAATGTACACCACATTTATGCTTGGTGCCTGTGGAGGTCAGAAGACGACATTGGAGCCCTTGGAACTGGAGTTTCAGATGGTTGTGGACCACCATGCGGTGCTGGCTATTGAGAACTCTGATCCTCTGCAAGAGTGAGTGCTCTCGAGTGCAGAGCCTTCTTTCCCGCCCAGGTATGTGCCACCACATTTGTGAGTGCTAGGGTACAGATATGTGCCACCACATTTGGGTTAGGAGAGAGTTTTGTATTTTTTTTAATATTTATTTTCAGAAAAAAAAATACTTGGCAGTGGTGGCTCATGCCTGTGATCCGTCGTGAGTCCTCCGTCTCCGTCCACCTAGAAACACTCAAGCTCCGGTCCCTGACATAAACAGCAAGTTCCAGGACAGCCAGGACTGCATAGTGCAACCTTGTCTAAACAATCAAACATAACAAAACAAATCTCTTTTCATTTATCCTAGGAAGCAGGTTTGGAATTTCCCAGACAGTCTCTGGGTAAGGTTCTGACTTGAAGTCCAGCTTTCCTGAAAAGGGGGAGCCAATAGTTCTTTTCCCCAAAGGGCCAGCATTCACACTGAATGACTTCTGCTGCTGGTTCCTGGTGACTAAGCTATGTCAAGATGAGTCACTGATAACACAGGTCTTTCCTAGGGTTGGCCCAGGCAGTGGGCAGAAGCCCTAGAAGAGCTGAGCTATCCACTAGGCCAAGGACAACTAGTTTTGTTTTGGACTTTCTGTTTGTCTGTTTTGAGACAAGGTCTCACTATATAGCCCTGGCTGGCCAGGAATACCCTGTGTAGACCAGGCTGATTTCGAACTCACAGAGATCCACCTGCATCTGCTTCTGCTGCCACACAGGGGCTTGTTACTTATTTTTCAGACAAGGTTTCATGTAGCTTAAGCTAACCTCAAACACATGAAGTAGCCAAAGTTGGCCTTGATCTTCCTGCCTTTAACTCTCAAGCGCTGAAATCATGGGTGTGTGCCAGCATGCTGAGATGGTCCTGGAGAGTGACACTAGCGCCTCTAGCGTGCCAGGCAAGCACTACCCCAGTGAGCTTAACCCCCATGCTTAAGTAATTTGTCTTGACATTTGCAGATGCTAAGTGCAGTGCTAGAATTCAGATGGGAAGGAGAGTGCTCTGTTCTGTTACATCCTCAAAACAGAGGCCAGCCTGGTTTACATAGTGAGTTCTGGAACAGCCAGGAGTACAAAAAGACCATATCTTACAAAAGCAGCACACACACACACACACACACACACCCCTCCAAAAAAAGACAACCAAAAAACCCAACAAACCTGAACAAACAACAAAAATTTACGCTGTTGAGATGATTCAATGAGTAATGGGTAGAGTCACTTGCCCACCAAGCCTTATGACCTGAGATAAATCTCCAGACCCCCCACAGTGGAGGAGGAACCAACTCCACCAAGTTGTCCTCTGACCTCCATGTGAGTGCAGTGGTATATGTACCCACATTTCAGAAAACAATAATTAAATTCTGACCTACACTTTCCTTCTCTTAAATCACCTAAACTTAAGCAATTTAAAGATATTAGCCCCTCAGGTTGGGGTGAGGGTTAAACAAAATGGTCTCTAGGCAAGCATCCAGCACCATGCTTGCCAGGTAGTGATCCCTGACTAAATGAGACCTTTTAAAATTTATTTTACAGTTTATTTACTTATTGGTATTTGTGTGTTTGTGGGTATGTGTTGTAATAAGTCTGCTTGTTTGTCCCTGGCTGCTCAGCCTCGAAATAATCACACAGAAACTATATTATTTAAAACACGGCTTGGCTCATTAGCTCTAGCTTCTTATTGGCTAACATTTATATCTTAATTTCTAGTAATCTGTGTATTGCCATGTGGCTGTGGTTTACAGGCTTACAGTGTTAAGTTCCCTTACAGTGTAAAGTTCCGGCATCTGTCTCTGGGGGGGCTGGGGCTACATGGCTTCTCCCTGACTCTGCCTCCTTCCTCCCAGCATTCAGTTTAGTGTTGCGTCTCCCCCCACCCCAGTTCTACTCTTTTGCCCTATCACAGGCCAAGACAGTTTATTAACCAACAGTATTCACAGCACACAGAGGGGAATCCCACATCAGGTATGTGTGTATGTGCCATGGTGGAACATGAAGGGGTCAGAAGACAACCCAAAGGAGTTGGTTCTCTGCTTCCACAATGTGGTTCCCAGGGGTCAAACTCAGGTCATCAGGCTTGGTGGCAAGTACCTTTACTCATTGAGCCATCTCTCCAGCTAAGTAGGTGTTATTTAAAAATATTATAGGGCCTTCTAGAATAGATCTTTGGGCTTTTTGAGGTACAGTTTCAGTGTGCTGCTCAGGTTGGCCTCTGGTTCCTCCTTCAGTCTCTCCAGTAGTGGGACTAACATAGCTAGACAGTTGGCCATCGAAGAATCTAGCATGAGCCACAGACGGGCCTGGAGATGAAACAGGGGTAAAACGGATAAAAGCTATAATGGAAATAATGCGGATGCAGTGCTATAGGGTGGTCACTAAAGAACACACTGAGATCGAGACCCTCGGAGGGTGAAATAACATGAGGTCCAGTAGAAGTTGGTAGGGCAAGGCTGGTGCAATTCTCTGCTGGGTGCTAAACCATAGGACTTTTAAAATTTTAATTTAATTTTTTTTTGGTTTTTCAAGACATGGTTTCTCTGTGTAACATCCCTGATTCTCCTGGAACTATCTCTGTAGCCCAGGCTGGCCTCAAACTCACCGAGATCCACCTGTCTCTCCCTCCCAAGTGCTGGGATTAAAGGCATGCGCCACCACTGCCTGGCTAATTTAATTTTTTAATGTGCACTGGTGTTTTACCTGTACGTATATCTGTGTAAGGGTGTCAGATTTTCACTGGGCGGTGGTGGGACATGCCTTTAATCCCAGCACTTGGGAGGCAGAGACAGGTGGATCTCTGTGAGTTTGAGACCAGCCTGGTCTACAA
>LOEQ01000055.1:477570-493078 GCA_001685075.1 Bramus lutescens | reverse complement strand
TATATTGAACTGGTCTGGTTGATCCTAATTTACCGGTAAACCACGCCCATCATGTCAGACTTGTCAGACTGTTCTGCTTTTGAGAGTTATTAAGATAATATGGAATCTTCTCTGGCAAAAAGCGTAGTTCAAAGGATTTTTGGGGTGAATTGAAATTTTCTTGGAGTTGAATCTGTAATGTGTGTATATTGTGTGTGTCTGGGTATGAAGGCTAGAGATGGGTATTGGGCATTTCCCTCTATCGATTGCTATTTTATTTTTTGAGAAAGGACCTCTTACTATACTTGGATGTCACCAAATGCCTAACTGATTGGCCAGTGAGCCCCCTGGAGTCCTTCAGTGTTAGTCTCCCAATGTTGGGTTTACAGGAACATGTCCTCAAAGCTTGGTTTTTCATTGTGGGTGCTGGGGATTCCAAATTCAGATCCTTGTGCCCATGCACAAACTTTACCCACTAAACCATCACCCCAGCCTGAAATTGAATATTTCTTAAGGAATCGAGAGGGTTTGAGGGAAGGATGATGCTGAATTGTCATCTTGTTGTGGGGGTCAGGAAAACTTGTGGGAGTCTGTTTTACCATGTGCGCTGGGGGATCATACAGAGGTTGTCAGACTTGGTGGCAAATGCTTTTACCTACTGACCCATCTTGCTGGCCCCCAGGCTTTTAGTATAATTTATTTATTGTAAATTTTTAGTTGTTGTGTGTGTGTGCATGATGTGTGTGGGTGCATGTGTTGAGGTTTATGTGGAGATGAGAGGGAGCTGGCTCTCTTCTGCCATGGCTATGTGGGTTTCAGGGATCAAACTCAGGTTGCCAGTATAGCCCTAGCAGTCCTGGAACTAACTCTGTAGACCAGGCTGGCCTTGAACTCAGAGATTCTCTGCCTGCCTCTGCCTCCTGGGTGCTCGGATCAAAGGTGTGCACCACTACTGCCTGGCCACCATTATTGCTTTAAAGGCAGAGTTGTCTCCCTCTCTGTGCCTGACACCAGTCACTTCAGAAACTATTAAGTAGGTGGTTGATCCTGTTTTAAGGAAAAACAGAGGCATAAAGAAGAAACTAGATAACAGTTTATACAGCCAGTAAATGAGAATCTGATTCCATCCAACCTGAATCTAAAAAGTACCATGCCATTATCTACTCTTTTTTAGAAGACTTTTATTCACTTGTTTATTGTTAATATTTGTTACTTTTTTTGAAATGGCCTCATGTTGCCCAGGCTGGCCTGGACCCCCCCCCAATGTATCCAAAAATGATCTTGAACTCCTGATACTCCTGTTTCTACCTCCCAAATATTGGGGCTGTCAGCACACGTCATGCCAGGCTTCCTTAGTCTTCAGACGACTGGAAGGCAGCAGTCTTTAATCCTATGTATTGGACCAGTAGTGGGTATTTATTTAAGCAACTTTTGTAGATGCTATCGGCAGAGGAGAAGCAAGAAAGGATTGGTAATGAAGGAAAGAAGAAGTGCTGTGAGATTTTGGAAAGGTTGATGATGGAGCAGCTCTGGGTGATGTTGCCAGAAGTGACCTGGCCAGTTTTAGCACAGAGCCCTCGGGTGTTATGAATTCTTTGTAAAAATTTATGTGGCCTGAGGCCTGAAAATCTTAAAAATTGTTGGTTTTGCAGATAGCAGAGATGCACCTAACAAAAACAACAACAAAAAAATCTGTTTGCTTATTTGTTTGTTTATTTTGTTACTTTCTCACTATGTATATTTTGGTGGAACTCAGTTCGTAGACCAGGGTGCCCTGGAAATTAGGACAAACTTTGTTTCTGCCTCTTAAATTCTGTGATTACAGTTGCTAACCACTACACCTGGCTAATACTTATTTTCTGTTATGTTAATTCATAACTGCACACTCAAGCCAGGTCTAGTGATGTAAGCCTATAATTTAAGCTCCTTGATAGGCTGAGGCAGGAGGATGACAAGTTGAGGTCTTGTCTAGGCTACAGACTAAATTCAAGGCTAATCTGGGCAATTTAATAAGAACCTTTCTCAAAACGAAACTTGTGTAGCATGTGTGAGGACCTAGGTGCAATCTCAATATCCAGACTGTACATTAAGAATCTCACCCTGGTTTGATATAGAGTGAGGTTTTCCAAGTTCCAGGCCCCTGTGAGCTCTGTAGTTGGTTCTGTCCTCTAGACTGACAGACTGTATCTCCTTCCTTTCCCTCCCTGCTGTTTCCTGCCTTTGGCTGTTTGTGGTTAGGAGGAGGGAAAAGGAACCCAAATGCATAGCTGTGGTGAGGTCTGGGCTTATCTGTGACAATGTGCATTCTTTTGCCTTTTCTTCCCTCTGGAGTTTAATCAATGAAGTTTGCCTGCCCCATATATCTGATTGCCCGCTTAGTCAAACCAGGCATCCCTCCATTATTGTAGTGCTAGCAGTGTAGAAGTGTGTCATGGGTTTGTTTGCTGCTTTGCTTGTGTTTTGTAAATTAAGATTACAGAACAAGGCCAGTGAGCCCAGTTTATATACCATGCAGTATTAGCAGCATTAGAACAAGGAAAGAACTAAACTTATCTTTTGACTATTTTTTTAAAAAATGATTTATGTGTTTTGCCTGTATGTGTGTTTGTGTATGCACCATTTTTGTGCCTGCCACCCATGGAGGCCAGAAGAGGGTGATGGATCTCCTGAAACTAGAGATACAGTTTCTGGAACCTTATCCTCTCTCTGTAAGAGCAGCACACATGCTTAACTGTGAACTTGTGTGCTGGAGGAGCTTCTGAAACTTATTACACTTTTAACATTTTCACTGCACTCACCTTCCAAAAGGGTTTGGCTTAGTGGTGTTCTTGGTTCTTCCCCCAGCCTCACACAAGTGCATTCCACTTGCCCTTGGTACTGCATGGGGTGGGGGGTGGGGTGGCGGGGCGNGGCACTAGTGGTGGGTGACAGGGAGTGGTTGCCTTCCTTCTTAGACTACAGGTGCTTTGGAAATGTTCCTGTCTCAGCAGAACTCTCCATTTCCTTGTGATTTGCTGTGTCCTAAGGCAGTTTATTGCTGCTTCTGGTTTTTTTTTTTAATGATTTATTTATTTAGTATGCATAGTGTTCTGCCTGCATGTGTGCCTCTACACCAGAAGAGGGCACTAGATCTCATTTTAGATGGTTGTGAGCCACCATGTGGTTGCTGGGAATTGAACTCATGATCTTTGGAAGAGCAGCCAGTGCGCTTAACCTTTAAGCCATCTCTCCAGCCCATGCTTCTGGTTTTTATAGGCACACATCTCCCCTGTGGAAAGATGTCTTTCCAAGACACTCCACTTTGTTTCCTCCTCACCGCAGTATTCACACCTTTGTCTCTTTGTAAGTTGCTTAAAGCTGGAAGTAGAATTTCATTCTACCCCTTTCTCTAATTTCAGAGTTAAACATGTATGTTGACTAAGAATAATCCACACAGGGGCCAGAGACATGGCTCAGAAATTAATATTGGTTCCTGCGCTTCTAGAGTTCTGTTCAGCAGCCACATTAGAGCGCTTACAACCACCTGTAACTCCAGTTCTAGGTGATCTGACCTCTTCTGGCCTCAGGGAGTCCTACACGTAGCTGATATGGAGCGCGTGCGAACACAAAAACAAGTCCATTTGCTTCTGCTTCCTGAATGTTGGGATTAAAAGACATGTTCCTCCATCACCCAGCTTCAGTGTTTTGGGTTTTTTGTTTGTTTTTTTTTTTTCTAATAAGTAACTCCAGCTCCAGGCTATCCAAATCCCTCTTCTGACTCTAGGCACCTGCATGCACATGCACATACCTCCTCAGAGACACATACCCATATAAAAACTGAAATCTTTTGAGTCTGAGGAGATGACTGTGAATAGGAGCACTTGCTGCTCTTGCAGAGGACCTGGGTTTGGTTCCTGATACTCACACGGCACCACACAAAACCATCTGTAATTCAAATCCCAGGGAATCTAATGCCATCTTTGGAATTATACATTGTAGTATGAGATGAGCTTAGAGTAGATTTCAAGTTTTTTATCATCTTTTTGTTTTGTTTTTTTTTAAGACAGGTTTCTCTAGCTTTGGAGTCTGTCCTGAAACTCACTCTGTAGACCAGGCTGACCTCAAATTCACATAGGGCCAAGCCGCTTGACTCTGCTTCCCGTGTGCTGGGCTTAAAGATTTGCACCACCACAGCCCAGCTTAAGTTTTTCTCATCTCTTGTTGAAGCAGTTGCATGCACCTATTAAAAAGGAAAGCTTGAGGCCAGGGCATATGCCTTTAATCCTAGCAGTTGAGAGACTGAGACAAGTGGATCTCTGTGATCTTTGTGAGCTTGGTCTACAAAGTGAGTTCCAGGCCAGCCAAGGCTATACAGACTCAGTTTGAAAATAACAACAACAAAATACCAGGCATTGGTGGTTCAGCGTTTGGAAGGCAGAGGCAGGCAGATTTCTGTGAGTTTGAGGCCAGCCTGGTCTACAAAGCGAGTTCCAGGACAGTCAGAGCTGTTACACAGAGAAAGCCTGTCTTGAATCCCTCAGCTCCCCAAAAAGGAGAGCTTGCTGTATTTCCTGAGGCTGTAGAGTACGTTTGGTTTATTTATGGGCTAGCAACAGAACACAGGGAGAATGATGAAAAAGTGTGTGCTTTTGCATGCCAAGTGGCCTTGTCTGTTATGGCTGTCTTTTTCTTCCCTCTGCATGGTGATGGGCATCTTTCTTTCTAGAGGATACTTGTTTTACTTATTTTATATGTATCGGTGTTTGTCTGCAAAGTTATCTCTGCATCATGTGGTTGTCAAGTGCCCAAGAAGTCAAGAAAATGGGCATTAGATCCCTGGGACTGGAGTTACAGTTGTGAGGCCACCATCTGGATGCTGGTAATGGGATGCTCAATTTTATAGGGTGATACCCATTTGGAGTGTGAAGAAAGGGGTTGGATTTTTTTTTTTTTGGATTCTTTCTTTGCTGGTCAAATATTGTCTAGCTATGTATAGGAAACACATAAAAATCTATTTCATCTGCAGTATGGTATATCTTCAAATGACACTCTGCTCTATTTTTTCCAGGAGTGAGTCCCTCCCGGCTCCGGATAGGAGATCAAGAATTTGATTCATTGCCTGCTTTACTGGAATTCTACAAAATACACTATTTGGACACTACAACATTGATAGAACCAGTTTCCAGATCCAGGCAGGGTAGTGGAGTGATTCTCAGGCAGGAGGAGGCAGAGTATGTGCGAGCCCTTTTTGACTTTAATGGGAATGATGAAGAAGATCTTCCCTTTAAGAAAGGAGACATCCTGAGAATCCGGGATAAGCCTGAAGAGCAGTGGTGGAATGCGGAGGACAGCGAAGGAAAGAGGGGGATGATTCCAGTCCCTTACGTGGAGAAGTATAGACCTGCCTCCGCCTCAGTATCGGCTCTGATTGGAGGTAACCAGGAGGGTTCCCACCCACAGCCACTGGGTGGGCCGGAGCCTGGGCCCTATGCCCAACCCAGCGTCAACACTCCGCTCCCTAACCTCCAGAATGGGCCCATTTATGCCAGGGTTATCCAGAAGCGAGTCCCTAATGCCTACGACAAGACAGCCTTGGCTTTGGAGGTACATAATGTGCAAAATGTAGAAAGATGAGATCTGCTCCAGGGTCTCCCTTTCAGACCTCTTACAGCTTTGTAGGAATGCTGATGCAGCGCCAGCTTTGTGATGTTGTAGATGTCGAACCATTAAATACTGATGTTGGCATTTTATGTGTGTTTTCTCTCTATTAGAGAAAACCTGTTTTGCAATGAGTAAACTTAAAACTGTATAACTGAATGTTCTGATTGATCTACTAAACCTATTTTGACTAATAACCACCTGAATTCATAGGAATTAACATGGAGTAACTTGTCTTATCTATATCCTAACTTCTTTCTTGCTTTCTGTTTGTCACTGTCTAAAACAAGATGGGTTCACACAGATTAGAATGTAATAAGTGGTATATAGCAATATACTTAAGTGGGATTTTTCCGTAATTTTTATTTTATTTCCTGTTTTGGAGACTGAGTGTCTATGTAGCCCTGCTGTCCTGGAACTCACTTTGTAGATCAGGCTGATTTGAAACTCAAAGAGAACTGCCTGCTTCTGCTTCCTGAGTGCTGGGATTAAAGGTGTGTGCCATCACTGGCCCAGTCAAAAACTGCTTTTATTTTAGTGGATAGACTTAGTATTAATTATGTTTGTCATGAATCAGACAAGGCTGAATTCTAGTCTTGGCCAGGCCCTGGGTTTAGCCTTTAGGGTGACGTCACACACACACACACACACACACACACACACACACACACACACACGGAGAGGAAACATGGTGTATAGATATAAATTGAGCCACAACTAAGAGGATGAGTTATAGAAAACAGATTGACTTTTCTAAGGGTTTTTTTTACCTTTAGTCCTTCATTGAAGCCTTCATATGACCTGCCATCATTGCATTGTTTCCTTGGTTCTTCTTTAGCACTCTCCTTACCTCCTTACCTGTTTCAGTGCAGAGGTGGCCTGCTGTCTATCTTTCAGAGCCTACTAATAGACTGACATCTAAATAAGTAGCCAGCTCCCATAAGCATAGCCTGAGGTTATGTGGACACAGTAGAGAAGGGGTAGAGTACTCCTGTGATTTGACTCTTCTCTTTACTTTGGATTGTGTTCCTACAGTTAAGGGTAGAAGCTTTCTGTGAGAATCTTAGTCCACAGAATGAGCAAAATTTTATTTGAAACAGACTCTGATATTAATATTTTTTTAAATTAATTTTTATTTGCCAGACTTAGTGGTTCACACTTTTAATCCCAGCAGTTGGGAGGCAGAGGTAGGAGGATCTCTATGAGTTGGGGGCCAGCCTGGTCTACAGAGCAAGTTCCAGGACAGCCAGGCCTACACAAACAGAACTCCTATCTCAAAAAGCCAAAAAAAAAAAAGTTTCTGTTATGGATGTTTTCCCTGCATCTGTCTATATTCCATATGCCCACAGTGGCCAGAAGAGGGCATTGGATGCCCTAGAACTGGAAGTGCACACTGCCTTATGAGTGCTAGCCCTGGAACTCTGGTCCTTCCACTGAGCCATCTCATCAGCCCCAAAATTTTCATTTCTGATCTAGTGGATCTGTAAGTTGAGTT
Source organism: Bramus lutescens (assembly GCA_001685075.1). Lineage (NCBI taxonomy): Eukaryota > Metazoa > Chordata > Mammalia > Rodentia > Cricetidae > Bramus > Bramus lutescens. The sequence continues at coordinate 485,967 of LOEQ01000055.1, read as the reverse complement.
TCCTAGGTTTGACTGAAAAAGTATTATTCATTTATAATAAATAATTTAAAAAAAATTTTTGGGGCAGGGTCTCACTATGTAGCTGTGGCTGTCTTAAACTTAGAGAGAGGATGCTGGGAGTAAAGGCATGTGCCACAATGTCCATCTGTTTGTTTGTTTTGTTTTTTTGCGACAGGGTTTCTCTATGTAACAGGCCTAGCTGTTCTGGAACTCTCTTAACTTGCTTTTTAGACCAGGCTAGCCTCAAACTCACATAAATTTGCCTGCCTCTGCCTCCCGAGTGTGTGCCACTAGGCCTGGCAATGCTCAGCTCTTTAAAGTGTTTTGTTTTGTTGAGGTGGGAACCCATTCTAGCCCAGTCTGGCCTAGAGCTCACTGTGTAGCCCAGGCTGGCCTCCCGTTTATGACACTCCTGCAGAAGCCCCCAAGTGTTAGGATTATAGGCATGAGCCATCACATCCCTGTTGGAAGTATTTTTTGAGGTTATGTCCTAACTTTGAAATACCATGTCTTAGCTTTGAGAAATGGAATGTATGTTGTCTAGGTCACACTGCTTAGAAGATAAAGAAGGCAAGGCTTTAAGCTCACGAAGTTGAGGTGATGATTCTCACATCTAACATGGTGTGTGGGCTCTTAGCATTGATTGCAGATCTTACTAACAGACTGGAGTATGAAAACGGCATTCCTGGAACAGGTCACTGCCTACCCAGAGGGAGGATAGTGATTGTGTCAATTTCTATTTCTTTGCCAAAGTTTTTAAAAAGATTTATTTTATGTGTGTGAGTATTTTGCCTGTATGTATGTATGAGGTTAATACTTGAGTTATGGGTAGTTGTGAGCCATCATACGGGTATTGGGAACTGAATCTAGATGTTCTGCAAGAATAGCACTTGTTCTTAGCTGCTAAGCCATCTCTCCAGCCCAATGAAAGATTATTTTTAAGAATGTCTCTGTTAATTAGTAGCATCTATGCTTACAAATATTTGAACTGCTTTCTCTGATAAGAAATACTATAAAAATCTTTGTATAAAAATTGGAGTTGAAAACTGGTGTAATTTCATAAGGTTTCTTTTTAGTTGGTGTTAAGTTATATATGTTTATTACTAAAAAGGGCCTCTTTCAAGATAAAACAGATACCGTAAAATGACTTTAAACACCTTTCTTACATGCTTGAAAATATAGTTTAGGCTGCACATGGTGTTACATGCTTTTAATTCCAGAACTTGGATCTCTGTGAGTTCAAGGCCAGTCTGGTCTTGATAGTAAGTTCCAGGACAATCAGCTACGAAGTTTTTGTCTCAGAACCAAAAACAGTTGGCACATGGGAATGCTTCAGTGGGAAGGAATCCAGGAATCCTAACTCTCCTTTGCTGTAGGGAAAAGACTCCTAGGAAAACAGGCTGAACCGAGTGACAGTGAATCCCAGCATAATGGAGGTGGAGGTCAGAGGGTTTCAAGTTTAAGGCCAGCCTGGGCAACATAATCAACCTTGTCCCTGATGCCAGAAAGGGAGGTTGGGTTGAATGAGCCATTCAGACTATTAGACGCAGTAGAGATGTTATACCCAGAGATTGAGTCTCTTTTTGTCTTCATAACAGTGTTGCGGTTGGTCTTCGTCGACACAGATGGTCTTTTGTTTCTTTAAAATAAGTGCATTAATGGTGGTGGGGGCTAGAGACGTGGCTCATGGATTACGTTTTTTTTTCCTTTTTTCTTTTACAGAAGACCTGGGTTCTCTACATTAGGCAGCTCACAAACTACTTGGAAGTCTAGTCCCAAGGGGATCTGACATGCTTGCAAACACAGAAATGAAAAAATTTTCTTAAAGATGATTTTTAGTTTTTTTGGAGGCAGAGTCTCATGTATTATAGTGCCTTTTACATGTTTGTCCCTGTGACGTTTGAGAATATGGATGAGCAGCAGGCCTTTGGTGTATCTAATCAGGCTTCTTTTAAGCACTCTGGCTATAGATTTCTGTTCTTGGAGGCAGGTGTTTCATTTTCTCATCATCCTCCTTCTTGGGACATCTCTATTTGGAGTCCTAGAATGAATGGTCTTGGTGGTTCATAGGTTCGGTGCTACAGCATTCCTGTAGTGTGCACAAGGCACTAGTTTTAATCCCTAGCCCCACCACCACAGGATTTTGGAAATAACAAATTCATCTCTCAAATATTAAAAATGGGGGCTGGAGAGATGGTTCAGTGGTTAAGAGCATTGCCTGCTCTTCCAAAGGTCCTGAGTTCAATTCTCTTTTTTTTTAACAAAAGGTTTATTTATTTATGGGGTTTTGCCTGCAAGTATGTCTGTATAAGGGTGTCAGCTCCCCTGGAACTGGTACGGTTCCTTTGGACAGTTGGTGAACGATCATGTGGGTGCTGGGAATTGACCTAGGGCCGTTTGGAAGAGCAGCCAGTGTTCTTAACCACTGAGCCATCTCTCCATTTTCACCTAGTAATTCAATACAGATCAAGTATTACTGCATTTCCCTCAACAGCTTAAAATACTTTCTGACATTCCTGTGTGGTTTGTGCCATGCGTCTAACACTACAGTTAGGGTACATTAGGTCTCGTTTATAATACTAATCTTGAGAAAAAAAAATTTGTAGTATGGGAATTTGAACCCAGGCCTCTCGTGGGCTCTACCACTGTGATACACCCACTGACCAGGAAAATTGCTTTTGTTTAGCTTTTTTTGGGGGGGAGAGGGTAGGGGTTTGCTTGTTTGTTTTTGAGACAGGGTCTCATTTTTTTATAGCCCTGGCCTGGAACTCACTGAACCAACCTGATTTTAAACTCACAGAGATCTGCCTGCCTCTCTCTCCCAAATTCTGGGATTAAAGGTGTGCATAACCACCATGCCCAACTCCCAGCTTTGGTGTTCTCAATGGTACTAGAGATTAAATTAAGGCTTTGCATGCTAGGAAAGTTTATCTATTAAGGAACTGTATCTCTAGCCTTTTCTTTTTGAGGCAGAACTCACATTTGTACCCCAGACTTGTTTCAAAACCAAGGCAATCCTTCTGCCTCAGCCTCCCAAGGACTGGGAGTACAGGTATGAGACACTATACCTGGCTTTCAGCCCCTTTTGATTTTATTTATTTAGACATTATCTATGTAGCTTTGGCATGGAATTCACTATGAAGATCAGGCTGGCCTCAAACTCAGATTTGTTCACTTCCTGAGTATCAGGATTAAAGGTGTACACCATCAAACTTAATCTCTCCTTCCACCTTTACTTGACTTACAGAAATTGAACGCAAGTTTTATGATTTTGAAGCAAGCTCTCTTATTGTCTTACTAGCTCACTAGTAGCATTATGGGAACACACCAGGCTCCACTTGTTGTTTTGTTTATAACTGCCTTCTGGTTACAGTGGCTGAGTAGAGTGCTTCTGAATAGAGACCATGTAGCCGCCAAACCCCTGCAGAAGGGGAAGGAGAGAGCTGACTCCACAGAGCTGTCCTCTATCTTCTGAAGCAGGCACAAGGACACAATGACAGATAAACTATTCACAAAACAGCAAGCTGGATTTGATTCAGAAGCAGCAATTTGCTGACTCTTGCCTTAGAGTGCTATAATTTCCTTAGCTTTCTCCCCAGACAAATCTTAAACTGTTTGTTTGCCCTTGTTATGTTAAAGAAATGTTTTGGACAGGCCTGGGGAGGTGGCTCTGTGTTTGAATCCCTAGAACCAACATAGAGAGTGAGGAGCCAACAGCATGTTCCTTTAATTCTAGTAACTGGATGAGGCAGACGACACAAGATCCCTGGAGTTCACTGGACAGCTAGGCCGTATCAAATTGGTGAGCTCAGGTTCAGTGAGAAACGCAGTCTCAAAATAAATTGTGAGACTGGTGAAATAATTCTGCAGGTAAGGATGCTTGCCATCAAAGTCTGAGATCTGAGAGTTCCATCCTGGAAACCCATGGTAGGAAGAGACGGTACTCTACAACTTGTCTCTGAACTCCATGTGTGTGCTGTGGAGTAAAGGCTCGCTCACGCGTGCGCGCATGCGCAGACACACACACAAACAAGCAAATGTAAAGAACTAATTTTAAAATACACCTCATGAAGAATGACAGGGAAACAGCTGCTGTGAACCTCTGGGCTCCCTGGCATACAGGAGGCCATTGTTTCTCTGGCTTTCTGTCCCTGCTTGGGGCTCACTGGAGTCCTGGAGGTCTGGATCAGAAGAATGCTGGGGATTGTTGCTGTCTTTCTGTTATGTAATAGGGACAAAACCTAGAAAAGCATTCACTTGGGGTGTACCCACAATCCCTGATAGCCACCTATTTAGTGAATTTCAGAATTTAATGCCGTTTTGGCTCCAGTTTCTTTTTCATTATTGCTAAAACTTCCTGGTGAGGATAGCTGGGTGTTCTATTGTTCCTGGACCACTCTAGGTTTAAATATGTGTTCACTAGGGTCACAGCTGACTTTGGCTGTACAGAGCCAGGAAACAAACCAGTCTTTTAAACATTTCCTGGGAGCCAATAACCCTATTCAGTCCCCTTCATGGATCACTCACTTCTTCATCTTCAGGCTTGCTCTTGAGGATATTACAGGATCAGTCAGGAGGATAAAGATCAGATGGAGCAACGGTGGTAAAAGAATCATTGGAGCTTGTAACATTCGGAATCGTCAAGGTCAAGACCCTGTCTCAAGCTCCTTCCTCCTGTACCCTCTCACCCCAAGAGAAAAGGGAAAAAGAAAGAAGCTAAGCTGACCTTGTGAGGCTAAGAAGGAATACTGTGTTCAAGGCCAGTTAAGAATAATCATAGCTAGTAAGTACCAGGCCAGCTAGGACTATGTAGTGGGATGGTATCTCAAGAAAAAAAGTAATCAGAACTTTCATGTGTACACACCTGTTATCCTGGTACTTGGGAGGTAGAAAAGGTAATCTTCAACTAAGTTTTTGAGAGTCATGATAATACATGTTAAGATATTTTCTTTATTTCTTGTTTGTCTTTGTGGTTAATGTTGAATAGAGTCTCACTGTAAGCCAGATTAGTTTTGAGTCTCCTGGCTCAGCCTCCAGCATTCTAAGATTATATGTGCTGCACTGTGTACCCTAACTGGCCTTTTGTTTTCTATTTATGCTCATTTTAAATTTGAAATGATGGGCTGGAGAGATGGCTCAGTGGTTAAGAGCACTGGATGTTCTTTCAGAGGACCCAAGTTCAGTTCCCAGCACCCAACTGTTCGCAGCCCCAACTGTTCATAATTCTAGCTCCAGGGGATCCAACACTCTCACACATGCAGGCAAAACATCAATGCACATGAAATAAAAATAATTTTAAAAAAATATTTGGAATGGCCAGGTAGTGGTTGCACTCGGGAGGGAGAGGCAAATCGAGTTCCAGGACAGTCAGAGCTGCAAGACAGAGAAACACTATCTTGAAAAACAAAATTTAAACGAGTAATGTTATAACTGCCGCAGTCTCTACATTCAAAGGAAAGATACAAAAATATTTTAAGGTTGTGACATTTGAGTTGGCATGGCTTGTCTTTAATCACTGTACTCTAGAGTTAGGAGGCAGAGGCAGGAGTATCTCTTGAGTTTAAGATCAGCGTGGTCTACAGAGTGAGTTCTAGGACAGTCAGGGCTACTCAAAGGAACCCAGTCTTGAAAAACAAAACAAGAAAAGATTGTCACATTTTACTATGGGTTATAGCATATATCCATAATTCCAGTATCAGCTGGCAGATAGAGGAGGATAATCGCAAATTTAGCCTGGTCAATATTGGAAGTAATAGGCCAACCAAGAATCCATAGCGAGAGTTTGTCTCAATAAAGAAAAACAAAAACATCATTTCTGAAGCAGATACTTTTATTCTACTGGCTTTGTGGCACTTCCCTAGAACTTGGGAGGAGCAGAGGCCGGAGGGTTTCTAAGAGTTGGAAGCCAGCCTTGTCTCTATATTGAGTTACAAACTGTCCAGGGTTACACAGTAAGACTCTATCCAAAAGTAACAGACAAAAATTAAATAAAATAGCACAAAAGCCAGACATGATGCTGCACACATGAAATCCCAGCACTTGGGAGGTGAGAGGGTCTGGGCAGGAGGAGCAGCAGTATATTCTCAGCTGTGTGAGTGTGAAGTCAGCCTGAGCTACCTGACTAGCTATAAAAACCAATTAAACCTCCCTCTTGTCTGACTTTCTAAAACCTGAAGAATTGCTTTTGATGCCTGGGACAGCTGTCCTTTTCCCCAAACTGTTGGGAACCCATCTGATGTGGCTTCTCTGGGAGCCCTTGCCTCTTAAATTTAGTTGTGTTGTGTTTTCTTTTGCTCTTGTCCTGGCCTCAAGAGCCCTGAAGCACTTTGAGCATTTCAGGAGGACGATCTGGGGCACTAAGGGTTATTAATTATCCGTTTGATTAGCCCAGCTGACCACTTAACATGTCCCTCTTAGGTCCATTTAAAAATTAGTCATTGCTGGGCATGATGGCACACACCTTTAATCCCAGCACTTGGGGGCAGAGTCAGTTACTTCTTTGTGAGTTTGAGGCCAGCCTAGTCTGCAAAATGAGTTCTGAGACAGCCAGAGCTATTATACAGAAAAACCTATCTCGGGGGGAAAATATGTTTTATAGTCCTTTCATTGATGTTTGTCTTTCCTGATGTTTTGGTGGTATTTGATTTAAGAGTAAGATGGTTTTTCTCCAGTCTCCTTCGTAGGGTGGAATCAAGAGAATCTCTCTCTCTAAAACAGGCATAATAATAGCTCATATGTTTAAATACAGCATTTAGGTGACAGAGGCAAGCAGCTCTCTGAATTTGAGACCAGCCAGGACTACATAGTGAGAGGATTCTGTTTCAAAACAAAATAAAAACAACCCCACAGAAAAAAGAGAGAGAAAAAAAGATGGCTCTGATGATGACTTTTTTTTGTACAAAGGTTTGGTGTATGATGTACATACAATTCTGTCCTATAGTGACATCTGGTCCTGTAGGAACTCCCCATTTCTCTTTAAAGAGAAAAGGCCTGATAACAGATGGGATGATAATAACACCTAGGAAAAGGGATAAAATCATTTGGTAACATACAGAACTTAAATATGCCAGTTAGCGAGTTTACAGACACTTATATGATGATCATGCATTTCAACAATTCAAACATTTACAGCATTTCAGAATGCTCTGTGTCTATTGTCTAGGGCCTTGTATATGCTGTGTGCATATCGTATCATGGAGGTGCACGCTAGCCTTTACTAGCCTTTTATGAGCAAGTTAAATTTTACTTAGGTCCTTGAATACTGTATGAAAGTATGTGGTTGTTAGAGGCAGTCGGATGTCAGGATCTTTGAGCTGGACAGTTGCTAGCAGTGAACTGAACCCTAGTGGACTGGAGGATCTAGGCCTGGATGCAGGGTTGGTCTGTCCTCCCTTGCCTTTGCACAGGTAGCCCCAGCCCNACCTTTGGAAGAGCAGGCAATGCTCTTAACCGCTGAGCCATCTCTCCAGCCTCTGCTCTTTTTTTACCCTTTATATCTTACCCCTTATTTCCATTACTCCCCTCTGGCCTGTTTTGCTTTTCTGCTATTCAAGCAACCACATCAGGCCTTTGGTTTTCACATTTTTCCTTGGGAAATTACAGACCAACCAGTAAGCAAGAGTTTTCCCTGTTAGTGAGGTCAGACTGGTTCTCTAGGAGACCCTGGACCGTCCCATGAGTAACTTTGCTCAGTAACTCCTAGAGACATTCTTGGGGAGTCCCTGAAAACCTCATACGGCAGAGCTTCAAAGTTCCTGATGCACCTTGGCGTCATGTAACTGAATTCTGATCATTGACTGTGAATATCATGATTGTCCTAATCCTCCACTTTATCTATAAAATAAAAAGTTTTTTTTATCACGGAGGGTTATTGAGAATTAGAAATTAACATCTAATTAATTAAAATACCCTTCTGTACCATAAAATATACTCAAAAGACACAAACAGTCTAAAAACTCAAGTGACAAACAAACAGTGGTCATCTTTTTATTCGGGGTCTTTTTGTTGTGTTTTATGTTTTGTTGTTGCTACATTTTCTCTTTGGAGACAGGGCTCTTGTAGCCCAGCACGCGCCTCACATTTCCTTTTGGCTGAGGCTGGCTTTAAACTCCTCACCTTCCTACTTCTGTGTCCCAAGTGCTAGGGTTATAGCGTGCACCACCATGCTGTTTAGTGCTTTGCCTCAGTGAAAATATATTTATCAAACTGACCATGTCTTAAGTTCACAGCAAGGCAGAGCTATATCTTGTTAAAATTTTATATTTGATTTTATAAGGGACATTTTGTAAATGGAGTTGATAGTTGACTGACTGGTTATAGCTATAGTAGTTAGTGGATTTGGGGGTTTGTTTGTTTTTTGAGACAGGGTTTCTCTGTAGCTTTGGAGCCTGTCTTGGA
>LOEQ01000055.1:409192-428836 GCA_001685075.1 Bramus lutescens | reverse complement strand
TTTTTGAGACGGGTTTCTCTGTAGCTTGGAGCCTGTCCTGGAACTATCTCTTGTAGATCAGGCTGGTCTCAAACTCAGAGGTTTGCCTGCCCTTTCTTACCGAGTGCTGGGATTAAAGCACCACCGCCCAGCTCAGTGTTTACAATTTTACCAACAGTTCTTCAGTTGTTCTGAGGGTGTACATGTGGAAATATTTCTGTTGACAGATTAGCAGTTTTCCAGCATTCAGTTTAAGTTCAAGTACTTTTTGTTGAAATTTTTTTTTCAAGGCAGGGTTTCTCTGTGTATGTAGCCTTGGCTGGCTTGGAACTCAGAGATCCACCTACCTTTACCTCCCCTCAAGTGCTGGGATTAAAGACGTGCACCACCACCACCTGGCTAAAGTTAGAGCCCTTTTATTTTACTACTGGTCATGAAAATTAGCGTCATTAAATGTTTGAATTGAGGACATCTAATGATGTGTATGTTTTACTTACCTCTTTTGTGTCTTTTTCCTGTAGAATATGCTAATGACTGGTCTAATTTATTGGGATATAATTTTTTTGTTTTATTTTATGAGTGTTTTGCCTGTGTGTATGTGTGTGTACTACATGCTTACTTGCCTGCCTGGTACCTGCAGAGGCCGAAAGAGGGTGTTAGATCACTGGGAACTTGAGTTACACATGGCTATGAGCCACCACATGGGTGCTGAGAACTGAACCCGTGTCCTGCAAGAACAGCCAGTGTTAACTGCTGAACTATCTCATCAGCCCAGTGAGATAATTCCTTTAAAAATTTTTTGTGTGTATGTGCACGCACATGTGCATGCTGCAGTACATGTATGAAGCACAGAGATTCTTTAATGAGGTCACACTGCAAAAATGACTGTTTCATAGAGAGGATATGTGTTTGCTCTGCTTGCTCCTTTTCTTCCATTAGGCAAAAAAAAAAATATCTGTGGGCCCTTCCCCAATTTATAAGCCTCCAGAGGTTTCTTAGGAGTAAAAGGAACAACTGGACAGGTTAATTCTTGAGTTTATTCGCGTAGAAAGACCAGAGCTGACTCCTGGGATGTTTCCTTTGTCCTGTTGTGGTTTGTTTTTCTGTAATGTGCTTTCATCTGATTGCTCTCCCCCCTCTCTTCTTGACTGTAGATTCCTAAAGGAAAACCCAACTCTTCCTTTAAAACTACTTTGTAAGTCATTGCTGTGGTGCAGGGAGCTCTGCTTTTAGTTTGGTTCTCACTGATCATGCTTGCCTGTTTCCGAAACCTGTCCTTAGAGACTCACCTGCTTATGTTCTTGGGTGCTAAGTCTGGAGACAGCTGTGGCCTGCTACCTGCCTTGTCTACTTGGGTGTGCCTTATATATGCAGTGACTTTCATGACTTGTGGCTGAGACTCTTGCCATGTCTGCAATTTGCTTGGTTCCTGTGGTCTCTTAGCATATTTGCCACTTGTTCCTGTTGCAAACGAGACAAAACATACAAGCTCCTGAGCTTGGATGTACTGCTGTGGAGAGTTAGCTTCCCTCCATTCTTTCCTAGGAGGAGATGGATATGTTTGTTTTTTGCATGTCTTTTCTATCTTTGGTTTTTCAAGACAGTGTTTCATTGTAGCTTTGGAGCCTGTCCTGGAACTAGCTCTGAAGACCAGGCTGGCCTCGAACTCACAGAGGTCCGCCTGCCTCTGCCTCCCGAGTGCTCGGATTAAAGGTGTGCGCCACCACCGCTGGTCTGTCTTTAAAATCCTCCATGTGCTTTAAGTAATTTCTATTTTTGAGCAGTGTCTCAAGGCCTTGAACCTTTGTGCTGTGATAAAGACCTGACTTGTTAATCACATATCAATGTCAGATTTCCTTACAAGAATGTTTACAGGGCTGGAGAGATGGCTCAGCGGTTGAGAGTATTGCCTGCTCTTCTAAAGGTCCTGAGTTCAATTCCCTGCAACCATCTATAATGAGGTCTGGTGCCCTCTTCTGGCCTGAAGATATATACACAGACAGAATATTGTCTATATAATAAATAAGTTTTTTTAAAAAAAAAGAATGTTTATAGCTCTTCACTTGATGCTTACTGCTGTGGTGGTGCATCAGACTGTTTAAAAGTTGATCTTAGTATAAATGCTACATTTACATTATAAATGGAAAGCTTACCATCTAAGCCATTTCTATTGTTAGGTGCTTTTTTTTTTAATGGTTTGGTAGCACTTTAAAAATTGGTTTAGTAGCAGTTAACTGTGTGGTTATGTATTCTTATTTTTATGTGTTGCTAGGGATTGGACATATAGCCAGCCTTATGCATGCCAAGTACATGCTATACACCCTACCTTCTCGTTAATTGGGTGGTTATTTTTTTTTGCTCAAACTTGTAATTCTCCATATATTAAAATATCCAACAAAATATAATTTTTATCTGTTGGATCATTTCTTAACAAAAGCTTCGCATGTTTCCTTAACTATGGCTGACTTGATTAATGCTTATAGCCAGGTGGGTGACCCTCTAGTGAATAAACTTGGCTTTCTCTTGCATGCCATAGTGCAGTTGAAACTTGGCAGGCTAATTGTCATGTCCAAAGAGTAAAGAGAAATAGCCTGAGAGCTGGCCCAAATGCCCTTCTGTAATAACCTCAGTGACCAAGTGGTCTACTCTGAAGAAAAGACTCCATTGTGCGGCCTATCTGGCCACCATACAGAGAAATAGCCCAGCACAGTAGCACATCTTCCCAGACACAATAGAACTCCTGCGGTCGCGCTCACTTGCTTTTATTCCCTGGAAGGATAGCTTGTGGGTAGATGGCCCCTCCTTGTGCCCCCCCCCAAGATAAAAAGCAAGATGCTGTTGCTTTTTGAAGAGGCAAGGTTATTGAGAAAGAGTATTTGGCCCAAGAAACTCAAAAAGGCTTGAAGTTCATTTTAAGAGTATTCTTTCTGCTGTGTATTCTTGAAGAGCTTGTTTAACAGAGACATTTGATTTTTTATCCTCTAACACTTGACTGTTTCAGGACTGTGGTTGGCAGCTCTTGGTTTAAGCCCCTCAGATGTGAGGTTGGAAGATCTCTGCCTGCCCAAGTTTGCTAACAGTTGTAGTGAAACTACGAACCTTTAGCTTGACCGATAGAGCGTGTGACAGTGTGAAGTAATTGTGCCTTGTTCCTTACAGGTGAAGAGCAGAATAAAGAAGCGCTGCAGGATGTGGAAGATGAAAATCAGTGAGACGTACTAAAGCCAACAAGAGAACACATCTCTGATCACCTCCCTCCCCACCCTCCCCTTGGAAGTTCCCCATTGTCACTGAGAACCACCAAATTTGACTTTCACTTTTGGTCTCAGAATTTAGGTTCCTGCCCTGTTTTTCTTTCTTCCTCTTTTTTTTTCTCCCCCCCCTTTTTTTTTTTAAAACAAACAAACAGTTTTCAGAAGTTCTTAAAGGCAAGAGTGAATTTCTGTGGATTTTACTGGTCCCAGCTTTTAGGTTCTTTACAACACTAATAGGACTGAATAGAGGCTTTTTCAGCATTACTGTATTGTCTCCAGCCACACAGGCAAGATCATCATTAGAAATGGAAATGACATTTGAAAGCCATTAGACTTCTAGGTGATGCATCTAAGAAAGATTAATCACATGATAGAGGCATATGTGCTGTCATTTTTCCTTTTTTAATTGTTTAAATTGAATTTTATATCAATGTTTAAATTGGATATTAGCTTGAGATGTTTTGGGGGAGTTTGTTATAATGGTTTTGCTGTCAAATGTGTTTGGAACTCTGCTGAAGTGTTGCTGAAAGGCATGGTGCTGGTAACAGTTCAACAATCCGTGGCTGCTCATTCTTGCCGACTCCTCCCCCTCTGAAGCAGGTTAGCATTGAAGGTGGTATGGAAGCCTGCATGCGTGTTCAACTCTCTTCCTTTCCCTCGCTCCTTAGCCTCCTTCCCTCCTCCTCCCCCTCTTCCGCTCGCTCTCTCAACCTCTTTTGTTCAGTATGTGTAACTTGAAGCTAATTTGTACTACTGGATGTCTGACTGGAGCCACAGATGCAGCATCTGTATTGTTCTTACTGAAACACAGCATGGAATTAACATTAAACTTAAATAAAACAAACCTAAATTAAAAATGCCAAATACATTATGCCTCCATCCTTTATACTTCTAAAATAAAATCTCTAGTCCAAACATATTTAACATTATTGTTTGTCTGAATGTGAAAATAGTCCCCATTATCTTCCATAAATCATTTGTTTCCCAATGATCTATCTGTATTTGGGGCACGGGGAAACTGCTTGTAATGTGGTGTTGAACAGCCAAGTCAGTAGATTACATGTCCTGTCTTTGAAACCAGTTAGCAACATAGTATTTATGTTTAAGTTTATCATTAAAGTATAACAATCATATTTAACACAGGTGTAGCTATGGATCATTTTCTATTGTGTAATTTTGAGTTGTACAACCAGATAGGTTCAACATGTCAATAATCCTCTTTGGTCTAAAGGAAAATTACACTTTCTCACTGAAAAAACTAGTGGCAAGAGCAGAGGGATTGAATCCTGTTAGTGTTGGCCTTAGCAGAAACATTTACAGCGTGTGCATTGTTTGTTCAGAGTGTGTGTCAATACTTTGGTCTCCTTTAACATTGCTGAATGCCTGAGTTCCTAAGAACAACTCACAAAGTGGATCCAGTTTTGGCGTCATTTAGGTGCTGCAGTAAGCAATGTTGAGTGTTTGCATGGGTAGCATGGCGCGTTTGTAAATATCCTGAGAAAACATACCTTTTGTAGTGTTAGTGTTTAAAGAATGTTTCCAATTAGAAAACACTCCCCATAGTTCACTGTTTCTGAAGTGGCATGCAGCTCTTGTACTCCAGTTATTATTTAATGGATGATGAGGCCTAGCCTAGTCTCACAGATTAGCTAATGCAAAGGTCCCATCCTGCCTCAGCCAAATTGTTAGGATTTTAAGCATGCACATAGCCAGAATTTAGTTTTATCACCAGGACATGCCAGCAGTTGAAATAATGATTTTGTGAATTCTTTTTCCATAAGGTATGGCTTTTCAGATGATTGATCACTATCTGTACCCAGCATACAGTTTCCAGGCACTTAAGGCCCAAGTCAAGAAAGTCATAAAGCCTTGTGACAGTTTTTTTAAGGCACTTGGGTAATGCAGGTGTTAATGCCTACTTGACTCCTGCACTTGATCTAAACAATGGAGACAGGGTTGGATGTAGCAGGAGGCTGCTTGTTTGTTTCCCAGCCACCCAGACTCCCAAAATAATCATACAGAATTTTATCTTTTATAACTAAGGAAAACTATTCAACTCCATTAAAGACTCCAGAAGGATATAATATTAACTGAGTAAACAAGCACATTGTAAGCAACTTCCCAAACTGCAGAATTGACAGGCATCTCGCTTCCTGGACAGTCACCCAAATTTCTTCTGTAATGTTGTGGGCATCTATCTCCAAGCCTATAGGCCTATAATATCTGGCAGACTTTTCCACAAAGCAGGAAATTTCACAGATAGTTCCACCTACATTAGCGGTTTGTCAGTCACTTTCTTCTGAAGGACTGCTTCACCTTTAGGCAACTATAGCAGTCATTTTTCTATGGGTCCTGCATGTCCAGTTTATCAAGCAGTCCAGACAAGAGCAGTTTCTTGCCCAAATGGCTAACCAATCCCATAAGGAGCATCCTTGATGCCCATCATCCTCTTGAAGTAGATATGTTTCTCATTGTTATGAAAAGTCCTAGTTCTTAAACATTTTAAACGCCATATTCTGAAGGTCTTTGAAAGATTTGAAGAATTCCTATATCTAACTGAAATATATATCTAAATAAACCTAACATGACTACAAGCTTGACTATTAACCTATATTTTTAAATTATACATTTTTAAATGAGCTGCACAAATAAATACCTTAATCAAGAACAGAAATAAACATAGAACAAAGTTGATCTTAAATTTGTATCAGTAAGCCAGACAGTGGTGGCGCACGCCTTTAATTCCAGCACTTGGGAGGCAGAGGCAGGTGGATCTCTGAGTTCGAGGCCAGCCTGGTCTACAAGAGATAGTTCTAGGACAGGCTCCAAAATTCCGGAGAACCCCTGTCTTGAAAAAAAAAATTGTATCAAACCTGTAGCATATCCTCCTTTAAATGTGAACAATTATTTAGGGAATTTGGGCACAGTTCTTGCCAAACTGCTTCCTGATTTTTGTTGGGCAAAGTATTTTTTGGGGGTGTTCATGGTGACCTTTCAGGGGGTCTTGGTCCATTAAACCAAACCACATTAGTTTGGGATTAATCCATGGGTTTTCATCTGTGGAAACAAGCAGAACCTCTTCCAAAGCAACATACCCTTAGACTTAAATTCTGAAGTCAAGATATCTTTATGTTGGTTTTAAACACCTTGTCTTGTTTAGAAGTCATTTATGTCTAAATCTGTCCTATTGTATCTGAAATTCTTTTCTGTCCAGGAGGCTTCTTAAAATGGTAAGTGGCTAAGCATTGTTATTAAGACTAAGGCTTCTTTGCCTTTTGGCTCTGCCCAGTACAACACAGGGCCAGAGGTCTGTTTAGCTGAGCCATGCTCACAGCCCCATTTTCAGACACACGGCAGGTCAATGTTGCCTTTAAGCAAGTAGCACTCCACTCACAAATCCCATTTAAATGCTTTGTAGTTGGACTTCCCAAAAGAAAGTTTGTGCTAGCAGCACAGCCCAAGAAACTGCCATTCCAAAACCATGCAGTTTTTTGTTTTGCCACTGCTGAATCAAGAAGACCTCTCTTAAAGGAGTTGTGACATGCCGCCAGCAAGAAGAGCCCATCTGAAAAAAAAAATGCAGCTAAACTTTTCCAGTGTCTTCAATTCCTCTCCAAGCCCTCTCGGGTTTTAAGTGGATTTAGCTAGCACACATTGGAGCTCCAATCTGTAGTAGGAGACTGCTTGTTCATTTCCGGGCCACCCAGACTCCTGAAATAATCACACAGAAACGATATTATTTAAATCACTGCTTGGCCAATCACTTAAGCATATTGCTAGCTAGCTCTTAGATGTAAAATTAACCCATTTCCGCCATTTTATATTTTACTGTGAGGCTTGTGGCCTACTAGCAAGGTTCCAGCTGGCAGCTCACGTCTTTCCCTTTGGCCCTTACGTGTCGTCTCCTGACTCTGCCTTCTTTTTCCCAGCATTCAGTTTAGTTTTCCCAGCCTAGCTCTACCCTATCACAGGCCAAGGCAGCTTCTTTATTCATTAACCAGTAAAAGCAGCATATATACAGGACTTCACACACCAGTTGGAAAAATGGCCCAGTAATTAAGAACACCCACTGTTGCCTGTAATTTCAGTTTCAGCAGATCTGACACCTGACATCCACAAATGCCAGCAAACACGTGGTGTGCACACTCATTTAAAAAAAAAAGTTGAATCTAAAAATCCAAACTGAGGCTGGGTGGTGGTGGTGGTATATATGCCTTTGATCCATGGCACCTGGGCGGTAGTCAGGTAGATACCTCTTGAGTTTGAGTCTAGCCTGGTCTACACAGAAACCCTGTCTCAAAAGCCAAAACAAAACTCTGAGGACATCCATTCCTAGCCCCGAGAGCCTGCACCTCCTTTATGGTAGTCCCCCAAACAGTCCATTAGGGTGAAGTAATGTCTAATTTTGCTCAGTTTTGGTGTGAAGTTGGGTCTCATGTTACTTGGGCTGACCTGGGAATTCAGCTAAGAATGACTTTGAACTTCCTGTCTCCAAGGTGCTGGGAGTACAGGTGTGTGCCATCATACTCTGGTGTAGGTAGTGCTGAGGATAAAACCTGGAGTTTGCAAACCGGGCAGTACTGTACCAGTCAGGCCTGCCCCAAGCCTGGCCATTGTCCATCCTGTGTAGACTCTATGTTGCAAGCAAACGTAAAAGATTCATGAGCATTAACATTTCTTGCTTTGTCTTTCATGACAGGGTTTTTTTTCTATACCCCTGGCTGTTAGGATGGAACTGGATCTGTAACCCAGACTGGCCTTTAAATTAGGAAATCCTCCTGCCTCTGCCTCCCAAGTACTGGGATTAAAGTCATGTGCCATCACCACTTGGCCAAGTTTGTTTTTAAGTTTTATGTGTATGAGTGTTTCTCCTCCATGTATACACATAGCAGGTATATATCCCTGTTGCTCACACAAGCCTGAAGGAGTCCAATTGATCCCTTGGAACTAGAGTTACAGACAGTTGTGAGCTTCCATGTGGTTGCCAGACATCAGATTCTCTGTAAGAACAAGTTCTCTAAACTGCTGTGACATCTCCAGCCCTTCATGAGCATTTCCAAGCAAATGTGATGAGAAAAACAACTTGTCTAGCACTTCAGGAAGTTGGAGCAAGGATTCCGAGTCAAAGGCCAGCTTCAACTACATAGTGAATGGAAGGCCAGCCTTTATTACGAGGCCACAGAGAAACCTAAGGTAATTATGAAGTCGAGAATAGGTTCAGATTTTTTAGATTTCTAACATGCTGAAAGATGGCAAGTAGGAAGGCTGTGAAGGCACCTGAACAAAGGATAGTTGTTACTTCCACTGCTTTGATCTGGGCTGCAAAGGATGCCACCCAAAGATTGAGCTCTTGGTTTAGTAGTGTCCTCTGAACACTGGGTTCAGTAAAAAGAATGTAACTCCTACATTTATATGTATATTGATGTTTTGTCAGTGTTATCTGTGTCCGCCATGTGTGTGCAGTGCCCACAGGAGGCCAGAAGAGTTGGATTCCTGGAGCTGGGAACTTAAGTCATCTGAAAGAGCAGCCAGAGCCCCAGTTTTGTCATTTTGTTTTGAGACAGGGTCCTGTTATGCAGCGTTACATGGTCTTGCAACTCAGTTTGTAGACCAGGCTGACCTCTAATTCCTGCCTTAATCCTGAGTGTTAAGATTAAAGGTATATTCCTCTGTGCCCAGCAGTCCTGCTTTAAAAATGTGTGTGGTGTTTTTCTACATATATGTATGTTTATGTGCCACATGCATGCAGTTCTTGAAGAGAACATCACCATTAGAACTGGAGTTAGACAGCTGTGAGCTCTCTGGTGGGATTCAAACTACAGAAGAGCAGCCAGTGCTCTTAACCCTGGAACCGTCCCCAGCCCCCTCCTCTAGGAGGTGTTCTGGTGATTAAACATGACCTTGTGTTTGCAGAGGTAGCTCTTCACCAACTGAACAATCTCCTGTCCAAAAATTATATATAAAAACATACTACAGAAACTGGAGAGTGAACAAACACACTTGAATGTTGAATCATTGAAAATTTAGAGGTTACTGAAATCTAATGAAAAAAAAAAAGCACGCCAAACCTTATGGGGCACAATGAAAACATTGCACCGGGATGTTCATGTTACATGATACAGCAGGGGCAAACCCACAGAAGAGGGTCGTGACCCCTTAAGTGTAAGTAGGAAAACAGGAAGAGTCCATGAAATGTAGCTTTTTGAGACAAGATCTGAAATCTTTAGCCAAATTCATGACAGACATGAACTCCCATGCCTGCCCAGGTTTTAATGAAGCACACAGCCTTTGCCCGTGATCCTCCGCCCTCATTCCTTGCCCATTCCACTTGGTCTCATTGGGCTCCTTAAGTTCCCTAGCATACCAGGCCTCGTTCAAGAGGCCACACCTGTTCCCTCCACCTGGAACATGCCTCTCAAGTATTCTGTCATCAGTGCCCTCTCAGGGCGCCTCTCAGGTCAATCAGCCATCTGTGAATGTCGCATGATCTTTCTAGGTACTTAGCATTAATGCTAATCCTGGCCGTGTTGTAGACCTGCTGGCCAATAGCCCCGATCCTGGCTGCAGCGTTTCCAGAGATCTGGACTTGAACTAACTCTGTGTGGTTTGCACAAACATTTTAACTTCTTGTTTATTAAAAACTTTATTGTGTGTGGAAGTGAGGGGGAGGAAAAAGAGGGAGGGGAAAAGGAGGGCGGTTGAGAGAGCATACTAGCTGGCTCGGGTGTGAGGAGGTCAAAGGATAACTATTTTCTGTTCTCAACCTTGATGCAGAACCTCTCGTTTCTCAGGTGTCCGTTGATTCCAGGTTAGTTGGCAGGAAGGCTCTGGCCAGTTCTCCAGCTCTATCTCCTATCTGGCCCCAGGAGTTGCTGGGATTATTAATTTGTCACATTTTTTTTTTTTGAGACAGGGTCTTAACTATGTAGCCTTGGCTGACCTGGAATTGGGTGTATAGACCAGACTGGCCTCAAACTCAGAGATCGTTCTGCCTCAGCTTGTGAATGCTGGGACTAAGGGTGCGCACCACACCAGACAGTGTCTTTTTTTGTTTTGTTTTTTTTTGAGACAGCGTTTCTCTGTGTAGCCATGGCTGTCCTGAAACTCCCTCTATAGCCTACGCTGGCCTCTTCTTCCAGAATGCTAGGGTTAAAGGCATAGGACCTCCCAGCCACCACTGCCCGGCTTCATCTTGCCTTTTTGATTTGGGTTCCTGGAATCAATACTTAGGTCGTAAAGCTTGTGTGGCAAGTGCATCTGATCAGCCCTGTATATTCGAATTTCAGAGTTTCGGTTTCCTCATTCATAACTTGGGAGCCTGTTTCAAGAGGGACCTTAGTGAGGCGTAAATGAGGGGCAGGAGGATCACCATAAGTTGGATACTAGCCTGGTTTACAAGTGAGACCATTTCAAAAAACAAAGAGTACATGCAACATGTAAACCCCAGTTGCCTTTCGCTTGTGCCCTCCAAATCTTACAAGGAGTCCCCCGGGCTAGTGCGATCGCAGTACAACATTCCCATTTACTTTGAATTATATATCGTTATAAATATTAACAAATAAGACTTAAAAAGGACACCTTCGGGAAGGTCAGACAAAAGTACAAAAATTGTGTCGTGGCGCTGCAGCTTGAGGATGTACTCTGCAGCCGTCACGTGGTAGCAAAACCGTAAGCAGTGCACGAGTCCGCGTCGACGACAGCCNGAGTCCATGCATCGGGAGGTTCGCTTGGCTGGAGGACAAAAGGGCCAGACATGCTTGGCCCAGGCTCGACTGGTAGGCCGGCCGTGGAGGTACAGCTCCTCGTTAACGCCACTAGAGGTCAGGAGGTCACCGCCTCAGGCTTGGAAGACGGGCCCGTTTGGGGATTGGCTAATGGTGGCGGTGGGCACCACCAGGATGAGAGGTGGATGCAGGAGCTTCTTCGGGAGACGCCCTGGTTACTGACCCGACTTTGGAATGACCTTTGTTTTTGGTATCAAATTTCCTCTCTGCAACACTAATGGACCAGAAGCAAGAAATCCGTTTGGGGTGAAACGATGAGCTGATTCTGAACTTCTCAAAGGGCTTTTCCTTTAAGAGATGGAATGACACAGGGACACAGGAAACTTCCATCACTTTAGTGGGCTCCTGCTTGGCACTCACACGTGAGCCAATTGGCTAGAAGCCCCATCTCCCACCCTGTCTGTCCCTGGGGTTCATAAAGACCATCTCTGAAGCCCAAGCCCCCCTATGCCTGGGGCAACAGAGGGATCCAGGTTTTTCCACCTGAGCCCTGTTCTCTTGCTGGGCCCCAGTCACCTCATGTCTAATAAACATTTCTGCATCTTCAGGAGGCTGCCAGGCTCCTTTCAGAACGGGGCTTCCCAAAGGGCAAATACTGAATTACTCAGAGCTCAACCAGGTGCGTTGAAACACCTTCCTCGGGCCCCCATAAGCTCCGGTTTCTAGCTGTGTGGGGAAACCGGCAGCCTTGACACTAAGTCCCTTGACCTCAGACTGGGGGTAGGGCAGCTGAGTTCCAGGGCTTGGCTCTGGCCTTTTGGCAAACCCTAAATGGCACAGATGATTTCAAGACCAGCTAGAGGGCGAGGAGGCGGGTAAGTACAAGACTCCTCTGCAACAGACTTCAAGTCTCAGCCATTCAGCAGGGAAAGGAGCCTTACCCTCAAACAGTTAAAGGGTTTGGTGTTAAGTCTTCTTTCAGCTCCTCCCAGTTTGGTGGCCCTAGACGTTTTTCAACTTCTCTGAGACCGTTTCACTTATAAAATGGGTTGACCAAGCCACCCACCACACAAGAAGGTGAAGATTCAGTAAGGTGCCTGCCAATTCTGTAACATAGGCAAAAACCTTTTCAAGAAGGAAACCCAGTCTCTATAAGCAACAGGTGGGTGCTTAGGGAATAGAGACCTGCTTTCCCTGCCAAGTGAGGAAGGCTGGTGAGTGCTTGGGATTGGAATCATGACCCGGGACCCTGGATCCTTATTTTAGCTGAAGGAAGGTGGTGGGCTTAGGGCAGGACATCTTCCCTCTCAGGACTCCCAAGCCTTGTTACCCAGAGATGGGTTGAATAAAATGGGGCTTTGGAATGATGGTGGAACTCCTTAGTTCTTTGTTCCTCTTCTCTTCCTGGAGCCCTAGTTGGCAGGAGACATTTGGGGGCTTCAAGACTGAGATGTGTCCCACCCTATCCCAGAAAGTAAGGCCAGAGCTTTCAGCTCCAGAGGGCAGAAGTCCCACCCCCACACCTTCCCCCAAACAAGGCTCTGTCTTTCACTGCTATTCCTGAAGGCAACCCACTGCCTTGATGGGTCCGGGATGCCATGGAGTCTTGAGGGACCCAACACCAGCCTGAGCTGTGGAGATGAGGAAGAGAGGTGGGTGGGAAGGGGGAACTCTTGCCTCTTTTCACGCTAGTAAGATTCTTTTCTCTTCTCCCAGAAGCTGAGGGAAAGAGACTTCTGTCGAGAACAGGAGCAGGGTGCATTGAGGCCCCTTGGGAGCTAGATCAAATGGGAGAGCTTGGGTTTGAACAGTCAACCTCAGTTTCCCTATAGTGCTTGTACACATCAAGCCCAGATCCTGCCTAAAAACCTAATGCTGCCCCAGAGCAATCCCAGATCCCCACCCACGACTCCCTGCCCCAGTCCTGACACATAACCAAGGCCTCCTACTCTCTGTATTTGGCTTTCTCTTACCTTCAGAGCTACAGCTGGCTCTTTTCCAGGCCGTGCTGAGTCCTGACTCCCCCAAGATGCCAATCTGTCCTCACCCTCTGGCAGTCAGCGGTACCCACAGCCCCTGCAGACAACCGGCTGCTCCTGTATGCCTCACCTCTTTGTGGCAATATGTACACCCAGATCCCCTGCTAGACAAGGACTGTGCCCCAGGGGCTCGGACTCTTTCTATCTGTCCATGGAAGCCTGGCATGAGTAAGTTGAGAGCCCCAGTTGACTACATTGCCTGTCCTAGAGTCCTGTGCTCCACCTGCCCATAGTCCTTCCCTCTGGGGTCTCCAGGCAGCCAGAATACCCCACCTCTGTGCTTGCAGCATGTGTTCTGCCCCTTAGCTCCCCAACAGGTCCTCACCCTAGATAGCCCCTCCTCTGGGCGGAGCTGAGGGTGAGGACTTCTTCCAGCTCCAGCCCTCCTAGGCCACAGGGGGTTGAAACAGGTCCAACATTGTGTCTTCCTGTCCCTGGGGGGCGGGGGTGGGTTCTCTGTGGCCTCCAAGCAGGGGCTGCAGTGGCTATGTCCGAGCAGACAACCTGGATCTTGCCCATTGTGAGGGCCACAGCCCTTGATGGCAGCTGAGAAGGCCCAGGGCAGGGCCTGTGTGGGCTGGGTGGCATGGGTGGGTGGCAGCAGATGGGGCAGTCAGTCACTGAGCACAGCTCCCGGGAGCTCATTGGTGAGTGTGTGCCAACGCTCAATCCTTTTGTCCTTGTTCTTCAGACAGTCAAACCAGTGCTTCAGGCGCTCACCCTTGGCGTTGATGCCCAGAACCACTCCGCCTGTGGAAGAGGCCGGGGGCCACCAGGGACTCAGCAAGCCAGTGTCTGGGCCTCCCTCCTGCCCACCTGACCCAGTACTTGATGTCATATTCTTCCTCTACCAGGGACCAGAGCAGTGTGGGGCAGGGTGCCACCACACATATTAGGGACAGAAACGGGAAGGGCTGCAATGGCCCACTGTGCACCAATATCATGCCCACCAGAAGCTTGTGGTCACCTGGGCTCTGAGTTCAGCTCCAAGTGCTGATCACTCCAGGTCCCCCACAAACTGCTGTGAGCCTTTCCCATGCCTCCTTCCCTCTCTGGGTCTGTCTCTTGCCACATGAGAACAGTTTGGAGAGTGTCTGAGGTCCTACTCACTAGGGATAAGCAGTTCTTGGGCCCATATCTGCCCAGGACAGGCACACGGCTAAGCAGCATTTCCCTTGTATTCCTTACCGATGAAATCATTGGATTTTCCAATGTCATAATCCCAGACAGTCACCTCCAGGGTCTTCTTGGCCAGGTCTCCATGCTTGATCTCATAACAGAACTCCTGCTGGCCAGAAGAGGGTGTTAGAGCCAAGACCATGTGGCTGGGAGGGGTCTGTGACATGCTGAAGGATGGCACTGGTCAGGGTGGGATGCCCTCTGGCCAGTCTGCCCACTTCTGCCTGGTGTGAGACTAGCCAGGCCTGCCCTCCACCCACCTGCCCTTCTCTCCCAGAAGCTGCTCCCAGATGCTGCGAGAACCCTTGGCTGTGATTAATCGTCCAGTAAAGAGTTTTTGTCACCCTTCCCTTGTCCTCTAGTCAACCTTGCTGTCCGTTCTTCCTGTGAATCCCTGACCGTGAGTGAGGCCTGAGGCACTCTGCTTTTCTTCTCAATGAAGACCCCCAGATCTGTGTGCCACCCTCTGCTCTGAGGACCTGGGCACCCACTTGTCCTGTCTGCCCTTCAGGCATCATGTCATGACCTTCTCATCTACAAAGTTCAAGCTTGAGAACTGTGCAACTGCAAAAAGTCCCACAGTATTTCAATAACTTTACAGCTGTCGGTATTCACAGCTGTCTTGCCACACCTGCTGGGTGTCTTGAACCCTCACGTCCCACCTGAAGTGTCCTCCATGTTCTCCACACCTCCCTTCCCACCCCTGTCATCTAGAAGGGAACCCAGGAGCTGCTCAAATTCTCTCTTTTCACCCCTACCTCCATCAACAAGACCTTTTGGAAGGTTCCTTTGTCCCATGAGCTTCCCCATCGCCAAGCGGTCTAGGGGAGCCTTACCCACCATGGCTGAGGGCTCTTTCTGCTCCCCACCCTCTCTTACCACTTTCCAGTTCCCACAGGGCCCTTTTGAAAACCAGGATCCTCCAGACCCCCACCCAGCCCAGGGGAGTCCCAAAGCCCCTCACCAGTCACCCCCAGCCTGGCCATACCTCATTGAATTCTGGGTTTAGTGTTTTCTTTTTCACCGCAGTCTTGTGCTTGGATTTCTTGTCTACATCTGGCTTCAGGTATCTGGAATGATAACTGGGGACAGTCAGAGGCCGGGTAGAGCCGCGGACTGCACATGGTGCTAGCACACTGCTACGGGACACATCCCCAGTGACCTTTGTCCTAACCCTGAAGTGCCAGTCTGCCCACCTGTGGGCAACACTGAGGTGGCTGCATGATCACCCAAGCACGCCTGTGTGCTCAGAAGAGGATGTGTCTTTTCTCTTGAAATCTGGTCTTCCCAAAGTTCACACTTCCCACTAGTGTTTTTTTTTAAAGATTTATTCATTTATTAAGTATATAGTATTCTGCCTGAATGTATGTCTACAAGGCCAGAAGAGGGTACCAAATCTTACTACAGCTGGTTGTGAGCCACCATGTAGTTGCTGGGAATTGAACTCAGGCCCTCTGGAAGAGCAGTCAATGCTCTTAACCGCTGAGCCATCCCTCCAGCTCGGTAAAGCTAGTTTTGAAAAGCAGTTTGTCCCTTTTCAGGAATTGTCATTTTGTTTTTTTTTTTTTTAGTGGGGGCAGGGAATGGGGACATTGCAGTACTTGACACTGAACCTGAGATCGTGCATATAAGGCAAGTGCTCTAAACTGTTCTTAGTTCCAGCTCCAAGAGCTACGAGCTTCCACAGCGGCCCCATGCCAGATTTACTAAGAATTCACACACCATAAACTCCATTTTTCTCAAGGGTAAAATCCAGTTTTTCAGCACATCCCTCGAGCTGGGCAAACCTCTCTCCTTTGTTGGAGCCTCGAGAAAGTTTCTCTTTGGGCAGTTCTCAGGGATGACCCTCCAGGGGGCGAGAAAGCTTGCGCCCTGCCCCTCCAGGTAGGCTTTTTCTTTTTCTTAAGACAGGGTTTCCCTGTGTACCTGTTACTCTCCTGGAACTCTCTCTGTAGACCAGGCTAGCCTTGAACTCAGAGAGCCACCTGCCTCTGCCCCCTGAGAGCTGGGATTAAAGGCGTGAGCCACCACGGCCTGGTCCCTCCTTAGGCTTTAATCTGCTTTAGGTCCAGAAAGGCCAGGTGGCTTGCCCAAGGTTGCACAGATGGCAAGAGTGGTGCCTGGAAGCCAGGCTCAGTCTCCTTTCTCCACTACAGGGAGCTCACGCACAGGCTGGGGATGCAGGAGGCCTCTGAACTCTTTTGCAAAATCTCCTGTCCACGCACAGGCAATTGGGTGACAAATGCCTTGTTTCTGCTAAGTGTGCTCTGCTAGTGGCTGGCACTGACCTCAACACAGTAAATGACTAGCTTCCTAGAGGTTTAACAAGTTCAAAGTCATGCTCACAATAGTCAAGCCTCTTGCCTGCTTTTTGCCAAACTTTGCCCATGGAAAAGCTGAGTGCTGTTGTTTAGAAATCCTTACCGGAAGCCCAGCAGGCTGCTGGGGGCTTCGTACTTGCTGCCCAAGCCCACCCATTTGAGTGTGGACACTATCCTCCTGCCGCCCAGAGTGCACAGACTGGAAGGAGAGAAAGGATTCCTACAAGTTGTCCTCTGACCTCCACGTGCATGAACATTTGCTGTCAGTCTCCTAGGATGGTTAGGATAACCCTGAACTCCCGATCCTCCTGCTTCCAGTTGCTAAGCACCAGTATTATAGATGTGACAACCACATCCAGCTTCAAGTTGAGGTTCTGCTGCATATACAATACTGGCTTGTTAAAACAAATATTAGAAAATACATGTTAACAAAGGTTGGTGGTAAGGGAGGGAAATGAAGATATATATCGACACAGACACTTCTGGATTTGTTTTGTATCTGTGACATAGTTTTCTACACAGCCTGGCTTCCCTGATACTCAGTGTGTAGCCCAGGCTGGCCTTAAACTCCCCACCCTCTGCCTCCACCTCCCAAGTGCTGAGGTTTCATGTATGCACAGCCTTGCTCAGTTTACAAATTATATGCTAAGGGTCACTTTACACACAGTCATCCAAAATTTAAACAACCTACATGCTCTTCAACCGGTAAACTAATAATGAACTCATGCTTTACATACATGTGACTAACAATGAACTCATGCTTTACATACATATAACAATGAACTCATGCTTTACATACATGTAACAATGAACTCATGCCTTACATGCACACGACTAACAATGAACTCATGCTTTACATACATGTGACTAACAATGAACTCATGCTTTACATACATGTGACTAACAATGAACTCATGCTTTACATACACGCGACTAACAAAGAACTCATGCTTTACATACATGCGACTAACAATGAACTCACGCTTTACATACATGTGACCAACAATGAACTCATGCTTCATATACATGCTGAAAGCTATACAGCCATATCAAAGATAAAGTCTCCGGTGCATATACTGTGTGGGTGGGAGAACCTTGGACAAAGCACCCATTGCAGGTGAAGCCCACCTGAGGCAGCATCTATCTGGTGTTTGATGTGAAATGTGGGAAAGGCTACTGGGATAGCTAGACAGCAGGTCTGAGGATTCCCAGAGCTAAGGAGCTCCTGGGAAAAAAGCAAAACAGCTAGCTTTCAGGCTGGAGAGATGGCTCAGAGGTTAAGAGCACTGACTGTTCTTCCAGAGGCTCTGAGTTCAAGTCCCAGCAACCACATGATGGCTCACAACCATCTGTAATGAGATCTGGTGCCCTCTTCTGGCCTGCAGGGACACATGCAAGTAGAATGCTGTATACATAATTAAATAAATCTTTAAAAAAAAAGCTAGCTTTCTGTACCCATTGGTCCTAGATCCTCAGATTCAACCGAGGGTTGGTTTTGTTGGCATGTGCCTGGAATTCCAGTTCTTGGAAGGCGGAGGCAGGAAGATTAGAAGTTCATGGCCTGCCTAGTGCACATAGTGAGACCCTGCCTCAATCTCCACTCCTCACCCCCAAAGAAAAGAAAAGGGAAGAAACTTCACCTGCACTGACCCTCTCCAGCCCTTCCTCACCATTACTCAGAGATAGGTAACAAGTATTGATATGGTCCCAGGGGCAGGGAGGAGCTCCAAGCTGTGAAAGTACCCTGCTTCCATCAGTTTGCCTGTGCAGGTCATCAACGAGGAAGCCCAGGGTTGGGGTCACCCTTCATACAACCTGCAGTTGGAGTTCACCCAGCAGATTGGCACTGAACATGATTTAAAATGTTCACGCCATGTTGGGGTTCTGCATCTCATTTCTGTCTCATGGGAAACACGGTGTGACGGGTGCAGGTGACGCATGCCGCTGACCCGCCAATCCTGCTCCACACCTCCCTGTCTCCACCCAGGAAGGCCCTGCATGGCTTAAGAAGTGCAGTGACCCTCAGGGTCTGGGGAACATTGGCTCCAGGGCACATCTGTAGATGCCAACTGCTTTCCTTACATGAGGGGGCATCTGCACTGAACCTGCCACAGCCTGCTCTCTAGGTCATGTATGACAGCTAGGCCACTGGAATGTTGCATACATGGCTGCTACTCTGTTGCTGAGGATATAAAGACAAGGAAAGGTCTGCACATGCTTGGAAGACTTTCTTTTTAGATTTTAAATTTCATTTTTATTTTCTGAGTATATGTGAGCACCTGCATGTATGTTTGTGCACCATGTATATAGCCGGTGTCCTCTGAGACCAGAAGATGGCATCATAGCCCCTGGAAGTGAAGGTACAGGGAGCTGCAACACGAGACACGCCATTTGTGAAGAGCTCCAAGCACTGAGGGTGGGTTCTGTGGCACCTGTGCCTTTTGTCTCCAAAAGGTCACCCTCTTCTACCTGCCTCCTGGATCTCCAAGTGCAGTCTAACCCAGCCAGGTCTATTCTTGTGGGACCCAGGCCACTGGTACAAACTCTAGCCAGTGTCTGTCCTGAGTGCTACTGTCAGGGAGGGAGGGCAGACACAGGGCTGAGCACACACAGGAAGACATGACAAAGGTCTCCTGGCTCCTGGCACTGGCCCTGCCTCCTCCTCCAACTTGCTTGTGAGCCTGGATCCCTACTGACCTTGCCTCTCTAGGCTCAGGTTTGACTCTAGTGCCACACATCCATGTGTGGTGGATCACACCTTCACCTGCAGCCGCCAGGAGGTAGGCAGCAGGATCTGGTTACACAGTAAACTCAAGGGCAGCCTGCTATACACGTGACCATGTCCCCCATCACCAAAAAGAGATGACTATTTTCTCTCCCAGTGGGAGACCCTTCTGCTGGCTTCGGTTTCCTCATCTATGAAATGGAATGACTGCACGTAGCTCCAGAGTCAACAATGACAACAATAACACACAAAAGAAAACACCCTGGTGAATAACGCTCCATTGCTCTGAGGCAACCCTCTTAGGGCTTGTCAATGCTGCTCCAGCTCTGGCCATGCAGGACTCTAGTTCTGTCTGGTGAGCAGGGGAGTCAGGCACAGCCCTGGGGCACACTCACGTTTTCACGTAGGGGTCCGAGTAGCCGT
>LOEQ01000055.1:391794-403972 GCA_001685075.1 Bramus lutescens | reverse complement strand
ATCGGCTTCAGGCCCTGAGCAGAGACCAGAGAGGATGAGAGCTAAGAGTAAGGACGTAAAGGGCCTGCTGACTGGGCCTCCTCCCTGGCATCTTCAGTTCCCCTGAAGATGGGAAGTTCTCAAGGACCAAACAGTGCTGGCATAAGCGTCCCTACCCCCACCCCCTCCAGGTCCTTTCACTTTCTCCCTTCTTGACAACTGAACCCAGAGGACATACTTCACTGTAAACCTGGGGAGGCCCGTCTCTCTTCCCACTTCCCGGACACCACCTCGTTGGGTCTTCCTTCTCTGACCCCAAATCTCCATGATTTGGCTACATACTCATCCTCAAGTTCCTTGTGGTACTTGGAAAGCACTTTGTATAGGAGGCCAGCTGAGACTGCCATTTCCCTCTGCCTTTGCCAGTTGGTGTCCCTGAAGTCACAGGCTGCCTGCCATGGAGGGTCCTTCCACAAGATGGCACCCCTTGCTAACTTTGATTTTAGTTGCCAGCCCAGGACCGTACAGCTCAGGGGAGGGGACCCACAAGGGCTTCAGCTAACCTGGGAACTGTTTACTCCTTTCAGAGGTGAAGGCCTACCGGTGATGGGGAAGCAGCAGAGGTGTGCATAGCCTGCTTTCCAGATGGGTGAGTGAGGGATGGCTCGGCTCCTGGCCACGTACCCCAGCCCTTTCTCCCAGGCCTAGCTCTACAGGCTTGGACAAGCTTCCATGTAGGGCACCCAGCCAACATTTTTCTTCTGCTGTGGCCCCAGGCCCAGGTTTGGGAGTTAGCAGACCAGGCATTGGCCTTCTCAGCTTTATCCAGGGTAAAGAGCTAACCATTCCCACAGTTCAGTGGAACATTGCATGAAGGAGTGCAGACGCAGGGCTGAGGGTGAGACTTCCCTTCCCTGCCCACCCCCGAGAAGATTTCAGAGAAGTAGCTGGGGTAAGGGTGGGGATTTAAGCCAGGCCTCTGGCTACAGGGGCTTGACCTGGAGGCAGTATGTGTGCCTTGGTGAGGGTGGCCTTTCACATCCTGCTAGCTTTCTCCTGTTAGCTCCTTACCCCCAGGCAGTAAAGAGAAGGTGTCCTGGGGAGCTGATGGCCCAGCCTGAGTAGGGGACAGCTGAGGGCTCCTGTTTCATTTCTACAATTCCTGCACGCCAGTTTGTCTGTCATTGTTTACAATGTTTCACTATTTCTCTTTTCCCTTGTATACCTTTGAGCCAGGAGGTTAACCAGAGATACTGTGGGTCCCACTTCTAAGGCCCTGGAGCACCCATACGGGCTGGTTGGGGGAGGGGCAGCTGCCGTGCTAAGATGACAATGGTGCCTGCTCTGCCTGTTGGATCCCCAGCCTATGAAGTGGTCCCTGCTGTTACATCTACATCCTTCTACCTGGTAAGTACTTGGACACACCAAAGGGCCACACACTGAGCTAGAGGCAAGGGCTGGTGGGCTCAGCCAGAGGCTGAGTGGCTGTTCCTACACTAACTCAAGCAGCCTTGCTTGACCTTACAGCATGGCAAGGTCTCCTTCAGGAGTATGCACAGCCCCCAGGAGCTGACTGAATCCAGCAGAGGGGGCAGGAGGCTGAGTTCAGCAAGGCAGGGGAAAGGGGTTGTCTCCTGCAGATCCCATCAGCTTATTGTGTTTCTAAGGGATAAAAACAGATGCCACAGTCTTAGAGAGGGGCAGGGGAAGTGGAGGTGCTCTATGGGATGGTACTACTAGCACCAAGGAGACAGGAAGGAGTGACAGATTCCCTTCAAACCAAGTTTCTGTCGCCCCTACACGTCCAGAGGTTACTGTTCACCAAGCATTTGGGAGTGGAATCTTCTGGATAGTCAAAGCTGAGGCTCTCAGTGCTCAGCACAAAGAAGAGGGACAGGCATCGGCTGGTGAGATGGCCTGGTGCAGAGGGACAGAAACTGTACGATTTTGTGCTTACAAGATCCCTGGAGACAGCGGGGAGGGGCAGCTTGGATCAGGCAAGGAGAGAGGCATGGAGTTTCAGTTTGGCAAGCTGAAAAGGCTCTGGGATGGACAGTGATGTAACACAGTCATTCGAGTGGGCTCAGCATTCCACTGCTAAGTTTCACATGTGTGATATTTTTTATCACGGTTAAGAAGCAATATTGTGCCAGATGGTGGTGGCCTACGCCTTTAATCCCAGCATTCGGGAGGCAGAGGCAGGTGGATCTCTGTGAGCTCCAGGACGGTCAAGGCTACACAGAGGAACTCTGTATAGGAAAAATCAGGGTGTGGTGGAGTAACGTTGGTCTTCCAGCACTGTGGCTCTTAGGGGTTTTGCTGGGCACTACTTGGAGGGGAGTGCCCAGGTCCACCCATGGATAGATGCATTCTTACCTGGAGGGTGCAGGTGACCAAGAATCCTGGTTAGCTGTATATCAACCTGGTGCAAGCTAGAGTCATTGAGAAGAGAGCACCTTAACTGAGAAAATGTGTCCACAAGATTGGTCTGTGGGCAAGTCTGTAGAGCATTTTCTTGGTTGATGATTGATGTGGGAGAGCCCAGCTCACTNTGGGTGGTGCAACCCCCGGCTGGTGGTCCTGGGCATGTGTAAGAAAGCAGGCTGAGCAAGCCATGTGGAGCAAGCCAGTAAGCAGCACCCCTCCATGGGCTCTGCATCATCTCCTGCCTCCAGATTCCTGCTCCAACTTCCCTGGATGATAAACCACAAGCAGGACGATGAAATAAACCCTTCCTGTCCCAGGCTGCTTTTACTCAGGGTTTTATGACAGCAACAGAAAATGAACTAAGACACCAGGTGATAGTGGAGCCTGAGAAGTCCATAGTCCATGGATTCCCCGAGAGGTTCTGAGTGGGAGCCCTGCTTCAGCTTACACTCTATGGATCCCCTTTGGGGCCCCTGTATTTCCCAAGTCTGTCCCCTGTTTTGTAGACATTTACAGAGAACAGGGCCACCATGGTTCAGAGGTCTCTGGTCTCCCGCTTACACCAGTACCCGTGTAAATCTGTGCACATAGGCACAGAGATACATACCACAGACAGACAGACACACACACACCTGGTGCAGGGAAGAAGACAGCAGGAACCCTGGGCTCTGAGATGGGGAGGAAAAGCTGGGAAAGCTGGGCTCCACTAGAGTGGTCTGACCGCTGGCCCCCAAGCATAGACAAGCTCTAAGCCAGGAGGGAGTAGGAGGGGCTCTGCCTGGCCCTGCAGCCTGCATCCCCCTTTCCAAGCGAGGGTCACCAGGAGCTCTGCTCTGTTTCCCTAGGTTATCACAGCCTAAAGGTGGACAGAGACACAGGGAGGAGTGACTAGGCCATCAATTCCCCAACCTGGGCCCCAAGGCCAATGTAGACCATTCTCACACTGGCCTTGGCCTTCCACAAGTGACCCAGGCTGGGTAGGGGTGAGGCACTGGTTTTCCCTCTAGGCAGGCACAGAGCCCCTCAGTGGTAGTGTGGGTTGGAAAGAAGCTGCAGGTCAGGGATGCTGGGTGAGGTCTAGGCCTGGCAGCACTTGACGCCACTCCATGGGTGCTGGGCTGGCTCAGGCCCTCCCACAGCCCTGCTGGAGTCTTTACTGACTACATAGGTCCTTACCTTTCGGGAAAACATCAACTTGGGCACCTTCCTCCCAGAGGGAGCAGTGTGGGGGGGGACAATGAAGTTGAGAATATGGAACAGACACAGGTTCAAGAGCAGATCTGCAGAGGAGCACAGGGGATAGGCCCTGGCCAGGCCACACTGGGTCCGCAGATGGCCATGGCTCCCCCTCAGCAAGGCAAATGGGGCCTCTGATACTAAGGCGCAATGGCTACCCCCCTGCCTGGAGCCTAGCTGTCTTTAGTGGCACCTGCAGCTTTCATCATAGGAGCTGCTTAGGGGCTGGAACTTCGGAGTGGGGAGATCTGGAGATTTAGAGACTAGAGATGGTAGCATCCAATCATCCCCCCCCGTAAGATGAGCCCTCCACCTTCCCCCTTCTTCAGTGACCATTCCCAGGCTCTAAAAGCTGCCTGGCATTCTGCAATTCCCGCTGTCTCCTTCTGAAACTCCTTTCCCCAAATGCTTTACTGGATTTACCGGGCAGGGCCAGTCTGGGAAGTGGGCAGCTGCACTCCACATAGCAGTGACCAGGAAGCCTGGACAGAGAGGATAGAGAGGACCCTGCCCCCTTCCTGAGGCTCGAGCTGGGGTTGGCGCAGGACTTACCTTGGCCTTGCTGATGGTGCAGTGCAATGCATTGTTCTCCTGGTCATAGAGCAGACTGAAGTCCAGGGTACCCAGGGCGGCTGTGGGAGAAGGAGATGTGGGTCAATACCAGGGGTGTGAGAGGAGCAACACCCTCCCCGTGTGGCTTCAAGAGCCCCATTATTATTACTTAATGTGTGCTTATTTGTGCATGTGTGTGGGTGCACATACATGTGGCAGTATATGCATGTGGAGGCCAGAGGATAACTTGCAGGGGTTAGTTTTCTTCTTCCACCATATGGGGTATGGAGTTTTAACTCGGGTCATGGGAGTTGGTGGCTGAATTGTCTTGCAGGCCCAACAGTCACATTGCTATCAAGATTAAAAGATTTATTTGGTGGTGTCTGCTTTTAGTCCCAGAACTTGGAAGGCAGAGGAAGGTAGATCCCTTTGAGTTTGAGATCTACAAAGTGAGCTCCAGGTTAGCCAGAGCTACTCTTTCAAAAATAAACATATAAATAAATGAATAAACAAATAAAGTTTACATGAAAGAACCATAAGGCAAATATGTCCATCACAGTCCTTTGAATATGTGAACATGGGAGGATGGAGAGGCAGCTCAACAGTTAAGGGCACTGTCTGCTCTCCCAGAGGTCCCAGGTTCTGTTGCCAGGACCCACATAGTGGCTCACAACCATCTGTAACTCCAATTCCCGGGGACCTGACTCTCTCTTCCAGTTCAGTGAGCACCAGGCATTACACTGATGCATAGACATACATGTAGTCATAACAATGATATAAATAAAATAAATAATAAGCAAATAAATAATTTAAAAAAGTATGTGTGAACATGAATCTGTGGAGAAGCTGGTTTCCTGGCATGCTCACATGGGGCACAAGTGAGAGCCCCTGGCACAAATCCCAACACGACTCTCTCTGACCCCATGGACACCAGTTGTCTCCAGAATCTGTCTTCAGGCTGCTGGACAAATTAAAAGGTAAAATCATTTTTTTGTGTGTCTAAATGGCTGGAATTAGTTAAAGCAAGTAAAATACGGTTACAGCAAGGCTTAGCGGAACCACACAGGGACGCACTAAAGCCATTTTAAATTACACAGATGACTTCTGCATGGAGAGTAAGGAAGTGGATAGACCCACAGTGCTGAGGACCACGGGCAGCTGACTTAGGGTGGAGGCACAGGTTCAAACTGACCATTGCTAGACCAATCCACAGGTCTCAGAAATAAAGCAGAGATGCAAACAGGAATGTGGTTCAGGAGCAGATCACTGGCCTAGCCTGTGCTGGACCATCAGCTCCACCTACAGCAGGGCAAAATAAAACAAACACTTCAAGTTCTACGAAAGACAGTAAGAGTCTGCACGTGGTAAGAACATAACTGTTCTTCCCAGGTGACAGGTGAAAGTGTGAGGGTGTGCATTCACTAACTTTTGGGCTGGGGAATCTAGCTTAGTAGCAGAGGCCCTGGGTTCAATTCCCAGCAAGAAAAGTTATCAATAAAGAATGTTACTATATCCAGCTCAATGGCCGTTGCTGTGACAACAGAGCAGCTACAATATGCCAACTTTGTTATCTATCTCTCCCAATGAAACACTTAGCCCTCAGAAGGACAACATCCTGTCGCTGTTAGATGAGGAGGAGGTTCAGGGATTCTGGGCGGATCACCTAAGTCCCATGCTTGGTAACCTGATCAAAACCAGGTAGGTGGCTCAGAGAGGGCTCTCACCCGTTTTGTGCTGTCTGTCCTGTTCCACAGTGGTGCTATTTTGAACTAGACGGCTTGGGTGTCCTTGCCTCAGTTTCCTCCACACAAGTAATGACACATAGTGGTATGAGAAGGCAGAGGACAGGCTCCAAGAGGCTGCAGGACCTGACCAGCCTGAGTGGCTGACTGTTGATTGAGCCCCAGGTGACAAGTGACACTGTAGCTCCCTGGTCTCCTGGTCCTGAGAGATCCTAAGTGGGCAGTGACAAGCCAGCTGGGTCCTCGTGCTGCTGCCCCCAAGTCTCTCAAGAACATCAATAAGTTCCAAGGGCCAGGCAGAGGATGCAGCAACAATTGGGTTCAGCTGCTACCTTAGGAACAGTCACTTGCTACAGCTGTGGCCTGCCATGTCCTGAGGGTTGCCAGCAAGAGAGCCAGCAGGGCTGAATGAGAAAAACCTTTGAGGTCCCCAGACTACATATGCTTAGATATTTCCCAATCCCTGATTTGTTCCCAATTGCTGCATAGGTCACAACATTGTCTGGTGAGCCAAGAGAGCTTCAAAAGGGACTCTGGACCCAGTGTAAATTGGACCATCAGGGAGGCTTCTTGGAGGAACTGATGCTCACCCGCAAGAGGAGAAAACAACAGATAGTAGTTGGCCAGTGGTATGAGTGACTTGGAGGGGACATCATAACCACAGGCATCTGGCAGGTGGGGGCTGATGGCTGAAGTGAGGCCAAGATGAAGGAAGGGGTTGGCTGGGACTCTGTTCTCATCAGGATCCTGCACTGGATCCTAAGTAAACACACATCAGGACAGTATCCGCCTTTAGTCAAAAAGGCAGGCCACATCATGACAGCCTGTGTCTGGAGGGAGGTGGGTCCATCCAGGACTCTTCTCTTTGTTCTGAGAGACATGTGGAACTGTGTCAGATGCCCTGCATCCCAACAAGGTGATGCTCTTGTCTCTTTCTAACGCAGTTGTGAGTGTGGAGGGTGACATCTGCTGGTGTACTCTACAGGTTCAAATCCCAGCTCGGCATGTCCTTGCTGAGTGACTTCAGACAGTTTACTCATCTGCAGCCTGGAGAGAACTACAACTACCTCCTGGCACATGGGGCTTGTCAGGTGGTTACAGGAGCAGCAGACACACTCTGATGACACTTCTAGAGCTCTGAGTTTGCCCCTCTAAGGACTTTTTGGAAGGGACTGCCCTAAACTGGATCATTTTCTCCCTGCCTTTGGGAACATAGTATAGAAGCTATCACTTAAGCTTTTCTGCATAAGCAGAGCCATTGCTATGACTAAAAATGATTCTGCTATGGGTCACAGTCACCGTGAGACAGAGGGATGTGAAGTGATTACCCCACCGGGGGTCCTAGGTACCTCACTTTCCTGCCTCCTCCCTTTGCTCCTGCTTCTGGTAGCACAACTTTTTCTTTTGTAAACCAGGTAATAATAGTTAAAACTATGTTCAGACTAAGAGTCCCTAGATCTGGAATGAGCTGCAAGTATCTTCCCCTAGTGGAAAATGTGAAGTGCATGCCCTTTGCTGCCACATCCTCATCCTCAGGGGAGCAAGCTGCGGGTGAGAATGCTANCAGGGGAGCAAGTGAGGATGCTGCGGGTGAGAATGCTACAGATGAGGATACTATAACTGAGGATGCTGAAGGTAAGGATGCCGTGGAAAAGATGTTGTGAGTAAAGGTACTGTGGGTGAAGATGTTGAGGGTGAGGAAGCTGCTGGTGAGTATCTTGAGGGTGAAGATGCTGCAGGAAAGGATACTGCAGATGAAGATGCTGTGGGTGAGGATTACTGCAGATGAAGATGCTGTGGGTGAGGATACTGTAGGTGAGTATCCTGAGGGTAAAGGTGCTGCAAGGCACCATTGCCTTTATTGCAGCCACCCTGCTGAGTTTCTGCAGTATCATTCTGCAGAGCTGATGGCTTCACATGACAGTCAGTTTGCATGATGTCCAATTTAGGCTACCTGCTCCCTGATGACTTCACCCTGAGGACACTGCCTTAGGCACCTCGGGACCAGCAAGCACCAGATGGTCAGTGCTCATGGTGGAGCCACTCAAATGGCTTTGCTGTCCGGTCCCTTCCCAGCAGGAAGGATTTGGTGTGATACCACATGTTACAAGCACATACTCTGGGGTGTTTGCCTGTGTACCAACCCCAGAGGACAAGTCCAGGAACGTGCCTCTTGGGCAACTAACATCTGATACCACCACCAGAGAAGAAAAGTGTGCCTGGTGTGTGGCCAGCAAAGGACTGATGAATGTCTAGTACCACTGAAGTCCTAGAAGAAATTCTGCCTCGTCATCAGAACATCGGTCGCCATTTTGAAAGACTGCATGTGTGGAGGAGCTGTCTTAGGGAACACATGACCCCAAGTTCACCCTTCCCATTTATAGAAACGAGGTTCAGAGAGGGGAGGTGGCCAAGTGAGGGTGGCCCCGCAAAGCTGGGGATTCTGTCTTAAAAAGCCCAGTGGCTTCCTAAAAGTTTTCCTTCAACATTTTGTGTAGCTGGAGTCCTGAAGATGCAGCATCTTCGGGAAGGGAAGGGGCTGGGGGCGTGGCTCAGCAGTAGAGCCCTGACCTCATATGAACAGGTCCTGGGTTCTTACCTCAGCAACGGGGCACGGGCGAGGCACGGAGAGGATAGGGACTCACCGCTAATCTGAAGGGCCTGGGCAGGGTGGCAGTGGTGGTGGTGGAGGCAATGGCAGGGCTCAAAGGACAAGAGAGAGTGTCTTTCTGTGAGCCCCAGGATCCTGAGGGCCCTGCCCTCAGCGCCACTCAGATCACGTGCTTTGATGAAAGTTTACATCTTTGGAAAAATAATGAAGGTTGGTCACTAATGGGCCTCTGAGAGTTGTCACCGGCTTGCTGATAATTATAGCGCTTTAATGGGGCTAATTCAGAGAGAATCAAGCTCAGGCCCCTGTTGCTTCCTCCAAGGCTGAGTGTTCCCCAGCAGGGCCAATGCAGACAGGCAGGTAGCTGGCCATGACCTTGGTCTGCACTTGAACTCATTTGACCCATTCACCCCTGGGAATCAGAAATCAGTCCTTTTTGTTTTGTATTTGGAAGAAAAATGTCAGCCTCTAAAACAGTTTCTCTGGAGCTGATGGGATGGCTCAGTGGGCAAGGGTACTTGCTTTGCAAGCCTGATGATCCAAGTGCAATCCCTGGGATACACAGAAAAGTGGAAGACCCAACTCCACGAAGTTGTCCTCCGACCTCTGCATGTGTGTGCTGTAGTGCAATGCACCCCTTCACATCACACATACACAATTATAAATAAAATAAAAATGTTTTAATTGGCATGAAATCACAGAAAATTACCAAGCCTGATTTGAAAGCACTTCATAGGTGAGGGAACTGAGGTAGTGCACTTGGTAGGCACTGTGGGGGAGGACGCAGAGGAATCATTGATACACCGCCCCTTCACAGAGCCTAGAGACAGATTCAGACCTTAGGCATCTCCTCTAGACCTTCACAGAGCCTAGAGACAGATTCAGACCTTAGGCATCTCCTCTAGACCTTCCCTTCAAGCCATTCAAAATTTTATCACATTCAGGACAAGATTTGACCTCCTTGATTCCTCATTTAAGCCTTTCATTTTGACCTCATCCTTCTTCCCTTTGTATTTCTGACACCTTGGTTCCTCTGTTGCCCCCCAACACCCCCTTCCACTCTGCTGGCCTTCTTTCCCCTTCCCTCCAGTTTCAGAGCAGAGGCCTCTGTGGATGTTTGCCTCCCTATCCCTTGCTGAGTTTCTGTGAGCATCCTAAGACCAGAGACTGTGTGCAATCCAGCCCATGCTTGGCTCTTTGTGACCCCTGTAGAGTGCCTGACACACAGTTGGCACTGCACTGTTGAATGTGAAATATGACAGAGGTCTGGACAGAACATGACCGAGGCTCACACAAGTTCTGGGTGAAGGAAGAGGCCATATAAATCTGTAACTGGAATCTGAACATGCCCAGGAGAACCTTTCAGGCAGACCCAACAATGGTTCTCCATTTCACTCTTGCTCCAGACCTCTGTGGGCACCTGTCCTGACCTAGCTGAGTGAGTCATTTGGGAACATAGACACATGATGCAATTCTAGCCAATGAGACAAAAGGACAGGTCTCCTGGGAACTTCTGGGAGAGATTTTTCTGGATCCTAGACATGAGAGTAGAAAATGTTTTTTTTTTCTTTTGTGTTGGTTTTAAATCAAATCTAGAACCTTGTTGTGATATGTGATGCCTGGACCCACAGCAGCCACCTTGGGTCATGAGGGTCCTGCTCAGTTGATGGAGAGTGAGAGCATCACCGTGACAACCATGCTTCACATATACCCTTGGGAATAGGGAATCTGCCCCGATTTTCAGCCCAAGAGTGAAAGAGCTGGCTGAGCAGGACTGACAGAAGCCTTGTCACCAGGGATGCTGGAGGGCTGCTTCAGGGTACCCTGATGTCTGCAGCGGGACCTTTGCTCCCCTGCTGGGCCGAGCTCCTCTGAATTGATTGCAAGGCACTTGCAACCCAAAGCCTCTTAGTCATTGCAGCTTTGGGGTCCAGGTTCCTCTGCAGATGGGGAGCAGGTAGCTTGGGACATGCAGGAGCAGAAGCCTAGGGTGATGCTGCATCTTCTTCACTGGCCTAAACTTGGCAGGGAATGAAGGGTGTGTGTGTGTGCATGTGTGTGTTGTGTGTGTGTATTCATGTGACTATGCTTGCACACTTTGAAGTGACCAGCAAAGGAGGGGTTTTAAAGAGGAGAACAAGGCCAAGCAAAGAGGCTGTTTTTATCCTCTGCTTGGACAACAGAGCAACCGCCCTCATTTCTTTTTGTCTGAACAGATAATCCAATAATTAGGGCAGCAAATAGCATAACCCTGGCTAAATCCATAATGAACCATCTGGCTTGAATCACTTAGGCTTATTCTAAGGGATCTGGCTGTCAGAGCTCAGAGAGTGCACAGCTTCGGTACCAGGTACAGGGTGGTCTTGCTCCGTGCTTCCTCACCCATGAGAGCCACAATCCTCACGCTCTTAGCCCGATGAGATGCAAACCTCCTGGCTCAGCCTCGTAGCCACTTCCTCAGCAATGCGACCTCCAGGCCTCTTCTCCACTCTTTGTTAGTGTGTCACAGTGATCTGGGTGTGGCTTGTCCCCAGCTAGGACACCTGTGGCTGAGCCCAGAGCCTCAGCATGGTTCCCTCGGCGCCACCCCTCTGTATTGTGCAAACACTGTGGAGCCGACTAACAGGAGATGGGGCTTCTGGTCTGTTTTAGTCTTTGTGGTGGGGTTTCAGGAGAGTCAAAAGGACTAGATTTCTCCCTTCGGGCCTCTATGGCACCTGGAGTGTGGCCTGCAGCTCAGGCACAAGCTGCATCCACCTGCTCACTCCCCGGGGTGCAGGCAGAAGCCTGGAAATGGGAACCACTTCCTATCCTCTCTTCCCAGGATGGCTCTGGGTCCCCCAGGAGGGTGACTGCGGTCCTAGTTAGAGCCCTCCCCAGAGGCCAGTCAGCCTGGATCCTTGCACTGACTGCCAGGAACTGGGCAAGGGAGTAAATCCAGGGCACAGCTCTGCAGACTTTAATAAATTCTGCCCACCCAGTTTTCCGCAATCTGCAGGACAGCAGAGGGTGAGGCCTGCTCCCCAGCCTCTGTGCTTGGGGGTAGGGCCTTGGTGAGAGGGGTCTCAGGCGGGGCTTGATCCACCTCTGTTGAAGCGAAATGCGGAGTCTGTTCCCAGGGCAGCAGGGTGAACTCCGCATCTTCAGTTCAGAGGCACAAGTTATGCGGGGGAGCCAGGCCCTTCTCTAGAGGCCCCTGGGGAACACCCAGGTCATGCACAAACCACCACTGTTGCACCAAGGAGGGGCTGCTTTTGCCATGAGGAAGCTGGTGTGAGACCCCCATACCCCACAGTCCCATAGCGACCGTGACTAGGTTTTGAGGCTGGTTCTTCAGGTCTAAGTGAACCAGCTTGGAGTCACAGTTGGGCTGGGGCTCTTCCATGAAGCGACCCCCACTTCCACCCCCCAGTAAATCCATTGGACTCCAACTACAACCTATTCTCTCCTTGGCTTCCCGGATGTTCCCCGGTGGGCCGGGCAGGTACCCCCAAGGACCACACAAGACGCCAGAAGTGCTCCTGGCCTGGCTTGGGAGACCCCGGTGTCCGCTGTCTCCCTGGGGCTGAGTCCTGGACCCAGGATGGGGATCCTCCTGCCTCGGGAAGCCGGCGTAACAGGTGGGTGGAGG
>LOEQ01000055.1:325930-337426 GCA_001685075.1 Bramus lutescens | reverse complement strand
GTGGCAGCTGCTGCCCTGTCAAGCCACCTAGCTGGGATGGCTCAGGGGACAGGGGTGGGGCACTAGGGCCTGGGGACCTCTCCCCCAGCTCTGCTTAGCCATTACCTCTCTCCATGCTCCCAGGCACCTCTTCAAGATTCATAGCAAAAACCCAGAGACTGACCCAGCAGCTCCCTGGGTGTGAGGTCAGGCCAGAAGCAGACAAGCGTCTGCTGTCACACTCTGACTGAGAGATGGGGACACTCTCCCCTATTCTGGGCCACACCACATCCACCTGCAGGGTGCAAAGATGGCGGCAGGCTGTGAGCTTGGGGGACTTTTGGGAGCAGCGGCTGTTCTGCTCCAAGGAGCCCAAAGTCTCCAGAAGCTATGGGAGTTAGGGAAGTATGGAGATATTTCCAACATCCTGCCAAGAAGCAGCAGATGGTGGAAAATTTCACATACTAAAAACAACAAAAAATATTTTTAACATAAAGGAACGACAACCAGGCATTGGGGAGGCCACAGGTACTCCCAGTGAGTCCTCCCGGGCTACCAGGCTGACATAACACAGATGCAGTTGACCAGAATGGCTGTGGCACCCATAATTCAAGAATAGGTGTGTGTGTGTGTAGTCCCTGTTTTGGTGACAGCAGCAGGGGCTCATGGGATGCCAAAGGGGGGCCTGTTGAGGCACAGACTTGGGTTTGTGTCCTGCTGTCACTTCCCAGCTGTGCACTTTTAGGCTGTTATCTGTGCTCAGTGGGGCCATGGATGAATCATGGTTCCCTTCTAGTGGCTATGAGCATTCAGAGAGAACAGGGGCCTACATTATAGGCTCACGCCCCCTAGCATGGAGCTAGTTGCCATGCTCTGAGCCTGGGCCCACCTCACAGGGGTGAGGCTGACTCCTAAGGGAGTGTGGACCCTCACTCATCCCCTGATGAGTCTAGATAAAGCCACCTACTGACTGTACTTTGAAAACCTTTTTGGAGGGTGGGGGATAGCTCTGCATGGCAGTGAGGTCAGCAAGGGGGGTAGTTCACCAGGCCAGCAGGAAAATGACTTTAGAGCCCCTGGGTCATCTCAGTATTGCCAGCTAGGCACCTCATATGCCTCCCTGGAAGGACATTCAAAGGGAAAATGCCAGGCCTCAGCCTGGACAAGGACTAGGTAGGGTGGAGGGTGGGAAGCCCCTTGCCATGGACATGGGATAAGTGGGCCTGGAGGGAAGCATGTTACTCTTGGGGATGGGAGGGGAATAGTGAGCTCTTCCTCTGGGTTGTCCCCAAGGCTCCAGCCAGGAAGGAAGATGGCCCAAGGCTGGGAGGAACCTGTTCTCCCAGGAGGGCCCATTGGCAGCCAGAAAAGGTTCAGTGCCTACCTGTCCTTTCCTCTTGGGACCAGGTGACAGGATGTCATCATATGCTTCCAACCTGACCTCGTGTGTAGCCAGGGACAGTCACATGACCCCGTGGAATACTAGATGAGGTACTGGGGTGCTTTCCTTCCCTGCCCCTTCCAGGCTGGCCCTAGAGACTCTGAGGATGACCCCAGACAGGAAGGGGCGGCGGGAAAGCACAGAGCTCACTGACAAGTCTGAGCTAGGGCAAGATGGAGTCCCAGTGCTGGCTTATTCGTTCACATCGATTTTAATTTTCTCTCTCCTTCAGGCTCACAGACAGATAGGAGGCACCAGCTAATGAAGACAAATCCACAGATCAATAGAAATATGGTTGCCGGTGTGGAAACCATGTGGTCCCTGACCTCGAATGAGGAGCTCTGGAGAGGAGCCGGATGGGTGGGTGGGTGGATGGATGGATGGATGGATGGATGGATGGATGGATGAAGAGCTGCTCCCTCCAGAGAGAACAGGATACAGAGGATGGGGAGGACATGACTGCGTGGGAGAAACAGCGTTCAGAGAGAGAAGTCAGAGAGAGCTCCCCGAAAGAGGGGGGATTTACAAATGGACGTACGTCATTTAAGCAGCTACAAAAGTAGGCCTGGGATATGCCAGGTCTCCCAGATGGAGTGGAGGGAAAGTCAAGACTGGGCAGGGGCCTCTTATGGATCAGGAAGCTCTTTGGCTGAGGCCCTGGGGCAGGGGGCATGGTGGATGATGAGCTGGCCTGGGTATGCTCTGCCCTGTCAGAGAACAGGTGACTGCTCTGGTTTCTAGCGGACACAAACAGGAGTTTGTCTCTCCTGCCCTTCTTGGCTGGCATGTGGCACAAGCCTTTATTTCCTCCTGACTTCAACTTGTGCCTCTTCCATGGATGTATTATTTTAAAACAGTCTCACTGGGGCTGATGAGATGGCTCAATGGGTTAAAGGCGCTTGCCACCAACCTGATGACCTGAGTTCGAGACTCAGGATGCTCATGATGGAAGGCGAACACCTGGTCCTGTGGGTTGTTCTCTGACCCCACACGGCAACCCCCAATCCCCTTACACTGAAATAGGGATAAAGAAAACTGGATTTTGTGATGTGACCCAGGCTACTCAAAACCCTCCTGCCTCAGTTTCCTATGAGCTGGGGTCACAGATATGTAGCGCCATGTATGTTCTCACACCCTTTTAAGCCTCTCTCTCTTCTGGGCTCCATGTGTGGGGAATTCCCTCGGATCTCTGTTTCTATCATCTGTCTCTTTCCCTCCATGTTTCTCTGTCAGTTCTCCATCTAGAGGATGGGACACCTGCCTCACCTGGATCTGATAAGTACTCTGGAGGCAACCGAGGCAGGACAAGCCTCTTCCCTTGTGAGTCCTCTTCTCTGCCGTGCTCCCAGGGGGAGTGAGCACCCTCTGCAATGCCAGCCTTGCTCTGGCATGGGCAGGCAGTCTAGGAGAGGAACTGTGTAGAGCAGAGTCCGCACTGTTTCCTCCAGGGCTTTATTGGAACCAGGAAGAGCGGGAGGCCTGGCTCACTCACTTTACCCACATTCCCAAAGGCCATTCAGTCTGGAGCGTGTGGAATTAAGTTGTAGGTTTAGCCAGCAAGGCAGATGGGCGGCTGCAGAAGGTTATACTGTGCTGTGTACAGAGAGTTCAGCCCAGCTGGCCCCAGGGGCAGCTCTGTACCCCTGGGCTGCTCTTGAATCAGACACAGCTTCCACAAGGGCACAGCACCTCAAGACCTCACCTTGCATCTGGAATTGACGAATCCACTGAGGCTATCATTGAGTTTGGGCAAATTAGAGGCGACAGCCATGCCCCTAACATTCGTGGTGTGGCTAATGAGGGCCTTCTGCTCTAGGAAATCAATTTCTAAGCCAGCACAGACATTGGGACAGGCAGGGGGCTACTGGGGGAAGGGAGAGGCATGGAGTGGAGACTCTTCCCTATTTAGAGCCCCCATTTTGAGACTGCTGTTCAGCAGAACCAAGGGCTCAAAAGGCAGGATGAGACCATATGCACGGGCTTTCCTTCTAAAGCAGGACTATGGCCATGGCCACACAAGAATGGTGGCCTCTGTGTCCCTGAGAGCTAGCTGAGGCACAGCCCCAGAAGGCTGCAGGCATGTTCCTTCGCCTCTATACTGAGACTTCAACACACGCTATTTGGACTCGTGTTCCCTCCTATAGGCAAGCAAGCGCGGTGGCCATTCCAGACTGTCCTCATGACGTTCTAGAAGTTCCAGTCCCCTTACAGACTACCATGAGCAACCCTGAATCCATGGCAGCTGTAACTGGAGCTGCTGGCTACCACAGCTGACTTCTGTACCTTCTACCTGCACAGGATAAAAGCTACCGGTCCTAAGCCCTCTGCTGGACCTGGTAGAAAGGCAGAAGATGGGCAGCAGGCTCAGAGCCAGGGATTGCCTTTGGTGAGGCCACAGTGGGCTTGGGAACCAGTTTCTCCTCCCTAGTTTCTGCCATTCAAGTCCCCCGCCCCAGCTGAGGCAAACTTTCTTTCACTTATGTTCTTGACACAAATGGCAGTCCTGCGCTAGGAAGACCAGGGTCAGTGACTTGGAGGTGCTTCTTAGATGGCTCACATTGGGTC
Source organism: Bramus lutescens (assembly GCA_001685075.1). Taxonomy (NCBI): domain Eukaryota; kingdom Metazoa; phylum Chordata; class Mammalia; order Rodentia; family Cricetidae; genus Bramus; species Bramus lutescens. Next base: position 333,441 of record LOEQ01000055.1, on the reverse strand, counting down.
TTCATCCTTTCTCTGACTGATCCTTCTTGGTCTGTATGTCCTTGTGTATGTTTGGTAGCTTCAGATATCTTTACATTAAAAAAAAAATATATATATATCCCAGTTACCTCCCACATCATCCTAGGGCCATAAAGTCCCTGCAAGGAGCAAAATTAGTAGAGATGGGACATGGCAATGATAAATAGAGGGTGGCACTGGTGTGTGTGGGTGACAGTGTTAGCTGACACACAGAGGCTGGCCTTTGCTGTATGGGTGGCTTCCCTGAGTGATCATCACAATGCTCTACGGCCTGTTTAAAATTCCTCTGTTAGGGTCCTTACCCTTGGAGGGGTCCTTGAACTCCAAGATAAGAAAACTGGAAGAGAACAGACCCTGTTCTAGCCCCTCCCCCATCATCCTAATGGGTAAGCACCATTCCCAGGAGCCCCACAGGCCCCAAGAGCTACAGGCTGGCCCAGGGAGCCCTGGCTGGAAGGCTAGGGCGGTAGCTCTGCAGTCTCCTCTATTCTCACAGTAGGCACAGAGCTGCTATGGGCAAAGGCCATGTGTCAGAATTAGGTGTAGGGATTCACACATGTGACATGGCCAGGCCCTGCCTTCTACTACTGCGAACTAGGTGGCTGACATGGGAAGCCGTGGGAGTCTGCTCATTTTTCTTGCAACACGTGCCCTTGATTTTCTTTCTCTTCACAGAAACACAAACCCCAGAGGAATTTCTACTTTTCTTTTTCTTTTGTGGTTTGGCTATGGGAGCCGGGCCTGGTGCATGTGAGGTAAGCACTCCACCATTGAGTTGCACCCCCAGGTTCCCTCCTTGGTAATCAAGTATGGCAATACTGGACGACTGGCAGAGACCACAAGGGGGGTCAGGGACTGTGGCAAACCAGAGAACACTCCATCACTGAAAGGGGAGGCTGCTGCTCTCTCTGAGAGGGCGGTATTGGCAGACCTTCTGATTTTTAAAAAAGAAGCCAGAACTCCATTTTTTTCCTTCAAAAAAGTGAGAACCCTCTGCAGTTAAAATATTTAACAGTGCATTTTAAGCAGCTAGCTCCGGTCACTGCCTCACCAGACTGTGACCTGTGATCCAGGCAGTCTCAGTCCCCAAGGACAGGTGGCAGTCTCCTTTCATCTATCCAAGCCTGCTGGGGCCCCAGTGCCTAACATATCCTTCAAGGCACTCCGAAGGCTGTAGGGAACTCAGGTACCAGGGCCAGCCAATGTGACTAAAACAGACAGTTCAGACTCCACAGAGGAAGTGTGTTACTACTGTGTGTGTGTGTGTGTGCACACGTGTGCACATGTGCATGTGCTCCAAGGAGCTTCCAAAGCGCTAATTTCTCAGGAACAGAGAAGGGAAGGAAGGAGGCATAGCAACAGCTGGTTCTGGGCAGTGAGCAATCCTGTCTGAAAATAAAACATTTTACAATCCACAACCGAGGCTCATTAAGAATGAATGGATCGACTGGTATAAATAGCTTGCTGTGTTAAAAAGTCAGGAAGCGGCATATGCGCTCGATGGAAAATCAGTGGCTATGGAACCTGCTTATTAGCTCAGTTGGCTGCTGCTCTGTGCTAACGAGACAGAGGTCACAGGTTCAAAGCTTCACGAGCCATGTGGCTTTCCCAGCCTCAGGCTACTGCTACCTCTCCTGCCCCAGGACTGGAGCTAACATGCGGGCATAACAGGAAACACACTAGTAGCCCACAGTTGGCTTCTCCCAGTGTCTGGTACAGCAGATCCCTCACTGTAATATCCAACCTCCCCCAAACGCCTCTGACTAGCAGCTCACTACCCTGTCAGATATAAAACCCTCAGTTCTGTGGCTGGATGGTAATTAATTGGAAGACACTGGGTGCCATCCATTACATCTGACAGCGGCTGGATGCTTAAAGGGTGCTCTGGGCAGAAATGAGGGACCAGTTGCTTCCCTCCTGATTGTGGGTGCAGGTCCAAGAGTGTGGATGGGATGCAAGCAGGTACACAAACTCAGGGCATGCAGACTTAGCCTGAGAGGCAGTGGCCAAGAGCATAGCAGGCAGAGTAGCTCTGGCTGCCCTCCACTGCCACAAGACACCTCCCCCCTTCAGTAGCCTGGCAGTAACTCCTTCCCTTGAAAAACCCTCTGAGCCATCAGACAGGACAAAGCCAGCTGTGTGGTGACGGAGACAAGAGCTTCACTAGGGGCTGCACTCATGGGAAGAACCTGGTCCTTGGCCCTCGGTGCCACAGACAGGCTACATGACCTTGTACGACATCCCTCCTCATCCATCACCAAGAGTCAATTTCACCGTCTGCAGCTGCCTTGAGCTTCAAATGAGATAATGACCATGAATCACAGGGTGCCCTGGTCAAGTCCAGCTGCAGCCCCAGTGACTCGGCTTCTCTAGGAGGTGCCCTGGTCAAGGCCAGCGGCACCCCCAGTGACTACGTTTCTCTAGGAGGTGCTGGCCCCTGGGGGGGACAGTAGGTCAGCTGGGGGAGGAGGCAGGACACAGTAAGGGCCACCCTGGAAAAACTCTGCAGATTGGCTGAGCCACACTGCTCACCCCCAGATGGAACCCCAATGCTTGCTTCCTTGGGACTCCAGACTCCTCCTGCTTCAGTTCAGGACCTTAAAAACATTGCTTAAAACCTAGTAGCTGATGAGGTGACATCAAAATCCCATTTTTTTTCTTGAAATTACCAAATGGAACAAATCCAAGACCTTGAAGTACTTTCTAGGGTAGATCTTGAAGGCAGCCAGTATATCATCCAGAAAGAAATGCTTGGATCAGGTGGACCAGGGCAGGGAGGAGGTGGAACCAGAGGACTCCAGAGATAGGCTTCCTAGAGAGGGAACATACTAGCCTCTGAGCTTCAGGGCGCTTAAGGCAAAAGCCTGGCCTTTCTGCTGTTTGCCATCTCTAAGGAGATGGAAAGGCAGAGAGTCTGTGTACCCTGTGGGTCGGGGAGAGGAGTAGGTGCTGCTGAAGGAGCATTGAGCCACGAGCCCTCAGCACTGGCTCTGCCACTTGAAACCAGGTGGCACACAATGGCTGGTTCCATGGACCCTGGGGCTGCCCTAGGCCATGCTGGTCCTTGCAGCCCCCTGGGGGTGAGAATCAGTGTCTCATCATAGATGAGGTTCCCTGGAGTCACTAACGGGCATCCTTGTCTCAGTTCAGTACCCAAGGCCCAGGAGGTCAGCCCACCTGTCCGACAGCTGTCCCCAGAAGGCGACATCTACCCCATCTCTAATATTCCCAAGGACTGACTGATTTTGAGACAGGGTCTCACTGTGGTGCCTAGGCTGGTCTTGAACTCTGTGGTCAAATAATCCTCCTGCCTCAACCTCTTGAGTAGCAGGAAGTAAAGGCACAGACCACCCCACCTGGCCCACTATTTTATTCTTAGCATTTAGGTCTGTAATGTGTTCCTGCACGCACACGGAAGTTGAATCACACTAGCTCTGGTTATTAAATCAATATGCCTTTCCCTGCAGAGTTGAAAAATCCCTATGTTGGGCTTTCCATGCATTCTTGGGCCTATTTTACTTTAATTCCCGTCCATTCATCTATTTGTGTATTCTATAATAGCTACTCTAAGTTCCGCGCAAGCTTTTAAATTGAGACATAATTCATACCCTATAAAGTTCACTCTTCAGGGGGAATACAATGCAGTAGTTTTTAGTACAGTCATAACACTGTGTAATTGCCAGTACGACTCGATTTCAGAATATGTTCATACTCTGTCCTCACTGGCGGTCTCTCCCTTCCCCCCATCCTCCCCACCCCCTGGCACACTCATCATCTTGATGTCTGTGGGTTTAACTAGCCTAGTTATTTCCTATGAAAGGGATCATAGAATGCATAGCCTTTGACTCTGGCTTCCTTAACTTAGCATGAAGTTTTCCAGGCTCATCCATGTTACAGGACACACACACACTTATATTATCTGTCTACACACACACACACACACACACACACACACACACCACACACACATTCAGGTAGATCTTATAATATATAAGTATAAAAAATGGAAGAATTAAGATTTTTTTTTTCCTTTTTGGGACAGCGTCTTGCTATGTGGCCCTGGCTGGTTTGGAACTTGCTATGTAGTCTAGGCTGGTCTTGATCCTATGAGACTTCCTCTGCCTCCCAAATACTGGGGTTAAACACCTGGCATGATTGATAGTTTCTGCTCAGGGCTCATTTTTTTTCATCCTTTTCGTGGGGGGAATGTTTGTTTCCCCAATCTTAGTTCATGTTGAAGCTCAAAACCCCAGGAATTTGGAAGAGTTGAGTGAAGTCTAGGGTGGGGCTGAATCAACAGGATGAGCGTTCTCCTGAGCAGAGACCAGAGAGTGTTCTACCTCACTGTCCTCACATGCACATGCTGAACAAGGCAGCTACCGGGGGCACAAGGGTCACCAGACAAGACTTGTGAGGGCCTTGATCTTGCTCTACCAGCCAGACCTGGAAGCAAATCAATTTCTGTAGCTTAAGACACCCACCCAGTCTGTGGTACTTCGTTACAGCAGCCGAAGCATACTAATACAATAACACTTTAATTTTCTTCATGCTGGTTCCTAGAATTTACATTTAAAGTCTGCTTCCAGGCATGAAATAATTTCATGGTGCAATTACAAACAGGTCTTCTCACTTCGGCTTTTAATTAGTCAGTATGGATTAAAGCTACTGATTTTTAAAACTGAATTATCTTTTTGTTTTTTGAGACAGGGTTTCTCAGTGTAGCCCTGGCTGCCCTGGAACTTGCTTTGTAGATCAGGCTGACTTCAGACTCAGAGATTTGCCTGCCTCTGCCTCCAAAGTGAGTGCCAGGACTAAAGGTGTGTGCCACCACCACTCAGCTAAATTGATTGATCTTCAGTCTTGTCAATTTCTAGATTTCTTTATTAATCCTAGGGCTTTATTTGGAGTTGATTGATTGCATACGTCAGCTACAAAGAAGGTAGATTCCTTTGTTCGTTTCCACTATTAAGAGAAAGCAGCTGCTTATTTCTTGCTTTACTGCATTAATTAATAACTAATAAGGGGCAGGAGAGATGGCTCTGAGGTTAAGAGTACTGGCTACTCTTGCAGAGGACTTCAGCTCAGTTCCCAGCACCCACATGGTCGCTCGCAACTGTCTGTAACTCCAGCTACTTGGGATCTGACATCCAGTCTGGCTTCTGTGGGCACCAGGCACACTCACGGTACATAGATACACATGCAGGCAAAACACTCACATACATAAAATAAACCTACAACAAAATCACCTAACAAAGGCCAGAGCATAGGCGTTGGCAGGGGCACTTGCCTCGTTCACTCAGGGCCGGGGTTTATCCCAAGTGCCTGACAGAAAAATGCAACATACAACAAAACAAAGCCAAACTCTCAAATAGGATCAAATGGTGGAGATTCTTGATTTGAATTTTGATTGAACATGGCTTCAGGGCTTTTTATCAGTTAATAAGATTTGCTTTTGTTTTAGACACAGACTTACTCTGTAGCCCAGGCTAGTCTGGAACTCACTAGAACTTAATACGAAATTGAGGCCAGTCTTGAACTCAGAGGCCTCCCACCTTTACCTCCTATGTTCTGGGTCCCCTCTAGCTACTCCTCGACCAGAGGCATCTGTGATGTAATGAGAGCATGCGCCACAGGGCCTGGATTCAGGAAACAATTGGAAAAACAGGACATCTGTATTAAAATCGGTAAATAATAGATGTAGGGAGAACTATTCGGCTGGGGACATAAAAAACGATGAAATGTTGTTTTTCCTCCCTGTGCATCAGTCCCAGTTAGAACCCTCAATAGTGTCATGGGCAGCAGATGTATATAGCCTCACTGCTGCAGCGTAGATGGCAAGGTTATTACATGGTCCCAAGCTTCGGTTTGTAGCTTCCAGGCCGAAAGATAATTCAAGGTAAAATCTAGAAACATTAAGGTCCATTTATAGAGAACAATGAGAATATAACCCAATGCTCATGGGATTTTATTCAGCCACAGAAGTGAAGTACAACCTAGATCCAAGTAGAAGTAGCTCATGACATTCTTGTGACAGGCTGGCATGATGGCACACACCTTTGATCCTGTCATTAGAGACAGAGGTGGTCAGACCTCTGTGATTTTGAGGCTAGCCTGATCTGCACAAAAAGTCCAGGTTAGCCAGGGCTACACAGTGAGGCAGTCTCAAAACAAATAAATGCGACTGCAAAACAGCGACGGAGTCACTGGCCAGAAAGAGCCTGTTTATTTCTGTTCCAAAGCAAACTGAAATGCCTGCATTCAGTGGGTGTTTGGTTAAGGGCTATGGTGTATGGTGTAAGGACAAACAGAAGACGTTACTGGTTTTCATTCCTTGCTGAATTATTCAACTTGTATTTTTATATTATTAAAAATTAATAAAACCATGGAGGTGGATGGGAGGGCACCTATCTCGCAAACATCTATTAACTCCTAGATCCCTGTGCATATTGAAAAGCTTGGGGCCAGTGAGATGTCTCTGTGCACTTGCTGTGCAGGGCTGGTGACACATAAAGGTGGAAGGAGAGATAACACCCCTCCAGCCTCCATATGTGCATTGTGGCACGTGTGCATTTGCACACACAAATAGCATACATTCATGCATGCACACAAATAAAATTAAAACCAAAACCATTTATAACCCATCTCTATCGTTTACCTCTACATTCCCAACAGGGCACGAGAAAGGAAGCGAGGGAGGACTAGGATGTGAGCAGGAGCGGGTGGGAGCCATAGGTGCTGGAGCCCAAGGCTTGGGATTGGGGTGGAGGGTGGGGAAGAGGGTCACAGACAGGCTGAAGATGGGGTGAGATGGGACTAGCCTCAGCTCCATGCCTGTGGGGGGAAGTATGACAGGAGAAGGGTAGCCTGGAGTCCCTGAAGGCCTGGGGCAGGAAAAGAACTTCATTGTGAGAGCAGGTGGCTTTACCAGCCTTCAAGCATCTCTTGGGTCCATCTGGCATCTCATGGACCAGAGGGGCCTGTGATAGAATGAAAGCTCCCCACAGCCTCCTTTGCAGGCTCGGGCTCATTCACTTGCTCGCCTATCTGTGGAGCCTCTCTTCTACCTTGCTCCTGTGCTATGTGCTAAGGCACTGACCTGCTGAGGACAGATGTGGTCTTGCCACAGGACTTTGCAGGGTGGTAGGAATGGTACCCACAGTGATGGTTACTTTGACCCCTCCTGAACTCAGCCAGTTCAATCCTGGTGCTCCAAGAGCTATGAACACGAGCTGGCCCTAGGTCAAAGCCAGAGCTGTGAGCCCAGCCAGCTGCAATGACCTTGGGCACCTAATGGTGTGCTAGGGGGAGGGGGGGAAGTCCCTTTCAGAACTGGAAAGCACCATGGAGATACAGTCTTCAGAGGACCGGACAGATGAGACAGCCCTACACTATACTCTAACGGCTGCCTGCTGAAGGCCCTCTGCTCCCTGGAGTCCAACAGTCACAGGGGCCAGAACAGCAGCCTCTGTCAGCTCCCAGGATTCCTTGAGGCA
>LOEQ01000055.1:289506-301464 GCA_001685075.1 Bramus lutescens | reverse complement strand
TTTATCGGCTCCTAAAAGTCAAGGACAAGTGGATAGCATACAGCACAGCCTCACATTCTTTGCCTTAGGAAAGATAAGAAAATTCGTCTGCAGCTATTCTAGACTTTTTTGGATCTGGGGCATCTTAGATGTTAGGATGGGCTAAGAGGCCCTCCCTATGTCCCTCTGACTGTCCGGGAGCTCAGGACTCTTAAGGCATATGTAGTTAACTTGTGATGAGCTGATCCAGCTGTGGAATCTTCCTTTCCTCCCATTTACTTGGTTTCCCTTGTGGCAACTTGACTTTCAACATCTCGGCTCATTGGTGACCATTATTTTATCCAGAAGCACCCTTCATGAAGATGCCATTTAGAGAAATTTCCTCCTTATTTATTTCCTCTCCCTCCCCCTCTCCCCTCTCTCAGAAAGAGTCTCACTATTTGCTCTGACTGGCTTGGAACTCACTTTGTAGACCAGGCTGGCCTCAAACTCACAGAGATCCACCTGCCTTTGCCTCCTGAGTGCTGGATCTTATCTGTGTTTTAAAAGGGGTCCATTGAAGACCAGGCTCAAAGAGGGGGCTCTGACTTTGAGGAAGGAGCAGCTTCTAACACTTCCGGAGTGTGAGACAGTCGGTAGGTACACTTCCTAAGCTTGCGAACACCTGTCCCCACCCAGCCATTCCATGAAGGGCCATAATCATCACCATTTGGGAAGAAGGGCCCTCCAGGGAGGTCTAAATGCCAGCTCACAAACCAAGGTCCTGCACCTCTGTCTTCTAGATGCACAGCAACGACAGGTAGAAATATCTTAAAAACATGTAAGCTTGTTTGTGCTTAAAACCAGGATGTATACCTCAGTAGACCAGAGGCTCAACTACTTACTCTTTTTTTTTTTTAATTATACATATGATCTTGTCTAGGTAGTCTCTAGGCTAGCCTCCAACTTATGATCCTCCTGCCTCCTCCTGAGTGCTTAGGATTACGGGTGTGTGCCGCTGTGCCTAGCTACTTACTATTTTGAGTATCCAAATGCGCTACCTATGGAGCCCAGTGGGTGGAGACAGCTGGGAAGTTGGTCTTCTTCGATATGAGAACCTAAAGCCTCCTCAGGAGGTGAGGGACCACAGCCAAGTCACTAAAAATGAAGCTAGAGAGAGGGTTTCTCACCTGGGAGAGAGGGGTGCAAACCGCAGGACCCAGTCCCAAAGCAAGAGCACGTGAGAGGAAGCGAGGGGCAAATGCACACAGCAGGGCTGGGACATGCATGCCTCCGTGCTCACCCCACACCTGGGATGCCTGGAGGAGAGGGGCAAATGCACACAGCAGGGCTGGGACATGTATACCTCCATGCTCACCCCATACCCGGGATGCCTGGAGGAGAGGGGCAAATGCACTCACAGCAGGGCTGGGGCATGCATGCCTCCGTGCTCACCCCACACCTGGGGTGCCTGGCTATGCCCCACGGAGTCAAGGACTCAGTGAAAGGAATTGCTCAAGAATCTAGAAGCACAGAGGATGGACTGGGGAGGAGGGGTTTAAAACTTAAGATGCCCAGGAGGAGGATGGAATGACAGCACAGAGATATCCGAGGACATCAGGATTTTCCAGAACAGAAGGCATTTTATAAACCCTCAGATAAAAAGTGCCAAGCAAAATAACCAAAAGGCCAAAACCATCTCTGGAAAGCTAAAGGTTCCCTTTACCTCCCTGGAAGCTGCCTGCCTTGGCCTGCTCTGGTTCCATCCTGACCTTGGACAGACAGGAAAACCCAAGTTTAGGGGAAGGAGAGACAGTTCCAGGCCCCATACCCCTCGGGGGCCTTATCACACCCCCCAGTATAATTTACTTCCCCAGAAAGTGGTCAAGCTCTACCCACAGGACACTGGCACCAGAAATGACTCTGGATGCAACATCACGGCGGGCTGGGGCTGCCCTCAATTGCTCACCCATCTCCTCTACTACTAGCTCCGTATACACAGGCCATCTGGCCTCCAGTGTTTCCCCATTGGGAGGGGGAAAATGACACCCACCAGAGGGGATGTAAAAGGAGAAACTAATGGACAGATGTCAGTAGTTTAGTGTGGTGTCACACACTCAGAGGACATCAGTCGCAGCTCCCAACTGTCACATGTACACATGCTCACAGGCTACCCATGGAAACCACAGGCCCCAAAGCCCAAGAACCAGGCTGACTTGCACCTCTCCATGAGTGAGGGGTGAGTGGGCTGGCAGGTTTTCTTTCCCAGCCTTGTCTCCTGGTCATCCTGGGCAGTTCTCCTTGGGACCTTCCCTCTGGAGAAGTTCCTGCCAGCACCTCAATGCAAGTGGACCCTGCCCCACCCAAGCCCAGCCTGCTTCAGGACCCCTACCTCTCTTTGCTCACTGCAGATCTTACACAGCCACAGGGGCCGCTTCTGGCCAGGGGAGGGGGAGGCCTCGATCCCGCATTTGGTGCAGACTTTCTACAAGAAAGAGGACACATATGTGTCAATATTCTGGCCACTTCCGCCTGGACTACAGGGCCAGGGCAGTGGTCCCCAAGGGATGCTCTGGCATCTTCTAAGAGGACAGCTTGCTTTGAGCTAAGGGCAGGGCTCCCCAAAGCACAGCCAATCGAGGAAACTTTGGATGTCTTTGTACTGTAGCTGTTTCACGGATGGATGGATCTCCATGTTACAGACTGTGCATCCCATGATTCTGCTCTGTGAGAGGACCGCATCAAAACCAGCTAGCAGATCCCCACAATGCCAGAGCGTTTAGCAGCAAAGAACTGGAAATCACCCAAATGCCTAATACCTGGGAAGGATCCAGGCAAACTAGGCCGGAGGAGACGCTGCTTTCCTACAGCAGACTGTGGCTACCTGCAGATGTGGGTGGGAAACATGGTCCTCTCCCAAAGAAAGTACACACTCGCTTAGGAGCAGGCCAGAAACTCCCACGTGTGCCTGACAGGTTAGGAGCCATGGTGAGATATATGAGCGACAGCCTAAGCACGTGCTTAGTGCCACGTTTCTCGTGTGAGGGTTCTAGGAGCTCATCAGTAAGGTGGTAAGCTCACTGCGCAGGTGTGGAACGGAGGGTGTGAAAATCCTTGTCCAAGGTTTGTGGCAAAGGAGAACTTGTAGGGCAGTGACTCTGGAGCCCTCCCATTCTTCCCTCCTGACATAAACAGCCAGACCACAGACTCCAGTGTTTTTTCTTCTACTGAGTTGTTTAAGTCCTAACATCTAAACACACACTTTGCTTTCCTGAGAGGCAGCAACAAGCAATGGTGGGGAAGGCCAGGATAAACATTGGGAGGCAGAGGTGGATTTGTTGGGGCTGAGGTTGCTTCTCAGCCTACCAGGGTTGTGTGATTCAGCAATGGCTATTTTTTCTTCGTGTGTGTGTGGGGNTTCCACTGAGGGAAGGACAGATCTGTTGTTTGGCCTTTTCTGCAGGCTGCCAACTGAGCAAGAGACACATCTCTCCACGGAGAGGGAAATGTCACCAACTTGGCTTCTCTAAGGATGTGTCACCAGCCTGATTGGGTGGCTGAGCCTGAGCTCGGCAGGAGAGGCAGGAGCCAGCATACTCGGGAGGGAAGCTATGACACATTCGTGGGGGCCTGGATTGGCCACCATCCAATGTTACTTCTCTGGGTTTCTAAACAAAATGGAATCTGCTCTCAGGTCATGTCTCTCTGAGCTAACGGGAAGGCCCCCTCTCAGGTCCCAGGCAGTACAGGGCTTCCTTACTGGCTCTCAGGAAGGTACTGAGTTTGCAGCATTTGTGGTCAAGCAAATTAAGGCAGGGTCTCCTCAGACTGCACCTGGGGATGCCCTCAGCTCTCAGGGTCTAAAGGGAGAGGCAGCTGCCTAAGTGCCAGCCCTGGTTTTGGGATCTTTGCAGGCTGGGGACAGTAAGCCTCTCCAGGGATTGGCAGCTCATCTCCTAGGCCAATGGTTCTTGAACTTCCTAATACTGCAACCCTTTAATACAGTCCCTCGTGTTATGGTGACCCCCGGCCATAAAATTATTTCATTGCTAGTTTATAACTATAATTTTGCTACTGTTATGAATTGTAATATAAACTGTGTTTTCTGATAGTCTTAGGCGATCCTATGAAAGGGTCATTCAACCTCCAGAGGGGTCGTGACCCACAGGTTGAGAATCACTGTGCTAGACCGTGATCTCTGGGATAGGTCTCAGAGGGGCCAGAGGTGCTGTGGCTTTCCTTATAGTTCACCCTGTAATACAGAGCGCTCTGCCCTCCCATGGCTGTTGAATGAGACCATGCTCTTGAAAATGAGGCCTGATTAAAATATCAGTGACTACCATTTATGGAGCAATTATGTATGCCAGGTACAGAGACCCCAAAGTGTGGAGGAGATATGTGATGGGATCCCTGGGAAGATGAAAAAATGGAGGCTGAGATCCTGCAGACTGCTCCTCTTGTGAGCCACCGAGCAGTGAGCAGCGTCAACATCCAGAGCAATCAAGCCCTTCCCCCAGGGGCTGCCTGCTACCCACAGCAATTGAGAGGGCTGGCTCTGTTCCAGCAAGGACCTGGGTATATGGTTGGAGGTCTTGAATAGCTGCCCCGAGACCCAGCACAGACTGATTCTGAGACCTGGGGTTCACAGGGGATGGGGGTGTAGCCGGGACACACTCACATATGCCCCCAGGCTGGTTCTTGGCCAGTCTGGTTCTGCTCTGTTCTCTCTCAGCCTAGAAACTGGTTCCCTGCAAGCCCCGGGAAACCTGGTGGTCACAGTCCCTAGGAGAGAACAGTGCAGCCGCAGACCCTGTCTACAGCAGCTCAGTTTGATATGATGAATGTACCATGGCTCCTGGCTCAAGTCACAGAAGCTGCTTCCACAGTAGTGGCAAGGGAGATGGGTAGCAGCCTTCTAGAATATTCCCAAGTGATAGACGATGGAGCGCTGGCCTCTTTCTCCTCTTATGAAGTCCCCAGCCCCACCACATGGGCTCAACCCTGCGACTGCCTGTAACTCTAGCACTTCCCAAAGACCACCTCCAAGTGTCCCATGGGTGAGGGCATCAGAATACAGGTTGAGGGGACACAAATATTCAGTCCATAGTGGCCTCCAGCCAGGACTGGGTCTTTCTCTGCTATTGCATGTTGGAAATCCTTGGTATTACTGTGTACCATCCTACATCACCCAGCACTCAGTCACCAATTTGATGATCCTGTAACCCTGCTCCTGGTTCCTGCAGAGTCAGTGGCTCATGATACTGGGACAAAGGTTTTTATTGGGGCAAGATGGGGCGAGCCCTTGGGTGGACTCTTGAGTAGGTTGCCCAAGCCAGTCCAAGTCTCAGATGTTCTCATGTCTATGACGAGTTCACCATTCATTGCTTGGAGAATTAGCTGAGATTCATGTGAAATGCAGCTGCTATAGAAGCAGCTCTCAGTGCCCAGCACTGTTTTTATTAGTGGCACCTGTTGCACCCTGTTCTAAAAGCCTGCGTGATTCTCCTAAAGCTCTGCATCATTTGGTATAGTATCTAACAGCCATGGATGATCACTTAAAGTGAAAATAGGGACCAAGGAATTGGCTCAGTGATAGAATATTTGCTTAGCAAAATCTGCCCATCCATATGGGATGCCAGCGTAGGTAGGATAACACATGTGGACAGGCAGGGCCAGGTAGTACCGTGTACCTGTCGAAGTACTGGGGCTTTCTCAGGAGTCACCCTGCCAAGGTAGAGGGTGGCTCAGCTGCACCAAGCAGAAGGTGGGAGGGTCAGTTAAGTAGGATATTTGTTTTTAAATTTTAACACTTACTTATTGTGTGTGGGGGTCAGAGGACAACTTGTAGGGGCAATGATTTCTCTCCTACCATGTGAGCTCCAGGGATCGAATTCAAAGGCAGCAGGCTTGACAGTAAGTCCCTTTATTGGCCGAGTCCTCTCACTTGCTCCTAGGCAGGGTTTTGAAAGACAGGGTACACATGTCTTGTTAAACTATCTGATAGATGGTGCAGCCATGCTGTAGGTCCAGGAGAGAAAATAAGAAGAAAAGCTCACAAAAACTGTCCCATCCTCTACCCACAGACCTGGGACACAGAGTCTGCAGACAGAAGTGGCATGCAGTCACCCCCATGGACTTAAGACAGTAGGGTGAGCTCTGGTCAGGTATAGGAGGCAGAGAAGAGGGGCAGGTAGCCCATCCATACTGGGGTATGCACTCCCCACTTTCTTCAGCAGAGAACTCAGCACTGCCTGCTCCCTAGGTCCTAAGTAGGACTGAGGGCAGCTAGGTGGAGAGAAAGTCGCTCCCACCCTACTTCAGGCAGAAAGGGAGGAAGGGAGGGTTTTCTTGGAGTTTGTCTCCTCTACCTTTTGCCTTTTAGAGTTTTCTCTAGGGGATCAGAGAGGTGGCAGGATGGGACACACCCACCCATGTGTGCATACCCTATTATAGCACCACTGATGGGAGCCACAATGAGTCCCAGGCAAATTCACATGTCTGAAGCGTGCCTGATTGGCAGGAGGCATAGGATATTCCTCAGAGACTAGGGCTACCAAAAGATAACATGCTTCATGTCAAATAGAATTGCTGCTCTATTAAATCTCAGATCAAGAGAGAAATAATGAACAATTTCCATTTCCCTTTATAAGTTTGGTCTTTGTTTTCAGATTCCAATACAGAAAATTAAGCAGTCATTATTCAAAAAAATGAATGAAAAAAAAACGTTGTGCAAGATAGAGTAAGGCAGCCTCTCCAACTGGCAAGGGGAACCTGGGCCTGGGGGAAGCCACTGGCTTTCTACCCAGATGGGCTTCCCAGGAGCAGATTTGCCATCTATAGTGGAGCACTGGCTTCTGGGGGCCTGGCTGCCTCATGCATTCTGCAGCCTGCAATCCATTTGGGCTAAGGAAATCACACCTGACTCAGATCAGAGGCAACAACACTCTAAGCTTCAGATGATATACCCTGTATGTCACTCTTTTCAATTCATTTGTGTATCCCCTTGCAGATGTGTGTTCCAGCCCCTAGAACACAGGGAAGGGTCCAGCTTGGGGATAGTCAATAGGACACAGGCTTTGGGCATGCCAGAAATGGATGGTGCCCTTTGAAGGCAGCCTTGGACTTTGCACTTTCTAACCTCTATTTTTTCTCCCACTACGTCGGTGGTAAGAGACAACCTGTGCCCCATTGTGAAGACCAAGGAAGGTTCTTAGCACCATGCATGATGACATCCAGCACACCTTTCTCAATGAATGATACATTTAGTACAGCCCCAACCCAGCAGGCACCCTTCTCCTATCTCCTGCCCCCACTCAATAATCCCTTCCCAGGATTATTACCCAAATGGTGTTTGAGCCTATAAACTTGCCCTCTATCACCTCTGCATGATCCACACCATCACTACCATGCCTAGCCTACACCACGGGCCCCACAGCAGTGTCCCCCTATACCAGCTAGGCCCCTAATTAGTTCATGACATGCATCTGATGGATCTCTGCAAGATGTCATCTCTCCACCCCTGCCAGCCTAAGGGCCTTCAGAGAGGTTTTCCGTTGCATTTGAGTGAAGACCACCACCCCTTTGCATGCTGAGGGGTGTTGGGGAAGGATCCCTCTCCCTCGCTGGCTCTCTTCTTACCTGCCTCCTGTTTACAGCCTTGCTCTCTCCACTCTGCCCCAGGATCTTATTAGGTGCTGTGGCCTTGGCTGCTCTGTTCCCTTTACCTAGTAGAAACCCCACTGTAGGCCCTTGCCTCTTCCTCCCCTCTGTCAGGGTAATGTTCGTCCTCTGCTCTGTGTGATGCGTTACTGCCACTGCCCCCATGAGACATCCCTGTCAGACAGGGCACAGGCCATGAATATGGTTGCCTGCTTTATGGTTCCCAGTGCCCACCATATCTACAGAATCCTCAAGGGAACACACGGGAGCTCCCTTTTGTACTGCAACCGACAAGGTGAGTCTCCTTTGGAATATGCCGAAGCACTGGGAGGCAAGACACAGGAAACACACATTTGGCACCATGAGCCAGGTCCAGACACAGGACTCATGCCAAGCGGTGCTATGCTGGGAAAGGCATAGATAGTGTGGGGTCCCCAGAGGAGGTGGCACCGTGGGCTGTGAGGAGGGGTTTGTTCTGAAGGGAGAAACGAATCTAGCAGGGCAGGCCTCAGAAGAAGTGACATAGAGCATCCTTTGCCAGGGTATGCAGCAGAGGTACCCATCTTACCTCACGAGAGCACTCCCATGGTGCATCCTTAAGCTGCCTATGTGTATAATATCTGTTCTGAGGCTGGATCCAGTGTCCCACTAAAAAGTTCCCTTAATACTTCAGTTATGTCCAGGAAACCAGTGCCACACGTCCCCCTCCCAAACCACATCCAAGAGCCAGAGAGCCTGACAAAAGGCCTTCAAGGGACAGACATGCAGCCCAATTGGCAGAGTGCGTTTCCATTACCCAGGAGCCTTGAATTCCATCCCCAGCACTGCACAAACCAGGGTTGGTGGAACATTCCTATAACTTCAGCCCTTGGGAGGCAGAGGCAGGAGGACTGGGAGTTCAGGGCCATCCTCAACTACATGCTAAGACAACTCAGGCTACATGAGACACTTTCTCAAAAAAATAAAATTTAAAAGGCTTTCAAAGACGGGAAGACCAAAGCCCAGGTGCCTTTGCCTAGGTCCCTGTGGGTTCTCACTGGCGTCCTGACCCGCCATCCCCACTACACTACACAGGGTGCTCAGCCAGCTGCCTGGAGTGAGGAGCTAGAGCGGACTGGAAGGAAAGAAACTGCCCCAAGGACAGGCCCTCCATCTTTGGGACAGATGTCTGGAGCCATTTAGAATGGGGCAAATGGCCACACGCACCTGGAAGGTGCCTTCTAAAGACTGTCACTTACCACAGAAACTCATGCTCATGGTTCATCAGCCCAAGAGGTGAGGTCACCTCCGAGACTATACACACCAGGAGGTCTGAGCAACCTAAACCCTGCTGTTGAAATGATGGTAATGGCAGCTAGCAAGTATATATTTGTTTTATTTTTTTAGACATGAGGTCTTGCTTGGTTGCCCAGGGTGTATCCAAATCCTTCCTATGGCATCCTCATGAGCAACTGGGACTACAGGGACAAGCCATTTAGAACAGTTCATTGAAAAGTATTTGGTGCTTCAATTTACAATTAATATTACGTAAAAGGTGCTGTTTTAGACACTCTGAGAACAAAATGACACGGAGGTACCCTTTCAAATGGAGGGGTCTATAAATAAGGAAAATCTCCTTGGATCCTGGTGCTACAGTGGCTGGGTAGGTAAAGACACTTGCTACTTAAACCTGACAACCTGATTCTGTACTCCCAGAACCCACACAGTGGAAAGAGGGAACCTGACCTCCACACACATGCCATGGTACAAGCGCACCCCCACATATATGAGCACCCCACACGCATACATGATGCTACAAAAGTGGGTCACTCATTTCTCAAAAGATCCAGTGCACTGAAGCTGATGAATGGGACTGTTTCTACATAGGCGCTACATTGCAGGTGACTTGCTGTCGGTGACACACTGCGGGTGATACACTGCTGGTGACACTGTCCATACAGCCCAAGGAAGCAGGGAAAAACAGTGGCCACACCATGCAGTCTCAGCACGTGGACAGGTCACATGAAGTACGGGCCTCCGAGTGTGCCACTTAACCACGCATGCTGTGCCTGATGCTTAAAATGGCAAGGCCACAAAAGATGACTAAATCATATTGTACTTGGGGAAGCCATGCCAGCAATGAAAATGATGACGATGTAAATAGAACAGGTGACAAAAATACCAACAAAGCTGCATAGGTAATGAATAAAACGGGGGATTCGCACAATAAGTTAAAAATAGTTTGTAAACATACGGCATCATCTGGTGTAGGCACGCTGCCGTATGACTATGTATGTGTGCATAATGCATTCAGAAGCCTATCTACACACAGGAGACTGCTGGGAAGGTATCAGCCAAAATGTAAACTGCCCGCATGAGTGCGCGTGCATGTGAGCCATGCAGCACACATGTGAAGGCCAGAAGACAACTTGTGGGAGTCACTACTTTCCTTCTACCATTTGGGTGCTATGACTCAAACTTGGGTCATCAGGCATGGTGGCAAGTGCCTTTATCTACTGAGCCATTTTACTGGCCCTCAAAATCTATTTTAAATACATAAACAATAGGGCTTGGGCTACAGCTAAGTGGCTGAACACTTGCCTAGCATGAGTTCAATCCCCAGCACCAAGATAGAATTCCTCTCCGTTCTTCCCTCCTTCTTCTCTCCCTTCCTTCTGGGCTGTGGATGGAGCCCAGGACCTCATGCATGCTACAGCAGTAAGTGCTGTCACTGAGTGCCATCCCTAACCCCAGAGTTCCTAGTCAGGCAGGGGTGGCAAACACCTTTAATCTCAGCACCTGGGAGACAGAAGCAGGTGGATCTACAGAGTGAGTTCCAGGACAGCCAGGGCTACACAGAGAAGTCTCAAAAAACAAAGCCTATGTTGAACACTTTGGGAAAAACTTGTCCTTTATGTCATCAGATCTGGACTTCTGCAGGCCAGAGTGAAGCTGATGGCACATAGCAGCAGGAGACTGGCTTACTGGTCAGCTGGGTCAAATGAAGAATCAGGCCAGTTGGTATCACTAGGTCCCCAACCTCACTGACTGCAGGCCTAGCCTTGCTTGACCCTCACGTCGTTACCAGCGGGGCCTGCAGCTGCACCACCAATCTTGTTAGGTGGAGGAGCTAAGAACTGCCTTGTTGCCATAGATTCAGTGCTAGGACCCCAGGTTCCACTGCCAAGCAGCTTAACACATACAGTTCAGATATTGATGTACGTGTTATAAATATTTAAACACTTCATGTGGCGCTTATACTGCACCAGGCACTGAGGGTGCTGCTTTATGTAGACTCATTTAACTTTCATAGCATCTCTGTGAAGCAGGGATTTGGAGTCCTGTCTTACGCACAAAGAATAATCTGAATAACTGAGCCATGGGGAACAAGAATGTGAACCTTGTTCTGTCTGAGACATAGAAGTTAGTTGCGGCTGAGAGACCTTTTTGGGCAGGGCACTTTTCCTACTACATGGACCCAACTTTGCCTTCTCCACCTAGTATTAAGGCAGGGCTGGCTCCCGGAATCCCACACCTCATCCAGAGACACAAACAAGGTCGAGCCTCACCTGGCAGAGGGCCCAGCCTTGCCCTTCCCACTCACCAGTACATAACTCAGGCTGTGGACAAGGCTAAAGATTCCAGACTTCATCCTGACCATCTTCAAATACTGTCACCAACAGGACCCAAAGGGACACAGTCATCACTGCCTGGACGAACACAGAAGCCAGGAGGCAGCTGAAGCAGCCCTGCAGAAGGGCTTCCTACCCTGATGTCTCACTGGGGACCCTGCAGTTGCAACCCCTCTCATCCAGGAGAACCAGCCAGACAGGTTGTCATCTGTAGGGACCGTGTGCAACCCCCAGACCTGCACGGCCCCCACCTCTCCTGCTGACTTTAGGACTAGGCTTCCAAAGCCCGCCTCCCTCTACCTGCCACTCACAGTCACCATGGCGTCCCCAGCAGAGGGGAGGGTTAAAAAAGGCTCTCAGTTATCATTCACACAATCATAAAAAGAAACTGTGGCTAGATTCGGCTTTGGTTGTTTCTGTGCCTTTGTGGCTCTGTGTTGAGCCTCTGACCACGACATTGAAATTCTCTAACAACCTGAGGCCCTGACTGATGTGGGCAGGGTGGGTACTGGACAGTGCCCAGCACCTCCACCCCCTTTTTAACCCTTTCTGGACCCAGTAAACCTCTTCATCCCATTTCAGACTGAAAGATTGAATTTGAGGTTTCTGTCTTCTTCCTGGTGAGTCAGAGAATCAGGGAGTGTGCAGTGTGGGGGTGGGAGCATAGTGCAGTGAGGGGGCAGGGAACAGGTGTGCAGTGAGGGGGCAGGGAACAGGTGTGCAGTGAAGG
>LOEQ01000055.1:247996-262232 GCA_001685075.1 Bramus lutescens | reverse complement strand
GAGAGAGAGAGAGAGAGAGAGAGAGAGAGAGAGAGAGAGAGAGAGAACAGGTTCTCTAAGGTCGTCTTAGCTGTGACAGGCAAGACCCTAGAGGAGAGGCATGTGTAAGTGTGTAACATGTACGATGGCTGTGTACGTCCAATGGACCCAAGTCAAGACTGCAGCTGGGGGAGGGGTCTCAACCCTGGAGATTGGTTCAGGGGTCCTTGCCTGGTCACAGTGACATCTCTATTCTCTTTCCCCCTACACTGTGGTTCCTGGGGCCTTGTGTCCTCTCCTCTCTATCCCTTGTTGCCCAAAACTGGGTCTGCTGCAGCAACTACCTGCTAAGCTGAGCTGTATTTCATGGAGAGACGGCTCTTCCCAAATAAGACTGAGCCAAAAACCCAGATGTGCAAAAAGCCGTTGGGACAGGTTCTAGCCAGGCTCTGCAGCTGGTTGGTTCATAGGCAGTTTATTTCTCAAGATTCCTCATGGGTTGGCCGCCACGTGGCAGTGGGTGGCTCTGACAGCTCAGCTGATTTCCCTGGGGGGGGGGNGAGGCACCCACGGGTCCTTTGCGGGGAAGCAGCTGCCTCCTTGTGTCTCTCATCCCATGCTGGGTGAGACAAGCTGAGCAGAGACTGCATCCAGTAGACATACTCAGAGGCCCTTCAGGGAGGCTACAGAGTGCTGAGGGGCAGGCAGGGACAGGAGTGGCTTATGCCAACTTCTTGAGAAAATTCCTAGGGGGCAGAAAGAAGGTTCATAAGCCCCCACCAACTCTCTGAGCAAGATCTGTAAAAGCAAACACTGTTGCCAAAAGATCAGGATCTCTCCAAATTCAAAAGCTGGTCATTCCGGGGGTTCATTGCCCATATCCCCAGGGCACTTGTCCCCATTGAGAACGTCATGCCCTGGTCTCCAAGGGCTGTTGTGTGATAAAGAGAAAGCAAGAGCCAGCGACTTGTTTTTAGTGGGAAAAGGCTTTTGCCTCCAAACCTGAGAACCTGTTTGATACCTAGGAGCTACAGGATGGAGAAAACCGCCTCCCACAAGTTGTCCTCCGACTGTCACATGTGAATGCCATGCATAACATGCTCCCTCGCCTCAACACACCCTAAAGAAAAAGCACCACACCCTCCCTCCTCCCCCATGACAATGCTCGGAATCTTAACAGAGTAAGGACCTTCCGAAGTTTCCGAGGGGGTTATATATACAGATTTTAAGTAAAATTGGGTTCTTATTGCCTACCTTGTTTATTCTGGTTATTACTATATGCTGTGCTTTCCAAAGTTCCTCGACATTATAACTATGACAACTGAGTATTCTAGACATGGTCCATCATCTGGGACACACTGATGACTTCCGAGTTTTCTCTGTATACGCAATACAAAGTGGGTGTCTGGAGAGATCCATCCTGGTGGCCATCTCTGATGAGTTCCTCAGGATAAATTCTCAAAAGAGATGTAGATCAGGCATTTTTGGGAAACACATTTTGAGTCAGCTTAGCTACCGCAGAGTTCACAGCCACTCTAGGCTGTGAACTGCGGGCCTCTTGCCTGCTCTCTCAGAAGTGTGTCTAGAATTGTCCATCAGGAAACATCTGTTGGAAGCAGCAGGGTCCCATCAGCCAAATGTCAATGTTGCATTTTCTGACGGGCCTACCTATAGATCTTCAATTAGTTGGGTTCAAGAGTAAATGACTCCCACAAAGTCCCCTCTTTGTAAATCTTTGCATCCACTTTAAAAAAAAAAGGGGGGGGGCTTCTGGCTCCTTGGCTCGGAGTTGGTAGGACCAGAAAGGACCAGTGCTGTTTCAGCATCTTGGTTTATGGGCCTTGGCTGGTACTGCACCAGCTAGCCAGCAGGATGTTCTATAAAAAGGAGTAAGGGCTAGGGGTGTGGCTCAATGGTAAAGTGGTTGAATATGGCCCTGATTTTACCCCCAGTACCATAAAAACAAGTAGAAGAACCAAGAAGATTCATGCAAAAGGGAGAAGAGGTGACCCCCTTCTACAAAGTCCTTCCCACCATAGGCCCCAGGGGTTCCTATGACCCCAGAAACACTGCTGCCTGATCCCCATCCTCCTAACTCACCGTAGCTATGCCAGGGTGGAAACCACCCACCCACAGCTGCCCCTGACACATACCGTACCTGGAGGGCAAATCAACCTGCTCTTGGAGCCACGTGATACCCTCACAGAGCCTCTGTCCCACCCATGGCTGGGGTGGGGCATAGCCCCAAGAGACAGCTTCTTCCTGCTCACTCTCTCCCTGGGGTGTTCAGTGCCTCAATTTCTTCTCAGGGACATTTTTGACAATGGTATGAAACCTACGCATTCCAGAATGTGTGGAGAATCCGAGGAGGGGATAGACTCTGAGCCGAAGACCAGACGATCTGCTTGGCCAGGGTCTGCCTCCACACCACGACAAGCGAGAGGCTCCCCTCTGCCCCACAGAGAAACACATTCCAAGCCAGGCCATACCATCTACACGTGAGAAGAACGGAAAACTCCACAGGAGAATGAGGAGGGAGCAGGCGGGTAGGAACTAGAGTGCAAACCCTGTCTGGTGGGGGCACCCAAACACAAAAGGCCATTGAAAGCAACCAGCCAGTGCAGGCTGTGTCTTCTCAAGGCCACTTATAGAGTCACCGAGTCATGATGCTTAGATGAAACACAAGGCCCAGTGTGGGTGGCAGAACCACTAGGCAGAAAGGTTCAGGAAGGTTGAAAACGGTTGTGTTGAACTGCCGAGTCTAGGATGGTTGTTTTGCACATTAATGTGGCAACACATAACATATACAAATAGCATTTGGCAAATAAAACCTTTGGCCTTGACCTGAACTGCCAATCAAACCCCTTACCAGCTCAGGTTTGATTTTCCACTTGTGGAAAAGTCGAAAGTCTAGGTGGAGGAAGTAAATGTGAGATAAAGGTCACATGACAAATGACAAGCCCCAAGAAGGAGGGGTAGGAGGTAGCTTTTGGGAGACTGGGAAAGAGGCCTCATTCTGAGTGCAAAATCTGAGCCAGCACGCAGAGGGCTTCCCCATCCAGCCCCCATAGAAGAATGCTGTAATCCATTAGTCATGTCTGTCCTGGTGGGGGAGGGGGATTGGGGGCATGCTTGCTATTGTCAAGTCTGTCACCCCCAAGATAGGCAGCTGTGCATAGGCTGAGGGTGACAGAGGAGATGGGGGTAGGGAGCCCCTCGGAGGGAGGAAAAGCTGGGACCAAGAAAAGAATACTTGTGCCTATACTAGCACTTGCTGAGACCTCGGGCACTGCGGGAAAGCCCTTCCCTCTACACCCAGGCATTAAAGTTCCAGGAGTCCTTAGCAACGGGCCCTGACATCTACTCTGTTACTATGATACAAGAAACAGGATGATAGCTACCAGATGAGGAGAGCCCAAATATCAGCATCCCCACCTGTCAGGCTGCTCTGGAAGGAAGGAAGACTCAGACAGGAAGCTTGGAGGCCTCTAAGACCAGCCCTGAACCCAGGAGCAGGCTCATTCAGAAGCATCTTGGAATGACCTGAGGATTCAAGATGAGAAAAGAGCCCCAGGGAAGCCTGTGTAACTTTGCCCTGTCATTACCTTCCTGCCAGATCTGCCTGCTTGGGGAAACTCCCCTCTTCCTCCTAGGCTCCAGGTGCTGCCCCTTCTCTTGTCAACACTCTAGCAATGCTTTCCTAACCAGACTTTGGCTCACATTCAAACCCTTCCTGTGGAACCAGAGAGATCTTCCTTAGTAGCATAGGTAAGAGTATGCTCAAAAAACGCCCATGGCTCCACACTACCACAGAGGGGGGAAAAATTCCACGCTGTGCTCAAAAGAGTTCATGAATACGCCTGGAGTTTTATCTATTAACACATCCCTTTAAAAGACCAGATTTTTGGCACTAGAATTCAGACACATCCCAGGTGCTCAACCTTGTCTCCCACATCCTTTTACCTAGGACATTTTGTGTTGTTTGGAGACCAAGATCTCACTGTAATTCTGGTTGTCCTGGAACTTAACTTGTAGACCAGGCTGGCTTCAAACTCAAAGATCCACCTG
This sequence comes from Bramus lutescens, assembly GCA_001685075.1. Classification (NCBI taxonomy): domain Eukaryota; kingdom Metazoa; phylum Chordata; class Mammalia; order Rodentia; family Cricetidae; genus Bramus; species Bramus lutescens. The sequence goes on along the minus strand of LOEQ01000055.1, from coordinate 258,185 downwards.
CCTCTGCCTCCCAAGTGCTGGGATCAAGGGCACATGCCACCACAAGCTGACTTTTAAGTATATATTCATTTGTAGCATATGTGAGCACATGTATGTGTGCACATGTACGTGAGCACATGTATGCAAGCACGTGTATGTGTGCACATGTGCACGAGCACATGCATGCACATCCTCTGTTGTTCCTCTGCCTTATTCAGTGAGGCCAACCTCTCAAACCAAGAGCTCATGGAATATGCCTGGCCTCTCTAGTCAACTTGCTCTGGGGCTCACCATCTCCGTTTACTCCTCCTGTGATTCTCCTTCCAAGGCCAGAATTATGGGGTCTTCATGCTCATTTAGTGTTTATATGGGTCTTGGGGATCTAGATTCAAGTCCACATCCTTGTACAGCAAGTGTTTAACCATTGAGCCATCACCCCAGGCCCATGTTTAAAAATTTTAAAGTTATTATTCTCTCTCTCTCCTCTCTCTCTCTCTCTCTCTCTCTCTCTCTCTCTCTCTCTCTCTGTCTCTGTGTTTAATTCGGCTTTACCCACTGACCCATCTCACTACCCTTTACCTGGGACACTTTCTTCCTACAGAGAGCCAGCCCCACCTTCTCTGTAGCTTCTCCCTAGCCAACATTTGGACTGACCTCACCTTGCTTTCTGTATCCTCCAGGTTGTCTCTGCTGTCCCTAGGAAGACAACTCTGGAGATGTCCTCCATGTCCCTGGACTAACACAGTACCAGAACATGTTGATACTTGGCACACCTTCAAAGAAGCAATTACCGCAGCCCACGAAACAAGGCTGGCTAGCCACCTCGCCTCCTATCCACCCAGTGTCCCCAGCCATGCCTAGACCCAGCTCTGGTGTCCTGTCTCTGGCCACGTCAAGGTGGTTCACACCAACTAGAAATCCAGAAAGGACCCCGATGCTTGAGGAATGATTAATGATACAACCTGGCCCAAGGTCAATTAATGTCAAACTGACAGGTGACCTGGAAAAGGCAACACAGCAAGTTAGCTGCAGAAGAGGAACCAAACAGCATGCAGGGGGATGCGTGATGCGCTCTGGAACTTGCATGTTAACATGGCAGGGTGCCATTTGGAATTATTAACGAGCTTTTTTTCATTCTAATGAAGAAAAGTTTGAGTTTATAAAGACATTTGTTATTGCTTTATTTTACCCTTCCCCCATTCTTTCTGTGAGACAAGGCTCTCCCTGTGGCCCAGGCTACAACACAAGCTAGCCTCAAATTGATGGCAATCCTCCTTGCTCAGTCTCCCAAGTACTGGGATTACAGGCATGAGCTACTACACCTAGCTTTAAAACAATAAAAAGATGTTAATGGGCTGGTAAAATGGCTTATTGGGAAAAGGTGCTTGCCAAGCCTGAGGACCAGATGTTGATCACCAACCCCACATGGAGGAAGAGAAGAAAACTGATTCCTTCAAGTTACCCTATGAATTCCACATTAATATTTTCAACTGTGTATCCCATCACACATACAGTAAAAAGGATTTTTTTGAAAAAAAAATTATGGCCAAATGTGATAATACACACATTTAATGCCAGCACCGGGAGGCAGAGGCAGGTAATTTTCATGGATTCACAGACAGACATCCTGGCCTACACAGTGAGTTTCAGGTCAGCCAATGCTTTAAAGATTTTGATGTATTTAAGCACAGAAGAGAGGAGGAGACAGACACGTAAAACAATGACAGCAGGAGTCCTCCTAGACTTGGCACAGGTTTTGCAGGAGAGTAGGGAACTGAGTTTTCCAGTCATCTTCAGAGGAAGACTTGAGGCCGGTAAACAGATGAGTGTGCCCTAACTGTCCCGCAGGACCCAAGGACCCTGCCTGCTTGGTTTCTTCCAGGCTCATTCCCTGTGCCCCACAGCTGTGTAGCAGGGCTCCTACGCCTGTGTCCTGACACATCCATCCCTATTTAAGTCACAGAGCAAAGGGTCCATCGACGTCTTCTCACCCAAGCAAGACAGAACAGCACGCAGTCCCACCTCACCGTCAGCTCAACAGAGGCACTGGGTACTGACTGCAGCAGGCCTTGGCAGCAGCTCAGTTTCTGGGGGCCTGGCAGAGGCAGCTCTCCTCCATAATCCCGCAGGCCTCCCACGTGTACTCACAAGACACCTTAATATAATGGCGTCTTCTTTTATTTAATCCTTGGATCCTTTAAGTAGCTGGGATGCCCAGGCCAGTGACCCCCAAACCCCTACCTGCTGGGATGCCCAGGTCAGTGATCCCCCCAAGCCCCTGCCTGCTGGGATGCCCAGGCCAGTGGCCCCTAAGCCCCTGCCTGCCTCTTTGTCTAACTTGAAACAAATGCTTTTCATCTTCCCAGGGTGAAAAGCTTCCACCCGAAATGAGATGCAAAATGTCTTCATTCTTCCCCCACCTTTCAAGCCAAGCCACAAGCTCGGCCCATGCATCCCCAGAGGCTCAGCTTGATTTTGACATTTCTAAAAGGCCTGACACAGGGCAGGTAGGAACACTCAGATTGTGGCAATCACAGGGTAACTAACTATACTCCTTGGGCAAGAATCACCCGTGAAGGCGCAGGAGGGAAGCAGTACAGGCCAGCGCAGGCCAGTGCAAGCCAGCACAGGCCATCTCCAGCCCCAAAGAAGCACTTGTTCCTGCTGGCATCAGGCCATAGTGGTGTCCCAGGGGTGCTGCCATGAAGTTGCTAGGGCAAATCTGAATGCAGGGAATGAATTGTGAGCTCTGCAGGCACGGACACACATAACATACATGTGCATACACCCATTTGAACACACACACACTACAGCAGTGGTTTGACCCCACTGTAAAGCTGTTTCTCTCGTGAATCAGCAAAGCAGCTCATGGATTCACTACAACACAGCTTTCAAACCCACTGTGATCACTGTAAACAAACACAACTATTTTCCCTCAATTATCCTGTCTGTGCGTTTAAGCCACTGGTTTAGTCAGGTGCAGTGACACACTCGGAAACCCCAGCATTCTATATTTTTTCTCATGATAAAAGAAGAAATAAACCTGTTTATATATACACACAGAGACACACACACACACATGCACACACAGAGCCTACATGATGGGTCAGCAAATTAGGGTACTTACTGCCAAGCCTGATAGCCTGGGTTCAAACCCTGGGATTCATACGATGCAAGGAGAGGACAGACTTCTGAAAGCTGTCCCTACACATGTACCATGGCATGGCTATGCACATGCTTACACACTGAGTGAATATATGTAATTAAAAAAACAGTAAACAAAATAAAAACATTAACCAGATTGTCAAAAAGTAGGATGCATACATATGGAAGTGGAAGTAGAATTTGGCTCAACAGTTATAGGAATAACATCATGTTGTAAGGGAAAGCAAGCGTCTGCCCAGAAAATGCTACGTCCTCCCAGGGGCTCCAAAAACTGACTTGAGACATGCACTGAAGCGTATTGATGCTGTGTGTGTATCTATCTGTCTATATGTGTCTATGTGTGTCTGCTTGTCTGTGTGTGCGTCTGTGTCTACGTTTGTGTCTCTGTATGTGTCTCAGTGTGTGCATGTCTGTGTCTGTGTGTGTGTCTGTCTGTGTTTCTGTCTGTGTGTATGAGTCTGTGTGTCTGTCCCTGTGTCCATATGTCCCTATGTCCCTGTGTCTGTGTGTCTCTGTCTCTAAGCCTGTGTCTCTCTGTGTATGTATGTGTCTATGTGTGTCTCTGTGGGTGTTTGTCTGTGGGTGTGGGCGTCTGTCTCTGTACATTGTGTGTCTGTGGTGTCTGCTTGTCTGTATGTCTCTGTGTGGGTGTCTGTGTGTCTCTGTGTGGGTGTGTGTCTCTGTGGGTATCTTTCTGTGTATGTGTGTGTCCTTCTCTGTGTGTATCTTGTCTCTATGTGTGTGCCTGTGTCTCTGTGTCTGTCTGGGTCTCTGTGGGTCTGTGTGTAAGTGTGTGGGGGTCTCTGTAATGTTTGTGTGTCCTTGTGTGTGTATATGTCTGGGTCTCTGTGGATCTCTGTGTATGGGGATCTCCTGTGTGTGTGTACACAAAAATCTCCCCCCATCTCCCCATCTCTCCCTCTCTGTCTCTGTTCGTCCTTCTCTGTCTCTGTGTCTCTGTCTCTCTCTCACTCTGTCTCAAGTTTTACCCTGTAATCTATATGAGCCTGGAACTCACTTTATAATCCAAGTTGTCCTGAAACTCTCTACAATCCTGCCTGTGTTTCCCGAGTGCTGCGATTGCAGGCATGAGCCATTGTCACACCTGGAACTCTCCATCCAAAACGCAACCTGCTTCCGTTATGTAACTTATGGGACCTTGAAGGCCCAGGCAAACACAATTTCTGCAAAAGAAATATTGTTTTAGTTTCTGCTCGGATACTGCTTATTGAAGGAGCTGGACAAAATTTCCAGGAGACAGAACCTCTGAAAGGAAGCTCCCCTCTCCTTACCTGCCAGGTAGGGGCCTGACTCTCAGCTGCCTGGTGGGTGGTCCTGCGGGTCCCTGGAGTAGCCTCCTTCACCCTGCCTCTCCCAGACAGAAAGTAGCTCTCAGGTTGTTCTCAGTCCTGCCAGGCATTTCTCCATCCTTCTTCCGCCCGAGCTCCTGGCCCTGGCTGTTTGCTTAAAGCCAGACGCCAAGGCAACCCTCACCTGACCTAGCCCTGCTATCTGTGGGCCAGCTGTCCCCTCTTGTTCCTGGAAACACAAACAGACGTTTCTCTGTTCCAGCTCCAAGGTTAAGTGCCATACTGCTGAGGAGCCAGCTGTCCGCTTCTCTGCAGGCTATACCTAGGACCCCGAATAAACAAAGATGCCCACCATGACATCCCCAGTGTCAACTGCCTAGGCTCCATGCAACAGTGGGGGATACCCCAGAATAGGACTTGGTATAGAGGAAATGAGAAGAAGGAGGATCCAGACAAAATCAGTGGCACCTAGCCAGGCGTCTTCAGGGTTTGTAAGATGCTCTCACAAATTGAAAACCACATGTACACATGTTCACCGTGACCCTGTGTTACCAAAGAGGGAAGACAAAGCAGCCAGCTTTATAGATGCTACCTGTCCGCTGGGTATTTGCCACAGCCTGATAGCTGGCACTCAAAACAAGTCCATGGGGATGAGAGGACCACTATTTTTTTTACAGAGACAAAGGAACCAACCCCAGAGAGCTGCAGCCACCACTTGGTGTCCAAAGCTACCACAAGTGGCCTACTTTGATCTGAGTTGGGCTGAGCCCTGGAGCTTTCGCCCCACTTTCCCTGCCTCCAGGAAGACCTGGCTGCTGGCAGATGGTGCCTCACAAAGGTAATAAACCAGAGGGGGGGTGAGGGAATTGTCAAGCACCTACCAAGCACTCTGACAGGGGATCTCAGTACCTGAGTGGAGTGGGAGGTGGCCAAAGGCCAGAGCAGACTGAAGGGTGCTGCTGAGGAGGTAGGCTGTGGCGTGGCTTGCAAACAGTAAGCAGTGGCTGGGATGAGAGGTGCCAGACAGGCAGCGGGGACCTCTGCTAGCTTGCTGAACTGCTGCTGTGGTCGCTTGTGGGCCCAGAAATAAGTCTCTAAGAAGGATACTGCTTCTCCAGGCCTCGGTCAGGCTATTATCCTCTCCAGGCAGCCTTTGGAGGGCCCCCACGTTGCTCAGACAGCTGTTTAGGATCAAGTCCAGCGTCCTCACCTGAGAGTTCATGGTCATTCCCTGGGCTCCACCTCTCCTGCCATGCGCATCTCAGGAACAGCTGGTGTCGTGCCCCATGTCCCAGTCTGTGCCTCCCCCTGCCCCATAGTCACTGCCTCACTTGGTGACTTGGTGACAGCGTAAGCAACAGCAGAAAGACAACTGAACTTCATCAGGACAAAAAACCTGAGCAACGATGTGAAGAATGCGACAAGAGAACTGGCAGGATGGAAGAAGACTTTGGCAAACTGCTCATGAGGAGACCAGCCCTGCTGTTCCCCTGACCACCGCACGAGGCGCTCCAGAGCATGGCCCGGGCTCCAAGAAGGCAGGCAGTTTCTTGGCCTCCCCTTTTCCACTCTTGGGAACTTCCCAGGAAGGGCCATTTCCATATATACGGGAAGAAGACTCAGCTAAAGGGACAAGTAACATGACCTTCCTCAAAGGGACAGGTGATAAGCTGTGAGGCTAGAAAGAGGATGCCTCAGTTGGACCCGAGTCCAATCCCTAGACCCATGCGGCTCACAACTGCCTGTTAATGCCAGTTCCAGGGGATCAGATGCCTCTGGCCTCCCTGGCACCTGCACTCACGAGCACGCTTCCCACTCCACACATATGTACATAAATATAATTTAAAAAAAAACCAAAACAGTGGGCATGGTGATATGGGTAAAATCCAACCAACAAGCAACTCAAGGGGCCGAGGTGACAGGGCTGAAAGTTCTAGGCCAGCCTAGGCTATATGGTGAGAGCCTATCTCAAAACAAGAACAGGACAGAACAAAAAACAAAACAAAACAAAAAACACTAGGCCATCTCTAAAGGAGCAGGAGTCGGAACATCTAGAGCAGGGGTTCTCAACCTGTGGGTTGCAACCCCTTTGAGAGTTATGTGACCCTCTCACTGGGGTCCCATAGCAGATACACTGCATATTATTTACATTTGAATTCATAATGGTAGCAAAATTATAGTTATGAAGTGGCAATGAAAATTTTATGGTTGGGGTCACCACAGCATGAGGAGCTGTGTTAAAGGGTTGCAGCATTAGGAAGGTTGAGGACCACTGCTCTATACTGTTGAATAAGTTAGAAACAATGATTAAAATAAGTTAGAAGCAATTATTAAAATATTAAGTGCAGAATACTTTTTTCCAAAGGTAGAACACAAGACCCAGCTGAAAATAGACATAAGCTTTGAGCAGGGGCTAGCAGTATCATTCAGTGGCAGAAGCATCCTCGGAGTGTCAGCACCCCAATAAAATAAAGTAAAAACAGTGAGAAGATCTGAACACTGAAAAACATTTATAACGAGAAGCACAGGGGTGGCTCAGAGGGTGCGGTACTGGTAGGGCTAGCCTGGCAACACAGGTTCAGTCCCCAGAACTTACCGAGATGGCTCAGGAGGGTGTTTTCAATCCTATACAGACCAAGCTGTGATAGTTTAATTTAGAAATTAAGTCTAGTAAGAGATTAGCAACAAGCAAGGTGTGATAGCACACATCTATAATCCCAGCACCTGGGAGGTTAAGATCAGAGTTCAAGGCCAGGCTGGACCACATGATAATGCAGAGGGAGTATGACAATAATACTAATGAACAGAATAAACCAGGGAGTGGATCAGCAGATAAGGTTTTTACTATGTGAGTATGAGATTAGAGCTCAGATTCTGAGATAGGTCAGTGGTTAGAAATGTTTGCTGTTCTTCCAGAGGATTCCAGGAGATCCAAATTTGGTTCCCAGCACTCACATCAGGGAGCTCAAAACTGCCTATACCTCCCTCTCCAGATGTGACACTTTCTTCTAGATTTTATAGGCACCTGCACATGTGACATACATACAAATAAAAATAAATCTTAAAATATTTAAAAAATAAGCTGGTGGTAGTGGTGCACATTTTTAATCCCAGTACTCAGGAGGCAGAGGCAGGTGGATGGATCTCTGTGAGTTTGTGGCCAGCCTCATCTACAGAGTAAATTCCAGGACAGCCAGGGCTGTTACACAGAAAAACCCTGCCTTGAAAAACTAACTAACTACATAAATAAATAAATAATTTGTAATAGTATACTATAATAAAGGGTATATGATTATCCTTCACTGGAAACTGAAAATGTTAAAATGATACACTGGAAAGAACACTAGAAGATTACAGTCTTACTGTACTTTGTGGTGTTTACATACACACAAATAGAAGAGTTACACCCACATCACACTGATATATATAGAAGCTTTACTCATAATTGGAAAATAACCGAAATAGCCTTTTGTAAACAGAACATGGCCAGGCCTTCCAGGGAGACGTAAGAGGTAGGAGGAGCTGGTCACACCGTTGTACCTGGCTGAGGCCTTCCTGGGAATGCAGCTCCTGAGTGCAGGGACAGGAAATCAAGTTTCTCCATCCCATCAGGCCACTCTGAAGGTAAGGCACCGAGGGACAACTCGGGACATGACAGCGTGTACTGATCTCATCTCATTTCACTAACCAGACAACAAAGCAACCACCGCTGTTCAGCTCAGGAGCAAGCTACCGTTCACTGCAGAAAGCCTTCCTCCCAAATGCGGAGCATTGACCTAAGTAACAAATTAGCTTTTTGTAGCAGTCAGCTGTGTATCGTTGAAGGGATGTTTTCATAACTTTTCAAAATACAATTACGTGCCTCAGTGGTAGAACACTTGTTTGGTATATATAGGGCCCGGGATTCAATCCTAGAACACATGTGTGCACACACAAAGCAGTGGCTGAGGGTGTAGGCGGGTTGGTAGAGTGCTTGCCCCGGGTTGGATCGCCAGCACTGTATAAACCCAGCCTGTTAGTGCATTCCTGTAATTCTCACCCGGAACTTGGGAGGTGGAGACATGAAAATCAGAAGTTTAAGGTCATCCTCAATTATATAAAGTAAGTTTGAGGCCAGGTTGGCCGTAGGAGGAAGAGAGGAAGAAAAAAAGAGGGGAGGATGGGGGAGGGGAGAGGGAGCAGACAACCAAATCTCTGTTCTGTCTCATCACATTTATGAAACACATTTACGTGGACACACACATGCCTACACAAATACAACACACACACAACTCTAAACAGCTATTACTCCTAGTGAGTATTACTCTTGCTGTCTATAACCCCAGGTTTTAGTTTCCCCCTCATCACCTTGAAGTAATACCAAATCACATGTTTAACTGCCAGGCTCTTTCTATAAGTAGCCTGACGTGGTGTCTTAGATGGGTGTCTGTCACTGTGATAAAGACCACAACCCCACCCCCACACAAAAAGCAAACACACACATAATGTGGGAATAAAAGGACTTATTTGGCTTCCATATCCCAGGCCATAGTCTATTGAGAGAAGCTGAGGCAGGAACTCAGGGCAAGAGCTGACACAGAGGGCATGAAGAAACACTGCCAACTGGCTTTCCACATGGCTTTCTCGGCCTGCTTTCTTATAGCACCAGGACCACTGCGCAGGAGTGGCCCCATCCACAGGGGCCTGGACCCTCCCACATCTGTCATTAATCAAGAAAATGCCCCCACAGACTTGCCCCAGGCATTTACTCAACAGGGGTCCCTCTTCTCAGAGGACTCTCGTTTATGTCTCTATTTGGCAACAAACTAACCAGGACACCTGTGAAAATTGTCCCTACTTTCCCACAAATTCATGTCATCAAGAGCGTCCAGTTTCCCTGTTCACTTTAAGAACACCTGTGAGGCCGGGTTGACAGCATAAGCCTTTAATCCTAGCATTTAGGGGCCAGAGACAGGCAGATTACTGTGACTTTGACACCAGCCTGGTCTAAAAAGTGAGTTCCAGGACAGTCAGAGGGGTTAAACAGAGAAACCCTGTCTCAACCCCCCCCCACACCCCACCTGTGAAGTTGTCTGGGTCATCCAGAACACAAAACATGCATATCTGAAAGGCCACCAAAGCAAAAGATGTCACTCCACAAAAGCACCACAGACCACTCCAGTGGAGCCATGGGGTGTGTGCCCCAGCTGGACACAGGGTCAGTAGCCCCCAAATAGTACTGAATGTCTGCAGCAGCTTAATCTCAGGTCTGGATGGATTCTCTGGCTCAGCATCTCCAGGTGAACAGAGCCCCAAGAGGTGCCTCTCTAGTCACAGAGAGAGTTCCAGGTGGGATTAGCATCCATGAGCACCCTGTCACGTAGAGAGCACCTCACTGAAAAGACCCACTGTCCCAGACAAGAGGAGCCAACACAGAACAAAAGCTATCCCAGAAGCAGCTGATGAAAGAGAAGCCTAGGATGTGGGAAGAGATTCAGCATAAGATAAATGCAAATAAAAGACTTTTGTTTAAAAGAATTCATGCTAGGTGTGGTGGCACATACTTGTGTTCTGGGCACTTGTGAAGCAAATGTGGGTGGATCTCTGTGAGTTCGAGGCCAGCCTAGTCTACATAGTGAGTTCTAGGACAACCAGGGCTACATAGTGAGACCCTGTCTCATAAATAAATAGAAAAAGAAAGAAAGAAAGAGAGAGAGAGAGAGAGAGAGAGAGAGAGAGAAAAGAAAGAAAGAAAG
>LOEQ01000055.1:161061-173387 GCA_001685075.1 Bramus lutescens | reverse complement strand
TTTGGAAGAGCAGGCAGTGCTCTTAACCTCTGAGCCATCTCTCCAGCCCCAGCTTTTGTTTTTTTCAAGACAGGTTTTCTCTGTGTTTCCTTGGCTGTTCTGTAGACTAACCTGGCTTTGAACTCAGAGATCTGCCTGCCTCTGCCTCCTGAGTACTGGGATTAAAACTGTGCACCATCACAGGCTGTAATTTTTTAATGTTATTTTTAGTATATGTGTTTTGCTTGCATGTATGGGTGTGCCTTGGATCCTTTGCAACTGCAATTAGGGACAGCTGTGATTTGCTATGTGGACACTAGGAATCGAACCCTGATCCTCTGGAAGGACAGGCAGAACTCTTAACTGCTGGGCCATTCCTCCAGCCCTTCATAAGGCTGTTTTAAGTCACTGCATTTAGTGATAATTGTGTTGTGTGGCGACAGCCAGCTGAGACAACCAGCCTCCCACCATCCTCAGCTTTCTGTGTCTATCACCTACCTTACCTTTATTGAAGGCTGAAAACCTCACATCCATACTTATCCTAAGAAGTGGGAGGGGTGTTTTTAAATTATTTTCTATTTTGTGTGTATGGGTGTTTGGTCTGTGTGTGTGTGTGTGCTATGTGTGTGCAGTGACCCCAGGGGCCAGATAGAGAGCACAGAAGTCAAGAGCTCTGGCTGTTCTTCCGGAGGACCTGGCTTTAATTCCCAGCACCTACATCAGGTGGCTCACAAGTGTCTGCAACTCCAGCTTCAGGGCATCAGATGCTCTCATCAGACCTCCCGAAACATCTGCATGCGAGTGCGCGCACGTGCATACACACACACACACACAGTAGCCAGGGGTGGTGATGCACACCTTGGCTCCCAGAACTAGGAAGGCAGAGGCAAGTGGATCTCTGTGAGTTCAAGGCCAACCTGGTCTACAAATTGAGTCCCAGGACAGTCAGAGGCAACACAGTGAGATACTGTCACAAAAGAAAAAGATCTTGTTTAAAAATGTGACATTTTATCTGGCCATCACAGACACACAAGCCCAGAAAGTTTTTATTTAATTTTTTAAAATATATACTTGTATTGGGGATGCATATGAGCCCTTCAGAGTTCTTGTGAGGAGTCAGCTTTTTGGAGTGGGTTCTCTCTTTTCTCCATGGGGGGGTCAGACTCAGGTCTTCCTGGTTTGACGCTAAGGCCCTTTACCTGCAGAGCCATGTCAGCCCTAAGAGGGCTTTCATAATTCCACCACAGTGCTGTGTGCTAACAGTGACAGTGGCTCCTGGGTGGTTTAAGATAAGACTGAATGGACCTCTCCAGCTTCCCTGTTTTCGTTAATTACAGGGCAATAAAACTGGGAAGGAGGAAAAGCCTGAACATTTTTTGCTCTCTCTGTGCATTCCAGAGCTGCCGCCCTGGTGTGTGCGTATTCCTTCTAGGTCCCACCTTAGTTGTAATTGCTACACTTTATAGCAACTTTATTGTTTCTAAATTCTTGCATGTTTGCTCCCTGAGCAATGGGAATTATATCCGTTCTATAACTGCACTTTGGAGACACAAGGCGACTTGCTCAACCCACACTGCTCCTAAGAGATTGGATAAAAGGACTCAGTCTTTTGAGGAAACCTCAGTCAAATGACTGATACAGATGGGGTTCACTTCAGGTAATTGCCAGAATCCTGATAGCAACCATAAGGTGTATAGGGCACCTCCACTGCTCAGCATAGTATTAGTCATTCAACAAACACAATCTCGTTTTCTCTGCATAGTTATCTCTGAGGGAGGAGGGTGTTGTGATTTCCATTTATACACAAGGAAGCTGGCAGAGAGGGAAAAGGGAAGAGGAGGGGCTGGACCATCCAGCCCAGGTGTGGCTTGTCCCAGAGACCCCAAGGCTCTAAGCAGGGGGGTCCACGATGCACACACTTCCAGAGTACAATAGGAGAGGGGCTAAGGTGGTCTGGCACCCCCTAGTCCTTGCCAGTCTTGTCTCTGGGACTGATGGTTTTGGAAGGAAGGGGTCTTTCCTGGGACTGTGACTACCTGGAGGTGGGGACAGTTGTCTGGGAAGATCCATTAACCAGCAACAGAGGGCCCCTAGGGTGCTAGAAGTTTTCAGGTGTCTCCTGGGCTCCCTATGCACTTGTCCATGGGCACATTCAGGCTTCAAACACCTTGTTCCCTTCCAATTGCTGCCAGAAAGGGACCCTAACCTATTTCATCATCCCCACTCAGTCACAATTCAAACTGATACTTTAGGTTCCGAGTGCCTGTATGTCTGTGCACCACAGACAGGCATGGTGCTTGCAGAGGTCAGAAGAGAGCCTTGGGAGTCCCTAGAACTGGAGTTATAGATGGGTGTGTCCCACCATGTGGGTGCTGGGAATAGAACCCGGGCCTCCAGAAGAGCAGCCAGAGTTCTTAACCGCTGAGTCATCTCTCAGGCCCTGGGCACAACTTAGAAGCAGAGAATGTCTTTGTTGCTGCCCCCAGCTGAAGCATCTGGGTCAGGATTTGCAGCGTAAAGATCCCTAGCTGATTTGGAAGCTTGGATGGTGGCTGACTGGTCCCCACAGGAATTCTCATGTTTCTGGAGGTCTGGTGAGGACAGTCACAGTCTACCTTTGTCTCAGAGTATCTGTTGAAGGACGTGTGTGTGACACGCAGCCTCAGGGGATGGAGATGGCATGTCTCCAGAGCGAAGGGCAGGTTTGACAGCTTTTTGTTATAAAAGATTTCTGCTGTCCTGGTCGGAGTGGCCTTTCTATGACAGCCACTGGAACTGGAAGTTCTTAGCACCTCCTAAGGGAAACACGACTGGGGAACCCTAGAGTTGCCAGCTACTGCTGCAGCTGTGACTGATCCACCATCTGTGGACGACATCATGAAATGAGGGCAGACTGTGTGCTAGCTATTCATCTCAGCGCTGTGACAAAATGCCTGATGATGGCAGAGAAAGATGAACGCTGGTCCTAAGCTGGCCTCCTCCTTTCTCTGTCTGGAACTCCAACCCATGGGATGGTGCCACCAACATTCAGGGCATGTCTTGTCCCTTCAGGTAACACCCAAAGATGTACCCCGGGAATCCCCCCAGGGTTTGTTTGCTTAGATGTGGTTTTACGAGCCCAGGTTGGCCTCAGACCCACTGTACAGCTGAGGATGGCCTCAGCTTCTGGTCTCACCACACCAGCAGGCCCATTTTACGAGGAGGTGGGGACCAAACCCAAGAGTGACATGAGTGTTAGGCAAACACTGCCAGCTGACCCACATCTTCAGCCCTCCCTAGGTGTTTCTTAGTTTGATCAAGTTGACAAAATTAAGTCCCACAGGCTGGCACCTTGAAAGTGGCATAAAACCACAGGCTTTTCTCAAGAAATACCTGAGTTTCACAGGCAAATTAGAAAATGTGTCTATGGCTTGGCATTGTGGTACATGCCTTTAAGTTCAGCACTCGGGAGGCAGAGACAGACAGAACTCTGTAGGTTCAAGGTCAGCCTGGTCTACATATTTATTGAGTCCCTGGACATCCACAGCTATATAGGGAGATCTTGTCTCAAAAAATAAAACCTAACCAGGTGTGGTGGAATACACCTTTACTCCCAGCACTCAGGGTGGGGATGGGGTGCAGAGGCAGGTGGATCTCTGAGCCGGAGACCAGCCTGCTCCACAGAGCGAGTTCCAGTATAGCCGGGGCTACACAGAGAAACCCTATCTTGAAAAACAAAACAAACAAACAAAAAAGAAATACAGCTATAAATTCTTTTTGTTGTGGTGCACCTTTATATCATAGCGCTCAGGAAACTGAGGCAGGCGGATTGTGAGTTTGAGGTTAAAGGCCAGCTTGAGCTACATAGAGAAACTATCTCAGAAAAGAATTGTAAAACCCTAACTTCAGGGAGTTAACAACATCTGTTTGTTGTCCATCCGTGTACTTTTTTCTGTTTATAAAATTAACGGGTGATACACATGTAGTGTGTTTAAGTGGTTCTATTAAAAATATAGAGGGTGGGGCTGGAGAGATGGCTCAGTTGTTAAATGTGATGGCTGCTTTTCCAGAGGCCCAAAGTTCTGTTCCCAGCACTCATGTTGGGCAGCTCACAACTGCTTGGAACTCTAGCTCCTGGGGACCCAACGCCTTCTTCTGGAATCTCTGGGAGTCTTACACACATACACATAAATACATTTTCTAATGTAAAGAAAAATACAGGAGTCTGGGGAGATGGCTTAGTCTGTAAAATGTGGTAAAGCTGGGTGGGTGGCACATGTTTATTCCCAGCACTCGGGAGGCAGAGGCAGGCGGATCTATGGGAGTTTGAGGCCAGCCTGGTTTATATAGGGAGTTTCAGACCAGCCAGGAGTCATCCTCAGCTACATAGTAGGTTCAAGGCCAGCCTGGACTACAGGATACTTTGCCTTAACCAACCAAAACACAAACAGCCCAACAGCGACAGTAAAAACATGACATGATCATTTCCCCAAGCCACTAAACTCATATCTACAATCCGCTTGCTAGGGACTGGAGATCATTACAGAGACGGTTCATTCCCCCCTCATTTCTGAACATTGGGTTAGTTTCCTGTTCTTCTGGCTGTTCTAAATAACTCTGCAGTGAATACCCTTATATGAACATTTTATGAAAAGTTCCAATGCTTCAGATGCATTCTTGGGAGTAAAATTACAAGCCAGAAGATAATTAAAACAAACACGTCGCATGGCTGCTAACTCAGGCAGGGACTGTTGGAAGCTCTTCTCACTCAATGGTGCCTTTAATCCTGGCATCATCTCTGAGTGGGGAGAGCTCTTGTTCTCTCTAGTTTATAGAGTTTGAGGGACATGAGGTGGCATGGCTAACAGGTGATGAAGCTGCAATTTGAACCCAGGCCTTCTGGCTCAGCGTCTGCGTGGACTTACCTGCCCCTCTAATTTGCTTCCTGATTTCCTGAGAGCCAAACCGGAAGTAGCCCGAAAGAACATGTGTGCCTTTGATTTCTGCTCCTCTCCACCGCTAGGTGCTAGTAGAATCCTCTGGGAACCTGATGCCAGCTGGAAGCCTGTCCTTTCAGGCTGGTGTCCTTTTACTAAATACCATCGCCCAGGCTGCTCCTTGCTCTGGCGTGCTTGTGGTGAAGCTCAGGACAGTCTTGCTCTCACATCAGCTCGCTGTTGTGTGGCTCTTGGTGATGGCCTCACCCACAATGCAGCTCTCTCCTGCTGGCCTTTACTCTTTCACCTGCTGCCTTTTAATGTAGTCATGCCTACTCTTTCTTCAAAGCAACTGGATCCAAATAAAAGCTAAATAAGTATGAGCAAGAAAGTTCACATAAGCTAACTTTTCAGGGCCTTCCTGGCTCTGAGACTTCTTTGGTGGTGGCGGTAGGAGGCGTTGGTGCTGGCACTTGGAAGATCCTATTAATTTTCTTTGCCTGGCTTAACTACCTAAACAAAGCACTTAGGCAGCACAGGAGGACAGTCATTTGACATCAGCAGCAATTGGTTTGACACAGCCAAGATCCCTGAATACTCATTCTGAACGAGCGGCTTGCAAAAGGGAATAGAAGCTGCCTGCTCATACTTCATGTGGTCCAGCGCCTGTTCTGTAAGGCTAAAGCCTGGATTCACACTCCCACCATCTACAAGCAGTGCCTTGCCTAGCATGTGTGAGGCCTTGAGTTCAATCCCCAACACTGCAAAAAAGAAAACCAACCCACAAAACACACACACATATAGTGTCTTAGTTATTGTTCTATTGCTGTGAAGAGGCAACATAATAAGGCATATGAGGCAACTTATAAAAAGAAAACATTTAATTGGAGGCTTGCTTACAGTTTCAGAGGTTGAGTCCACGACCATCATGGCCAGGAGCATGGTGGCAGGCAGACAGGCATGGTACTGGCATAGTAGCTGAGAGCTTACATCTTATCAGCAAATTGGTGGCAGAGAGTGAGCTAATGGGGCATGTCATGGGCTTTTAAAACCTCCAGTGACACGCCTCCCCAACAAGGCTACACTCACTAATCCATATCAAACAGTTCCACCAACTGGAGACCAAGCATTCAAACACAGGAGCCTATAGGGGTCATTCATATTCAAACCACCACAGTTAATATGAATGAAACTTGTGTTGAAAGCCAGCCTAGAACTCCTATGTGTAGTGCAGACTGGCTTGGACCTTGTGATTGTCCTGCTTCCATATCTCCATTGCTGGAGTTACTAGCATATGCTACCATGCTCTATGCAAAAATCATTCTTCTTGCTTTTTAGATCCTTTTATTGATGTGTGTGTGTGTGTGTGTGTGTGTGTGTGTATGAATTGACAGTCGTCATGTTTGTACAGGTGCACAGAAGGCTAGAGGGTGTTAGAGTCACTGGAACTGTACTTAGAGGCAGGTGGGAATTGTCTGATATGGGTACTAGGAACCAAATTCAGGTCCTCTGCAAGAATAGTAAGTGCTCTTAACTGCTGAGCCATCTCTCCAGCCTCTAAAGCACAAATCTTTACAGACTGGAGAGTCGGCTCAGCAGTTAAGAGCACTTGCTGCTCTTGCAGAGGGCCTGGGATCAATTCCTAGCACCCACATGGTGAGTCACAACCTCCATGAATTCAGTTCCAGGGGATCCAAGGGCCTCTTCTGATCTCCAAGGGCACCAGGCATGAACATGGTGCACATACATATCTGCAGGCAAAATACTCATATGTAAAATAAAATTAATAAATCTAAAAATACATTTTTAAAATTTCTTTGTGTAGCTCTGGTCAACACGGAACTCACTCTGTAGACCAAGCTGGCCTCGAACTCACAAAGATCTGCCTGCCTCTGCCTCTTTAGTGCTGGGATTAAAGGCATGCACCACCACCTCCTGGCCTAAAAAAATTTTTTTGAAGTAAAAAGTTTTGTGCTTTATTTTAGCTATGTGTGTGTGTGTGTACAAACTTGTGAATTGCTTCATGTGGGTACTGGGATCCCAAATCCAGTCCTCAGGTGGACAGCAAACTCCCTTGGTTAAGCTGTCTTCAGCCCCTATCACTCTTACCTCTATGTGCGAGAATCAAAATCTCACCACCCAAAGAGTGGTCTCTACTGGTGCTTTATCTCCGGGGAATGTCTCTTTTCGCTAATACTTCAATCAGTATAGAAAGACAAGGGTAATTGTGGGGACATAGAGAAGAAATGAAGGACCTTGCCCCTAAAACTGAAGCCTGTCACTAGCTGAGAATCAGAATTCTAGCACAATTAACACCATGTGCTGTGAGGGACATCAATCATTACGGAGCCCAGGCTGCCCTTAACTCAAAACCCGGCTTTGGCCTCACAGGTGCGTACCATTATTTGATCACAACTGATTCTTCTCACTATATAGCCCTGGTTAGTCTGGAACTTGCTATGTAGACCAGGCTAGCCTAGAACTCACAGAGATTGACCTCCCAAGTGCTGTGACTAAAGATGTGGGTCACCATGCTAGGCTCACAACTGATTCTTATCTGTGTATATTCTGAAACCTTGATGTATTCAGTTCTCACTCAACAATCCCTGGTAAAGTTCTAAAGTTATTATAAAATTTTCTATATAAACACCTCTGATAGGGACAGTTTTACTATTCCAATCTTCTTTTCTTTCCCATCCTCCCCCTCCCTCTCTCCCTCCCTCCCTTCCTCTCTCCCTTCATTCCTTCTTTTCTCTCTCTTTTTTTTTATGAGACAAGACCTGTCTTTGTAGCCCTAGCTGGTCTGCAACTCAGAGAGATCAGCCTGCCTCTGTCACGCTAGTGCTGAGATTACCATACCAAGCTATGCAGAAAGCTTTCTCGTCGGACTGTCTTTGGACCTCGAGATTTATTATTAATTTTTAAAGCTAGTCCTTAGCTTAGACTTTTTTCCAACTAGCTCTTATTTTTTTTACAGATTTTTAAAAATTTATTATGTATGCAGTGTTCTGCCTGCTCACTAGAAGATGGCACCACCAGATCTCATTACAGATGGTTGTGAGCCACCATGTGTTTGCTGGGACTTGAACTCAGGACCTCTGGAAGAGCATCCGGTGCTTTAAACCTCTGAGCCATCTATCTAGCCCTCAAGCTCTTAAAACTTAATTAATCCATATATTTTTTAAAATATATACATTCTGCCACATGGCCCAGTTACATCTGACTTGCTCCAAGTCTGCTGTGCGCCTAGATTCCTCCTTCCTATTTCCATCTCTGCTCAGAAGTCCCACCTATACCTCCTGCCTAGCTATTGGCCATTCAGCTTTTTATTAGGCCAATCCCAGCAATGCATCTTCACACAGTGTACAGATAGCCCACAACAAGGCTGTTTTATTTTTCTCACCTTATCCGCTGGTGAAGACCTTTAGGCAATGATGAAAGTGGTATTTCTGCTTTACGTCCAATGTTAATATTTATTTTATTTTTAGAGGCACAGCTTAAGGTAAATGGTAAAATGGTAATAGCTGA
Organism: Bramus lutescens; assembly: GCA_001685075.1. NCBI lineage: Eukaryota > Metazoa > Chordata > Mammalia > Rodentia > Cricetidae > Bramus > Bramus lutescens. The sequence goes on along the minus strand of LOEQ01000055.1, from coordinate 164,964 downwards.
GCACATGGGAAGCCCTGAGTTCAATCTCCTGCTCTTAAAATAATAGGAGAGACCAGAAAAAGAATCATAGGAATGATACTATTCATTCCTGAGTGTTTATTTCTGAGTCATAGCTCAAAGGCAAATAGATAAGTCTCAGCCTTTGGTGAGCAGCTCACGAGGCCTCCATGCTCTGTGTGTCCTTTAGAGGTATTTGTCTGTGTGTGTGTGTGTGTGTGTGTGTGTGTGTGTGGAGGCCAGAGGTTGACACTGAGCGTCTTTCTCAGTCAGTTCTCCATCTTGTTTTCGGAGGCAAGGTCTCTCACTGAGCTCACCAATTTGCTGGCCAGCGAGCTCCAGAGATGTCCTGCTTGGCTCCTGGAGCTAGGATTACAGATGTGGGTACCCCAGCCTCCAGCTTTTCACATGGGTCCTGGAGAGCTCCTCCTACTTGACCAAGTCTTCTCCACAACCTGTAGTTTGCCATGGCCTGGAACTGGCTACACAGGCCAGGCCAACCCTGAACCCAAGATCTCCCTGCCTCAGCCTCACAAGTGACGGAATTATAGCCTTGAACCACAAAACCTGGCTTAAAGGGCCTCCATTTCAGTCTTTCCCATCCCTCTCTTCTCTGCATTGCCCCAAAAGATCAATGAGTTAGAGAAAATGCTATCCCAAAATGTGGAACTTTGACACCTAGTTGTGGCAGTAGGGACTGGGGAAGAGATGGATGGCCTCTTCATGGTGCTCCTTGCCCTCCCCTGAAGCAGACTGTGAAACTCCTTCCCTTCTTCACCTTTTGGCCAGAGGCAAGCCATAAAACCAAGGAGGGCCTGGAATACCAGCATTGGAATACCAGTTAGAGATTACTGTAAATTCAGGGTTAGCCTGAGCCAAGTCTGGAAACCCTGTCTCAGAAGACCCAGCAAACAAAATCCTAGGTAGTCCGCCCTCTGACCTCTCTCCCCAGTGGTTCTCAACCTTCCTAACGCCGTGACCCTTTTAAATACAGTTCCTCATGTTGGGGTGATCCCCCACCATACATTTTTTGTTACTACTTCATAACTGTAATTTTGCTACTGTTATGAAAAGTAATGTACATACCCGTGTTTCCTAATGGTCTTAGGCAACCCTTGTGAAAGGGTCTTTCAATCTTCACAGAGATATAGAGCTACAGGTTGAGAAACACTTCCTTAAGCCCTTATTGGGACATGCATCCTGCCCTAAACTCCTAGGAAGGAATGCCATGTAGAATGCCAAGGACCTCCCACTCCTAGTACATTTGGGGGGTGTGTGTATGTGTGTGTATGTGTGTATCGCTTAGGGTTGATGGCTGGGTCATCATTATGGAAGTCAGGCTAGCCTCAAAGTCTCAATCTTCCTGCTTCCATCAGCTGTGAGCTGGGGTTACAGGTGCAGGGCAACAGGGGCAGCCACCCTTCGGGTCTTTACTTCTGCTAGCCCTGTTAGGCCCAGATCAAGGAGTCCCCCCAAAATCAACTAGAAGACCCAGTCCCGTCTGTAAAAGCAAAGAGCCTTTATTCTTACACAAGTTTGTAAACTCTGACTCTCTGTGTGTCCAACTTATTGGAGTGGTCAGAGAGCCCTGAGCTCAGTTAGGGTTGGGGTTTTATAGTAGAGGGGTGAGGGATTTCTAAGGTTCAGGACCCCTGATTGACTGACATTTGTCTAGGGGTGTTCTGGTGAAAAGCGGTGGGTGTGTGCTGGCAGGTATTTCCTTAGGATGGTCCGGTTCTGGGTGGTCTCAGCCTGTGGTCTTTCTTGGAACCAGGTATTGCCTTAGGGTAAATTACTGAGACTCCACCCTCTATTGAACTTGTCATGACTGGGTCCTACAAGCCCTGCATCTCAGAAAGCACATACTACATCAGTCCGGATGTTTCCCTCTTGCTCATCGGTCATCTTTTGCTATAGGGTCAGCTGGAGACAGGCGAGACAAAGTCATTACTCTACTTCTCCGTAGGGCTTTACCTCATCAGATTGTGTGAATCTTTCTTTTTAGACTTGAAAGTGTCATTGCCTCCGCTCCCTCATTTAGAGATACTGGCAGCGAGGGTGACATCTCAACTCAAGATAGCCTTGCTGTGCTCCCGACACTACCTCCATCTGACAGTCCTGGACATAAAGTCTCCGGAGGGCTCTTTGTAGGTTCTACTTTGTGTGTTGTCCGGCGCCTGCAGGGATTTCCAGCCCAGAGCCTCATACTGCAAGGAAAGCAAGGTGGATTCCACCAGGCAAGCATTTCTCCTGTAAAGTGGCTGTGGGGGGTGCTGTGGAGAGAGGAGAGCAGACATCCCAGGTCCTGGCCACATTTTCAGGAGGATCAATGTCAGGGAAGAGTACACATTGATTATGGAATCCAATTCCCTTATTAAAAGTGTGCCCAGCGATCAATATCCCTCCCCCAACAAGAAAGGCTCCTCTCATCTGCACGTTAGCAGTCAAATAAAATCATGTCTAGCTGGGTGTGCTTGAGTGTGCCTATAATCCCAACAAGGTCCTCCTTGGCTGCACATCCGAGGCTAGCATGGGCTACATGGTAACCTGTCTCAAACAAAAATGTCTCATTTTTCTTTTCAAGAGACAAACAGGGGCCGGAGAGCTGTGGGATCCATGAACAGGAGTGGGAGGGTCTCAAGATGAGGGTCTTTCCTCAGTGTGCTGATTCCAACATCATAATTTTACTTAATAAAATGAAAGCAGGTCAGGCATGGTGGCACAGCCTTTAATTCCAGCCTGGGAGACAGAGACTGGCTCATCTTCATGAGTTTGAAGCCAGCCCAGTCTACAGGGTGAGTTCCAGGCCAGCCAGGGCTGCACAAAGAGCCTGCTTATTAAAACAAACTACCTAAAACACCAAAACCACAAAAAACCCTAAAAAACAGAATGAATGAAAAATAAATAAATCAAGCAAGCATCCCTGGGTTTTATGTTTTAGATAATTTATTGTTAAATGGAGAAGTCACAAAGCAAAAATGGAGTGGGACAGAAGTCAAAGCTAATTTTAAAACTTTTTTTTGTCTTTTGCTGTGTGTCAAATATTTTCTAAGTTTAAAAACAGGGAACACATCAAATGAAAAGATACTTGTTCAGATGAAGTCTGTTTTTAGACGTTTGAAAGAAAGACTACCTTTCTCCAGAAACACACAGCATCTGCAACAGCCATAACTTAAGAATCAGAGCAAAAATCTTCATAATGAACACACCCGGTCTCCCACGCACACTTAGGAATGTCAAGTGAGCAAGTTTTAAAAATCTCCTCTTCCACTTTGCCAACTATTGGGAATCTGCTCTCGGCAGGTGACATCTCCATCAAAGTGCTCCAGGATGCCACCCAGCTTCTGGGCCTGCAGCTTTCGAGTCCAGTTTGGAGAATGAGAGCTGGCTTCTGGAGAATAACCTCTTGGCGCAAAAACTACCTTTCCATCCCCAGTAGACATCCACCTTCGCTCGCTTCTACTTACTGATACAGTTCTGGTTCCATCCACACCTAGAATGTTCTGCCTGAACTTAACATGATCCAACTTAACTAAGACCAGAGAGAGAGAGGGAGACAGAGACAGAGACAGAGAGGGAGAAAATTCTTAAGGTATCATTCTGAACACAAAACATGTGTCTCCAAAGGGGCAGAGCAAAGCGTTGGTGATTTTCCTAATTTAAAAACTGCATTTGTGCCCGGCAGTGGTGGCACACACCTTTAATTCCAGCACTCAGGAGACAGAGGCAAGGGAATCTCTGTGAGTTTGAGGCCAGCCTGGTCTACAAAGCGAATTCCAGGACAGCCAGGACTATTACACAGAGAAACCCTGTCTTGAAAAACCAACCCCCCCAAAAGAATTGTATTTGCTTTTTTTTTTTTTTTTCTGAGACAGGGTTTCTCTGTAGCTTTGGAGCCTGTCCTGG
>LOEQ01000055.1:124932-138134 GCA_001685075.1 Bramus lutescens | reverse complement strand
TGGCTGCTCTTCCAGAGGTCCTGAGTTCAATTCCCAGCAACCATATGGTGGCTCTCAACCATCTGTAACAAGATCTGGTGCCCTCTTCTGGCCTGCAGGCATACATTCAGGCAAAATACTGTGTAATAAATAAATAAATCTTTAAACAAACAAAACAAAATAAAACCACTACCAAAAACCAAAAGCAATAAAACTGCCCGAAACAACCCAACTATTTATGTAGTATTTACATCATATGAGGCATTATGCATACTCTAGAATATTTATTGTCAATGAGAGGATGTGTTTAGATTATTTATAAGCACTGCCATTTAACAGAAGGGACAGAGCATCTGCATGGGGTGTGTGTGGTCCTGGAACCAGTCTCCCGTGGATACTGACAGCTTCTAAACATATACACGCCAGGCCTCACTGCAGACTTACAGAGTTAAGCCTTCAGACATCTGCATTTTTCAAAGGGCCCCAGAGGACTCTAATGCATTCCCCAGGTGAGGAATAGGCTGTCTCTGCATAACACACCATATTCAGTCCTCATCAAGAAGACATTTAACATAACTCCTACTGACATCTATCTGCTGGCTCCTCGGTGATTACCGAAAGTGCAATACATCACATTTGCTGGCTGTGACCACCGACTGGGAGGAATGGCAGCTTGACATCTCTATGCCATCACAGAAAGGGCTGGAAACCCAGCCTCTCAGAATGAACCACAAAGAGAAGCGCAGTGAGCTGTGTGAGTATGATGACAGTGGCCTGGTGTGGGAAGAGCCTGCTGGCTTCCTCGGCTCCCCTAGGTGGGTGGCAGGTGCTGAACTGGTTGTGCTGTTTTTAGACAGCCTTTCTTTTCCAAAACAGGGCAAGCCATAAAACTACTGGACCCATAGAGCAGCACAGAGGAATCCTTCCGCTGAGCACCAGTGGGCTGCACTTGTCTAAGTTATGATACATCTCGACCAAGGGTGACATGCCTTTTTCTTTCTGTTTAGAGTTTCAGAATGCTCAATACATAAGAGTTATAGTGACTAGTAAGAATATTTTAGATGCTGATGAAGAAATGAGGCTCTAGGACTTGGGTGTAGCTTCATGGTCAAAAGAATAAAAAAGAAAAGAAAAAGAGAAGAGACATAGGGCCCAGGATGCAAGCTGAGCATTATGGGTATCCAGAAATAGCCAGATGAGGTTTGTTGCTGTGGTGGTGATGGAAGGGGTGGCCCTAGGATCTGGGATCTTACTCTCCTACTGACTGAAACGTTTACACCTGCCGAAAGCTGTCACTAATGGTGGTCACACTGAGGTAGTGGTCATGTAATTGAACCTTGTTTCTAATGAGCCAAGAGAGCAGGGTATGGCCTGGTGAGGTGCCATTCCCTGGAGGTGGGGCAATTCCCCACTGCAGGGCTTGATTTCAGGAGTTTGTCGTCAGCAGCATGGTCAGGACAGGGTTGGGCTATGCTCTGGGCTCTTCCAGGCTCTGAGCCTGGGGTGCAAGGTCAATAATCACGTTCCTGGGTGTCTCTCTTGGTGGTAGTGCTGCGCCACTGAGGTGCTGCATGCGGCTACCATGTTTCAGGGACTCTGGAAAGTATTCCAGACTTGCAATGTACCAGGGAGTAGGAAGTCAGGCGGCCAGATTTCCTGTGTCTTCCTTCTCACAGCTTCTGCCAAAAAAGCCAAAGAAAGCCCTTCCAAGGGAACTTCCTGGTGTCTCAGAAGACAGTCCCCTCCCTTGGATCCAGGAGCAAAGTGGGCAGGACAATGTATTCATGTTCAGGGAAGGCGCCATGCAGACTCTGTGTCTCTAAGTCAGCTCTAGGTCTGTCTTCACACCAGCTTAAGAGCCCATCACAGGCAAGACACCTGATGCCCAGGCTGGGCATGCCAGCATCCATAGTCTGCCTCCTCATGTGTAAGATGAGCAGTGTGCATTGCTCTCCTGGGGAGTACAGAGACGTGGGAGACATGAGGGTAATTTGGCCATGTCATGGAAGTCAGATTTAAGCCCTAGAAAGCAACAAGTAACATGGGATGTGCCAATCCTGGCAGGGTCCTGATAAAGAGAGGCCAGTATCCCACTCTGTCATCTGTCACTGAGTTCACTCAGGCCCCAAGCCAATTCCAGAGACAAAGGAGGGAAAAGGCACCCCTGGTTGCAGAGGCGTTGACCTCAAATGCAGAGGGAGGAAGGGGTGATATCCAGGCTTCCTCCATCAAGCTGCAGGTACAGGCTGGTGGGGCCCAGAGCTGGTGGGGAGGGCTATGTGGGGAGGTGACATGGCAACTTGACCATCACGGCAGCCTGGAGATAGAAGTGAACCACAGGGACCTTTCACCCAATGCTGCCCCAGCTTCAGGACGGTAGGTAATCTAAAAATGCCTTTTTACAACCCAGTTTCAGTTTCCCTGACTGGCATAGAGCAAAGACAGGGAATGGGAGAGATAGTTTAATAACCATAATGCCCCTAGAGGTTTCAAGACTGAGGACCTAGAGTCCTGAGAGTGAGGGTTTCCAGAAATCAGTCGCTCAGGGTCCCTGGCAATGTCTGTATATTCCTTACAGTCTCTTCTTAATCAGTTTCTCAAGTTTGCGGATGCGGGATGATTCCTGCTCTGGTGTTGGAGCCATTAGGGACAGCGTGCTGGAATTTTCTGCCCCTGAGGGTGGGGCGGGGAGCCTCTGTCGAAAGAGTTCCAGCATGCCGCTCTGTTCGCTCCTCTTCAGCCCCTGAGAGGAGAGGGAGAGAAGGTGGTCAGGGGTGGTCCCACAGTCGATGGCAGGGGAAGAAAGCATACTTTGGTCCTGCAGTTTGCCCAGCCTGAGCTCTGCTGGGTTAACTGTGTAATGGCCAGAACCCAAGGACCTCGATTTCTCCAGGGCAAGTACTGGTCCTAGAGAGCAGCCTGGAAGGTAAAATTGAGGAAAGAAAAAGGGCTAACAGGACAGGAGAGAAAGAAGGGCTGAAAAGAGAAGAGAGAAACAACAGTAGAGGGAAGGACCATCCCTGTTCTTCCTTGCATTGCTCCACTCCAACCTCCCCTGGGCAGTGACCATCCCTTGGGCAGGGTGGTCCTCAGGATGCTGCAGCCTGCATGGCCAGGATTGGCCTCCAGGAAAGCTCTCTGCAATCTGGGATACAGGGTGACTTTGAGGCAGTCTCCACATTCTATACCCACATTCCATGACTTAGGGTGGATGGGCTATAAATGACAAGAGGGCTCACCTTCATGTCCAGTATTTTCTGGAAGGTTTCTGTGTTGCAATCCGTAAGGAGTTTGATGTAGTTGTCAACAAATACCACCAATGGCTCATGAGGGGCCATCACCACCTACCAACGGAGGAAACAAGAATAGGTCCTTAGGAACCCTCAGGCTGGAGGGCCTTACTTGTCAGCTGACCACGAAGGGGCTTACTGCCACCCCAAGCCTGTGCTCAGAAATGCTCTGATGGTTCATTTCAACTTGATGTCCAATTACAGTATTCCCAAGAGTGGCTGAATCACCATTATTACCCAGATTGTCTTTTAACATATGGATTCCTGGTCCCCCAACACCCGAGGCTCCTAATTCCCCCAGGAGGCATGGAAGAGACCATCTGCTGGGGGATTTCACGGGTGGTGGGGCATCCACTCCTTCTGTCTGTTACTGAGAGGGGGCAGAAACCCATAGATATCCTCAGAAACAAAAATCCTGAACTGGCCTTACTCTTTTGAAGACCTGAAACCTGACACTTTGTGTGGCCACATTCATTTAACAATTAGTACATAGACAGATGGCCGCATCAGCCTCAGATTCATTTCATTTGGTTCTGGAATATGCTGATGTTTCTTCCCTCATGGGCTGGTTTTGTTTTGAATTCCTGAGAATGTACCAGAAAGTGACAAGGAGCAGTTCCTTTAAAGGGCCTTTGCAGCTATTTCCCAGAATGCAGCTCTTCTCCCTTGAGCAGACTAGCTGGGGAGGACATAGTTTCTTCAGGCACAGGCTTTAAGTTTCCCAGGCCCCTCATGTGGTCCAGATCCTGAGGTCTGCAGCCAGGCCAGGCCGCAGCAGCTTTATTTCCCTGCTATCACTTGAGTCACCCTGGGAAATGGGCCTGAGGAGCCTGCAGGTGCTGGACTCTCAGCTCTCATGAGAACAGAGCCTCTGCTTCCCCACTGCCAGCCTTTTCTGACAGGCCCGGGTGGAGATCAGAGGCAGGCACTGCTCCACCAGGGCACCACATCCAATCGCTTGTCAAACAAGGCTTTAAAAAGCCCATTTGCCAATTTGATTCAGTTACTACCACATCTGTTCAGAGTTCACTTAAAGGTGCAAAACACGGAAAGCCAAAAGGCTTCTGGGGAAGGGAGTGACATCTGGGCCTAAAATTCCTGCTGAGAGGCAAGGGATCCCTGGGCTTCTCTCCTGATTTACCACCTGGCTCTCAGCTGCTAGAGCTTATTAAACAGAACTCACCTGTCAGAAAGGGTTGCTGATCCCTAGGTAACTGTGCACTGATTTTCAACATCACAGAGTGTGGGCAGCCCTTGGGGGTTAGAGGGGACAGGGCAGACTCTGTGTTTGCAAAAGCCAAACTCTCTGGAACAAGGGATCTAAGATGGGGCTATCCCTTGTGAACAGAGTCCCCAGAGAAGACATACCTTGAGGATCATTTCAGCTCGGGTCATGCCTTTCACGACGATCTTAGTGTAACTGGCAGGTGCCTTCCTCACCACCTGGGAGCCGATGGATGGGAGATCGAGCAGGACCATCTTCAGGGAGTGCGTGTCCAGCAGCAGCTGCAGACCAAGCAGAGCGTTATGGCCACGCTGTGCACCAAGCACCTAGCATGTCCACACTGAGCAGGTGTGTGCTACTCACTGTACATGTGATCCTTTCCTGTTACAGAAAACTTGGAAAATTGAACTTTAAAGGAAAGACCACAGTTTCCACTGTCCAGGAAAAGCTTCCTTAAGAGACCTCAGTGAAATGTGGGTATAGTTTCTATAAACTAGTGTGTGGATAAAAACCTAGCTGGAATCATACCCTGCCTTTTCTAGTAGACACATGAAAGGTTTGCATTTTATTTCCCATCATTACAGTCTTAAAGAATTACTGTTTTTAATGGCTTTGTAATACAGGCTATTGCTTAAGTTACGGTAGCATTCTCCCATGCAATTCACTCCTTAGATTTTGGTTGTTAGCAACATATGCTGAGGGTCTGGAGGGACAGCTCAGCAGTTAACTGGTTTGGTTCCCAGTACCCACAAGGTGATTCACAGCCATCTGTAACTCCAATTACAGATCCCAGGCCCTCTTTTGACCTCCTCAGGTACTAGGCATGCATATGGTACACATGTATACATGCAGACAAAACACTCATACACATATGAGAAAAATAATCTTAAAAAATAAAACAATAACAAAACCAAGGGGCAGATGCTGAAGCAGATAGCCTCTTCATGGCTTCTAGCCTCAACAGTGGCATCTTCTTAGGGAACAGTGTCCGGAATACGCCAAAGCATAGCTTATCTTGGATGTTCCCAGGACATGTCTGAACCTCTTTCCACTCACAATGCACCTGTTTACATAGCTATCGGCATCACAGAAATTGCAGACTGCACCCTCATCAGCACTAAAAAAACTACCACAAAATACCTTACTTATTCATAAGGCAAAAAAATAGTAACTTGTTATTGCTGTACTTAGGACCTCTCTAGATGTTGTCTGATGACATTTTAACCATATTTAATCATATCTTGGCAACAACCCACTTTGTTTGTTCTGGACTTCTTGAATGCCAATTATCTGGAAAGAGATCAGCTTTCCTCATGGATCACCAATGGCTAGAAGGGATACTACAAGTTCTTTCACATTGTCTCTTTGAGGTCCACCTTCATGAGCTCATTGTTCCCAATTTTACAGAAGAGAACATCAGTGCTCCGGAGGTTTAATAAGCAGCCACACGTGGTTCAGGATGCTTGATTAGATGCCTCTAGGCACTGATGGCCAGGGCACAGACATGCCTGAGGCCAGCGGCTGGGGTTACAGCTCAGTGTAAGAGCACTTACTCAGTCCCAGACTGACTTTGATCTCAGGCACTGCAAAAAGTGAACGAACGAGTGAACTAGGAACAAAATGGCTGAAGTAGGGTTATGTCTTGGTCTGTTCCAACGGTTTGAGAGAATAGAATCACATACGGCACCAATAAGACAGAGCCAGTAGCGGGATGACAGATCTCTCGACTCCACTAAATTCAGATGATAGTGATCAAGACTTTCAGGACAAGGTTCGATGACCTGTTAGACAGCCTTTCACAATTACAGCTAGTTGGCAAGGAGTGGGAGTCCTTAAGGCTCTGACACTCTGCATTCTTTACTTCCCCCTGGACTCTGGCTGGGAGAACTAATGGTTAAAGACAAACTAGCTGAGGAAAGACACAATCAGCTTAATGGTTATGGTGAGTATAATTCTGACAATGTTACAGAGATTTGGGGAATGTTAATGCTTAGTTCAGATAACTAAGACATATTACACGATTGGCAAAGAAGGCTATCCTGATGACAGTAATTTCATGAAGGAATGTGACTAGTTAAAGCCTACACTTTCTGTTTGTGTATAATGTGTATGTGTGCACATGGCATGTGCATGCCATAGCATGTGTGTGGAGGCCAGAGGAAAACACTGAGTGTTGGTTCTCACCTTCCACCTTGTTTGGAAGCAGGGTCTTTTTGATTTTTTTTCCCACTGCACTGTGTACCTGGTGCCAGGCTAGCTGCCTGTGAACTTCCCAGGATTATCCTTTCTTGATCTCCTCTCTTGCCTTCGGAGTGCTGGGATTAGAGATGTGCACTACCGTCCCCAGCTTTATGTGTGTTTTGGCTATTTCAACTCAGCTCCTTCATGCTTGAGGGCAAGTGCTTCTGTCTTCTGAGCCATCTCCCCAGCCCCCAGAGTCTAAACTCCCTACTTAGCTGCAGGCAGCACAGCAATCTTATTACGCTTGTTTTAGAAGACCCTTGAAGTCAGGTGTGTGTACATGTACCCAGGTTTATGTGTGCACTCATATGACTGTGGAGGATGTCAATCTTAGATGTCTTCCTGTTGCTCCCCATCTTATCTGACAGAATCTCTCACTGGACCTAGAGCTCACTAACTGGCTGGCTAGTAAGTCTCCAGGATCTGTCTGTTGTGTCTCCAACCCTAGTAATGGCGCTACAAGGATGCTGGCTTTCTATGTGCGTTCTGGGGATCCCAATTCAGATTCAAGATAAAATCTTACCACCATAGTGTTTGGTTTTCGAAAAGCCATGAGTTCACAGAAGTGTGTTTAGCATCTGAGAGAATGGCACAGAATACCAAGGCCCATACCAAGAGTTCAGGGTTAGCATACTCCCTAAAGGCCATGGAATTTGCATTCCTGCCCCCATACCCCTAAAGAACAAGCATGCTGGATCCAAGCCCCGTAGTGTGTACCCTACAGTCCCAGCGACTTGGAAAGCTGAGGTGGAGGGTCACTTGGACCCAGGAGTTCAAGGCCACACTGGGTGAAATAGCAAAACCCCGTCTTAAAGAAAATGAACATCACTTAGAATCTAAGAGAAGGCTGGGTGGTGGTGGCACATGCCTTTAATCCCAGCATTTAGGAGGCTAATCTCAGTACTTGGGAGGCAGAGGCAGGTATAACTCTGATTTTGAGGCCAGCCTGGTCTATAAGAGCTAGTTCCAGGACAGGTCCCAAAGCTACAGAGAAACCTTGTCTCGAATCTAAGAGATGAAAAAGAAAAAATTTGAAACTTCTTTTTGAGACAGTGTCTCACTATGTCACTCTGGCTGGACTAGAACTCACTACAGATATTAGGCTGCCTGCAAACTTAAATCTGCCTGACTCTGCCTCCCAACTGCTGGGATTAGAGGCATTTGGAACCATGACTAAAGACTGATTTTACTACTTTGTGTGTGTGTGTGTGTGTGTATGCCCAGGAAGGCTGGAGAAACACCAGAGCCTCCAGAGTTAGAGTTCCAGGCTGTTGTGAGCTGCCTGACACGGATGTTGGGAACCCAAGCCCAGTCCTCTGGCAAGTGCTCTGCTGCAGAGCCACCTCTAACAGCCCAAGACTTTCAAACTTTTAGTTAGAAAACACAGGGATTGTTTTTATTCCTTGTGGGTAGAAAAGAATGTCAAATATGGGAAAGATTGAAAATTATACTACTCTAAGTTATGTTACACGAGACTCACAGTAAACACAGACCCAAACCGGCCGTAGACTGGTGCTGCTCTGACAAGGGCACATAGACTCCCACGGAGTAAGAGGATGACCAGGGTCGGGTGTAGTTTAGTGCAGAGTATCTGCTTAGCATGCTCTAGGCCCTGGGTTCCAATGCCAGCACCATGCACACCAGAGGTGCTGGCTAAGAACTCGTGGAGACAGAGTGAATTGGTTCCTTTGGGGGAAGCTCAGGAGCATTTTCTTCCTTGAAGAGCCACATAACCCTTGGCAGGCAGAGGCAGGAAGACTGTGGAAATATGGAGCCAACCTAGGCTACCTACCACTTCCAGAACAGCACTAGGGCTACATAGAAAGACTGTTCAAAACAAGCACAAGGTATAATGGCTAAACTATGGTAAGGCTCCTTTTACTTACATCATAGGTTCTTGGCTGTAAGTTTTTAACTTTTTGGTTGCTATGACCAAATAAATACCTAAACGTAAGGGACAGAAGATTTGTTTAGAAGCACCATCTTGGAGTGGTCATTCTAAGTTGCCTGGCCCCATGTGTTTTGACAGAACATTATGGTGACAGCAGTGTGTGGTGGGAAGTTTCTTCACCTCATTACAGAGAAGAAGCAGAGAGAAGGCCACGACAAGATATAGTCTTCAACTCACGCCCCCAGTGATGTACTTCCTCCAACGAGCCTGTACCTCCTGAACTTTCCAGAACCTTTCAAAATAGTGTATCCAGCTAGACACTAATAAACATTTAATACACAAGCCAAAGGTGACTTTCATATTTAATTCCTAACACTCACGTTAAAAAGACCTTCCCTGTACCCGCTCTTTGCAAAAACAAGGACTGGAAACAGCTCGCTGTCCATAAAAACAAGAAAGAGTAAACGAATAATGGCATATTTACGCAATGGGAAATGATATTGAAGCGAAAATGAGTGGACACAAATGACATATATCAACACAAATAAATCTCAAAAATGTTAAGTAGGGGGAAAAGGCAAGAGAGGAAATGACATGTATAGTACAATTTACATAAAGCTTAGAAACAAGCAAAACAATCCATGTATCACTTGGGGATATATACATCTATGGAACACCCAAATACATATGGCAACTTAGAAGCCTAGATCAGAATAGTGTTCACTTCTAGGCAAGGGGAGGGGGTGAGGGAAGGGTGGAAATCCACCGGGAGCTTCAGCAAAACCATAACGACCTACTTCAAATTTGCAGAGATGTAGGGCAAACGTGGGAACACGGTACAAATTTCACTGACTGGTCACTATTCTTTTGATTTATTTTCTATATATTTGTTAACAGGAAATCAATCTTTCTTTCTTCTTTAGGTGTGTCTTTTGAGGCCTGGCAAAGATTCAACTTCATCTACCACATAATAGTTATAAGAGCCTGGGCTATCAAAATCAAAACCATGGCCTAACATTTATCTGTTGGGAGGAACTGGGGCTATTTGCTACTTTTTCTCCTTCCGAGAGATATATGTGGATGAGCCAGACATAATTTTCTAGTTTATTCCATACCTTAAAGGGGTATGACACCTTATTCACCAGAAAAATCCCATCTTGTTAGCTAGCTGAAGAGATGGGAACCTCATTCCTGCTACTGCATGAAGCAGGGTGATTGGGAAAGATGAGAACTGGTGTTGTGGGAAGATAAAGGCCCCATTGATCACCACTACCTTCTGGTTTCATTTTGAAAACTGATCACAGTCCATTTGTTTCAGCACGAGGCACTGGGTGAGAAATGCCACATTTATTTGCACTTCAGAGATAATTTTGGGGGCCTGCAGACTGGCCAAGTAGCTATGCCTAGGACAGATTATCAAGTAAAGGAAACTTTCAGAAGGAGTTCCCCTACTTTCTTCCCTCTGATTGATGGATCAAGGCAAGGTCTTAACCTGTAGCTAGGCTGGCTGGAATTCCCTACAAAACCAAACAGGCCTCAGGCTCTTCATTTTCCCACCTTAGCCTCCTGAGTCCTGGGGCTGTAGGCTTGCATCACCAGGTCCAGCTAAAATGGCTCCTTAGTGCTCTATAGTTTCTTCTGCAGAATGCTTGTACCAGTTTTTGATAAATTTACTTCAAGACAGTCAATGTTTTATGACTACTTCAAGAGAGTTAATGTTTATGTGCTACCAGAAATGGGTTTTGTTTTCTTGAGATAGGTTCCTGGTCTGTTGCCTAGGCTAGCCCTGAATTTATGAATATCCTGTTTGAGTGTTCCAACTAGCTGTAAGCATGGGTGCGCACATGCATGCGCACACAGACACACAAATTATACCACACTCAACTACAAATGGTTTCATTTAAAAATTAAACATTTTTTAATGGGTCTGGCAAGTGCTCACATGTTCTACCACTGAGTCCATCCCCATGCCCTAGAAACACATTTCTAATGTAGACCTTAGCTCCAGCAGCCTTCCTAAATTTATATATATATTTTGAGACAGGGTCTCTCTATGAAGTCCTGACTGTCCTGAAACTCATTATGTAAACCAGGTCAGGTTTGAACTCATAGGGATCTTCCTGCCTCTGCCTCCTGAGAGCTGCAATTATTAGGTGTACCATCATGTCTAGCAAAGACTTTATTTTTAATTCTTCCTCCCTCCCTTCCCCTTCCTCTATGTGTGTGTGTGTGTGTGCGCGCGCATTTATACCATGTGAGTGTAGATGCCCCTCAAAAGGGCAAACAGGGAATAATGGCTAGAAATAGTGATATCAGATATCTGATTTGTGATGTTGGGATTTCTGTATCTGGCCATTGTGTCTGAAGTTTGCTGTAATCTTTCTCCTACATTGGTCCATGGCCAGTACTGCTCAGTCTTCTCAATTCTGTGCTGTGAGACTCCTTGGGGTGCCTCTTAGCTGTGGATGGCACGAAGGGAATCTTTATGACTGAGTGTGGGTAGGGTGGCACTCTCTCTAAGAAAGATGGCTCCATAGGAAGGTGGTGGGTCAGAGCTTGCTAAGGAGGTGGGAATGAGTACCTAGGGAGGAAGGAGCGGCTCTTCACAAAGATGGTGTGCTGTGCTGCGCAGAAGGGCAAAAGCCAGCTATGTGGGCAGGAGCACCCATGTGAGTACAAGAGGGAGCACACTCAGACGTTTTGAATACAAGTCTGCACTCAGGAAAGCAGGAAGTGGGGTGCAGGAACCTGGGGTGCAGTTTGGTGGCAGAGTGCATGTGTGAGGCTCTGGCTCAGTCCCCAACACTACAAACGGGAGAAAAAAACCTGGAAGGAAACTAGTTTAATTTCAGGAAACATGGAATGTTCTATCAATTCCCAAAATAAAATCTTACTTTGTTCATGAGTGGGTACATGTGGGAGTGGAGCACTGTCACTAAAATCTCGTCCACGAGGCGTATGTCAAACATACATGGGTAGCAGATTGGTATCATGTGACTGGGACTGAGCTTCAACAGCCCCAACATCTGCCATCCTCATTCATTTATTGCTCAATTCCAGGGGCACCAGGCAAGGGGAATCTCTGTTTCCCACCCTACAACAAACAACATCTGGCCACATCTGGAGACATCTTTGGTTGTCACACCTGACCTTGTCACTTGCCTCTAGGGGGCAGAAGTAGTGGGTGGTGTCTAAGTCTCTAGCAAAGCTGGTCTAGCCTGGACACGGGCAGTGCAGGCACCATGGAATCCTGCCAGGTTCTCCCAGCTGTGCACTCACTTCTTTCCCTCCTAAGACAATGTGCATACACTGAAATGTGCAATACTTAAAAATATGTAGGTATTTACAAGGTAATGATTCTTTCTTTTTTTGTTTTTTCAAGACACGGTTTCTCTTTGTAGCCCTGTCTGTCCTGAAACTTACTCTGTAGACTAGGCTGCCCTCAAACTCAGAGACCCACCTGCCTCTGCCCCCCAAATGATGGGATTAAAGGTGTGTGTCTCCATTGCCTAGCTTCCTAATATAGTTCTTAACTGTAGTTTTGATGTTTATAACACTAACATTTAACTTTCACAACCTTTTGAGATGGCGTCTTCTGTATCCCAAGCAGGCCTCAGACTCACTATTTGGTCAAGGATAACCTTGAACTGAGTCTCCTGTCTCTACTCTAGATGGCTACAGTTATAAGAAGTTGCTATTATGCATGCTTTATCATATTTTAAATACCTTTAAATTACATTCAACAGTTATCCCATTTTTATTTTGATATAGTTTGAATTTTTCTTATTAAATAATCAATTTTTACCATTTATTTGGACACGGTCTCTGGTTGGCCTATAATTCACTATGCAGTTCAGGCTGGCCTTGAACTCACAAGAGTTCTGTCTGCCCCCTCTCTCCAGTGCTGAGATTAAAGGTACACCACCATCCCTGGCCTCTTTTTGGAAAAGTACTTGTTTATTTTATGTGAATGTGCGCACCTGAGTGTGTGTACATGCACCACACGCACACAAGAGCCCACAGAGGTCAGAAGAGGCATCTAATCCTGAATCTGGGTTACAGATGGCTGTGAGCTGCCATGTGGGAATTGGGCACTGAACCTGGGTCTTCTGCAAGAGCAGTAAGTGTTCTTAACCACTGAGGTACCTTTACAGCCCCCTTTCTGTTTAATGAAGAAGTCCTGCCATCTAAGGTTACATAGAAGAGGTGTGCCTAAGAATAACCATCTTACTTTTTCTCTTTTCCAACTGTGATGATAAACACTAGACCATGGTGATAGTGATGAGTGTACTTTCAAATTTTCTTTAATGTTGGGCATGGTGGTGTGTACTTTTAATGCCAGCATTCAGGAGACAGAGGAAGAAGATGGATTTCTGTGAATTTGAGGTCAGTCATGGCTATATATATTGAGAGTTTGTCTCAACAACAAGCCCCTGCACGCCTCCAAATTGCCTTAAACATTTTTGTCCAGATGATTTTTGAACTGGAAGAGTCTAAAAGTCAGTGTGATAAAAATGTAGTATATTGGGGGCTGGAGAGATGGCTCAGAGGTTAAGAGCACTGACTGCTCTTCCAG
>LOEQ01000055.1:93392-115028 GCA_001685075.1 Bramus lutescens | reverse complement strand
CTCTGTAGCTTTGGAGCCTGTCCTAGAACTAGCTCTTGTAGACAAGGCTGGCCTCTACCTCCTGAGTGCTGGGATTAAAGGTGTTTACCACCATCGCCCAACAACAAAAATAATTTTATGGCTGGGAGCCAACACAACATGAGATGTTAAAGGATCACAGCATTAGGAAGGTTGAGAACCACCAGGACTGAAGAATGGGGAAGAGTGTTTACTGCCAGGTACTTGTAGCTTGAGAGACTGGAGAGATTTAGCAGTTGGGCTCAATGTGGTGAAACCCAGAAACAAATAGAAGAGATTTAACTTATACACCCTTTTCCAAGTAAACTGGGAGGAGTTTGGGATTTTATTATTGTTATTTATTGGTTTCTTGAGACAGGGTCTTACTTTGTAGTCCAGGCTGACCTGGAACTTACTATGTAACTTAGGTGGGCCTTAAACTTACAACAGTCTTCCTGACTCAATCTCCTAAGTGCTAGGGTGATAGGCATGAGCCCCTATCCCTAGCCACAACCTTCCCCTCTCCCCCTAACACATACAAGTACACACACAAGTACATGTGCGGCTGATGTGATCTTTGACTAGTTAAGAACAACAAAAATGAGCTGGGTGGCGGTGGCTCACTCCTCTAAGTCCTGCACTTGGGAGGCAGATGGATTCTGTGGGTTTAAGGCCAGCTTGGTCTACAGAGTGAGTTACAGGGCAGCCAGGGCTCTTACACAGAGAAGCCCTGTCTTAAACAAACAAAGAACAAAAATGAGGCTAAGAGTGGTGATACACAGCACTCAGAAGGCAAAGACAGAGGGATCTCCATGAATTGGAGACCAGCCTGATCTACATAATGAGTTCCAGGACAGCCAGGGCTAGACAGACCCTGTCTCAAACAAAACAAAGTAAAATAATAACAAAAACAAAACAGAACAAAAACCCAAAATTAAACAAACAAAATGGAGTTCAAGCTTGCACACCCAAGGGAGAAGCAAGGGCATAGCCTGGAAGGCAGGAAGAATTAACAATGTAGACTCTGTCATTTAGTGGAACGCAGGAGGGCTGGGGGCTCTCAGCTTATGTCACCTAGAATGTACTCATTTCTAACCCTGTCTTGAAGGAGCCCCGCTGAGCTGGCCTCTCAAAGCCTAACAGGGCTGCCTGTTCAAAGCCCTCTTAAGCCAAACCAACCCTTTGGATCCATTCAGAAAGGAGGTCAGCAGCTCTAAGGCTTTCATGTCTCTGGCAAGAAAACACTTATTTTTATAGAAGTGAATCCAGGTTATCTCAAAAGCAACATGTTCTCTTAATCTCTGAGTCAGTTCTCTACCTCCCCACCTTCATTTTACAAATAATGTGAAGAGCCTCTTGCAGAACTTCAAATCAGCTTTTGAAGCTGGACGTGATGGTGTATGCCTGTGATCCCAACATTTATAGGCTGAGGACGAAGATTTGTAAGCTTGGGACCAGCCTGGACCATATAAGTAGCACTCTGTCTCTACCAAAACAAATAAACAAAACCCAAATAAACAAACACAGGCTCCAGATAGAGAAGGGGAACTCTGTCAGCAAGTAAAGGCACTTGTTGCCAAGCCTGATGCCCTGCGTTTGCTACCTGGGACCTATGTGGTAGAAGGAAGACTACTGATGATTGCAACTTGTCCTCTGACCTCTCCACACATGCCTATGGCACATGTGTGCACACATATACAAAATAAATACATTTTAAAAGATCTCCAAAGAGGCAAGAAAGAAAAAGGAAATCTTATTTATGGATCTGTTGATTGACTGAGGCAGAACTGCATTGTGTTGTTCAGGCTGGTCTCATGACTTCTGAACTTGAAAGCTCTTACCACCTCAGCCTCTCCAGTAGCTGGAAGTACAGCCTTGTTTGGTAGTAAAAAAAAAATTATCTGGGAAAAATAGAAACAATGGAGAAATAGTTACAAGCTCCAACAGGAGTTGCCTGTACAGTGAGCTATGTGTAATGTTTTCCTCATTATCTGTTACTTTATTTGAGAGGCTTTTCTTTCATCCCATTTTAAAGATCTGATCCTACCAAACAATGAACGTCCTGATTCCCAGTGAACTCATAGGGTGAGGCCCAAACTGACAGGTGTTAGTCCACCCTTCATCTTCCTCTTCCCAATTCTATAGCAAAGCTTGGAACATAGGGACCCAGGCATGACCAAACATGGGGAACAAACGTGGGGAATTGGGCAGAGAGAATTTCATGTCCCACCTCCAATCAACATACAAATGACAAGTGCCTCCCAAGCTGGCAGCACTGGATAGTTCACAATCTTAATGTAGTTTATAAACAATGATTTAAAGATGACAGCTCCCCACTCGCAGAACACAGCTATAAAGAGAAGTGGTGACATGTTCTGTCACTGGTTATAAAGCATCTCTGATGCAAGGCAGATTGTAGCTGCGTGGCTGCTTCAAGTTCTTGCTAGTTAGCTGGATGGATATCACACTCATGTTCACATGCATCATATATGTGAGGAGATTCCCACCTGCTTTAAGTTTTAGTCAGGTATGGTCAAATTGAAAGAAGTACTAGCAAGTATTCATGATTTTAAACTTTAGTTAGCTTAATGAAGAAAATAATTTACAGTACTGGGAAATAATGAGAACTGACATTGTTCTTATTTTATGTGTGTATGTATGTGTACATGTGTGGCATGCGTGAGTGGAGGCCAGAGTCAAACCTGGGTACTGTTTCTCTTTGTTTTGAGACAGGTCTCCACTAGTTGGGGGGGTTGGCCACCACATGCCAAGGATCTGCTTGTCTCTACTTCCCCAGTGCCACAGCACCTGGCGTTTTACTTGGGTGCAGTCACTTTACTGACTGAATTTATCTCCTCAGCCTGTTTTTATTTTCTTGTGTTGGGAATAAAACCCAGGGTCTCCGTGCTCTACCTGTGAGCTTCAGTTTCAGTCCTTGTTTCTCAACCTCATGCTTTCTGGTGTTTTGAGACAGGGTCTCTACCTGTGGCCCTGTCTATCTAGGCCAGGTAGCTTTGAACTCCTGGTAATCCTTCTGCCTCAGCCCCACAGTGCTGATCACTAACAAGCACCACCATGCCCAGCAACCAGCCCATTTCTATTACTAAAAAAAAAAAATGTACAAAATACAGTCAGCAGTGTCTGTGCCTTGATACCACTCCAGTTGGTTGACACCTGCCCTCAACTACCCCAGATGTTTATGGCTTAAGTTGCTGTTTATTTTGGGGGTACAAGGTCTTACCATGTAGCCCAGGCTGGCCTGGAACTCAGAGACTTGCCTCTGTCTTCCAAGTGCTGTGCTCAAAGGCCTGTACTACCATTTCTGTTCTTAGCTGTAACGTAAATTGCCAAAAAACTGGGTGTGGTAACACGTGGGAGGACTACCATAAACTAAAGGGTTCCCTGGCTTATACATCAAGACCATGTTCCCCCAAACAAGAAACAAACTAGGCAGCAGTGTGAGTAGTCTGATGGCTGTGCATGTGTTGTGTGCGTGTGGCTTCCCGTGGGTGATGCTTTGCCTGATGTCATTTCACTTACTAGCTGTGTGTGATGTCATTTAGTTCTAATAGTCAGATAGAACAGGAGACTCAAATGACACCACTGAGACAGGCAGGCTCATCTAAAGCCCAAGCACTACACAAATGTGCTTGTGCGACACTTGCGAGAAAGAGAAAAGCACCTCTGCTTGGGTGCATGCGGCTGTCAGGCAAATCTCTCAGCAAAGGGGCACGAGTGGTGTTTGTGCTAGAATGAGCAGAGCAAAGAGTAAGATTCCAGCACTTCCAGCTAAATTCTGGCAATCAGCATTTAAGTTACCCTTTTATAATGACATTTTTCCTTTTGTGCCCTCTGTTTGGGGGTGAAGTGAACTGGGTTGAATACCATCTGGTACTATATAAATAACAAGAAATAGTTCACAAAAGACTTGTGCATCAGATGTAGTGTTGACAGAAAGCAGGAAGAAAATGAAGAAAGTAATGACAGAAGTGCCCAGGACTCGTGTTTAACCAGATGTGGCATTGTGGAGTCCAGCCCATCTGTGGAGTTCTGCTTCTGCTGTCGGAGCTGTGTAGTCCATGCTGCTACTTCCCACAGCAGGCTAGGAGATCATCACATTGTTACAGAGGGCCCGCTGCAGCCCCGCAGAGAGCTCACTGCAAACCTTGCCTTTCCTCTTCTGCACAAGGCTCTGAAAGGCCTCCTGACAACCTGATACTCAACTGAAAACCTAAATCCCCTGCCCCAAGTTAGACTGATAGGGAGCACAGCCCCACATGTTTGGACTCCAGCAGCTGTAGTCTAGGGCTGTGATTTGGGCTTCTGAGCCATGGGCACCAAGCCCTTGGGCTTCATACACACACCTGGGCACTCACTCCTGCAAGCCCCTGCATTATTTATGGGCACCCTCTGCATGCTCAGCACTGGAGTAAGCCTTGGTGAGAAGACAGGGAGAACTACTCATGATCATCTACTATGCTCTTCTCAGCACTGTGACTGATACTGCCACACCAGCTCCTGCATATGATGGTATTACCACACTTCATAAGTGGGAGCATGAGCTTCAGGACAGTGGTGACCTGTCTAGTGAGGCCAATCAGCTGGCAGGTGGGAGAGACAGATTCTGGCTTGTCCCATCCCAAAACCCATGATCTTTCCACTTTACCATGTTACTTCTAGAAAGGCTATCTTCAATTAACATGAGGACAGTTGGGGGACTTTAACCTAGTAAAATGTACTCCTGGCTAGAAGTGCAGACATGCAGATAGCTGAGGAGAGGTGGGGTGTGCAGGGGAGGAAGAACTGATGACTCACTGCAACTATGCTCAGAGGTAACTCCCAGGGGAAGGCAGGATGACCTGGGACAGACAGTGGAGCACAAAAGGTCTTAAGGAGATAGGCATATACGTGTACATACAGCCCATCAACAGGGAAGTGATTTTTACTTTTGTCTTGGTTTTTTTTCAGACAAGGGCTCATGTATTCAGGCTGGCCTATGGAGCTGAGGATGACTGTGCACTCCTGATCTTCCTGCTTCCACTTCTCAAGTGCTGGCACACATTTCCCAGTGGTGACACCACACCAGACTGGGATAGGGGTGGCCCTATAGAACTTTTCATGGTTTTTGGTGTGAGTGGTACTAGGACTAGAACTCACGGTGCCATATGTGCTAGGCAATCAATCTCTCTACCACTCAGCTATAATACAGCCCTTTTTGGGAGCCGAGACAGGGTTTCTCTGTGCAGCCCTTGCTGGTTTGGAGATTGATATGCAGACCAAGCCTGGAACTCACGAGATCCACCTGCTTCTGCCTCCCAAGTGCTAGGATTAAAGGTTGCACCACCACCACCTATTTGTTTGTTGTGTGTGTATGAGTGTTTGAGTGTGCTACTGCATATGTGTAGAGGTCTTAGGACAACTTGCAACTCACTTTCGACTATGTGAGTCCCAAGGATTAAACTTTAGCCCTTGGACTTGGCAGCAAGCTCCTTTAACTGTTGGGCCATCTTTCTATTTATTTATTTATAAACATATCAGCATAAAAAGAAAAAGTGAACAAATCTGATTATTGTAATTACAGGTGATTACTTTCTTCTTTTAAATATATCAGGGGTGGGGGACTGGAGAGGTGGCTCAGGAGTTAAGGGTATGCACTGCTCTTTCTTCCTGAGGACCTACGGCCAGTTTCCAGCACTCAGGTTGGGCAGGTCACAACTGCACATAACCCCAGTTCTGAAAGGATCCAGTGACTCTGGCCTCCACGTGTAATGCTTGCTCTCTCTCTCTCTCTCTCTCTCTCTCTCTCTCTCTCACACACACACACACACTCATACATACATCAATCAAAATAAATAAAAATAAGTGCCAAGTGTGGTGGTGCACTTGGGAGGCAGAGGCAGGTGGATCTCTGTGAGATAAGAGGCCAGCCTGGTCAACATAGTGAGTTACCAGGACAGCCAGAGCTATATATGAGAACTTGCCTCAAAATAAGTGAATGAATGAATAAATAAATAAATCTGTATTTTCTAATAATAATGAGGGTGATTTGCCTTCATCATAATAAAAATATTTTTCATGAAAAGGAAGATGCACCATGGTCATATGTGGAAAGTGAGCAGGGAAGGCTCTGGCAGTGATGCTTTGTAGGCCTGCTGACACAGGATACATTTTAATGAGGAGAATGGGAGCAGATTTGAGGGTCGTGCTAGCTGCCTCAAACTGTCTTCGGGGAGAGCAATTCAGTTTCCTAAATCAATGCATGGTCACAATTCTGAAACCTAATAGAAGATACATGCTGGACTAGAAGGAAATTGAACTTATTCTATTTTTTCCTTGTTTTTTCTAAAATTAGTATTAACAGGAAAAGCTAAGTGTGTTTGACCTTGGATAGAAACTTTGATTCTTTCAATCCAGTGATCAGGTCTGGGGAAAAGAAAAAAACAAAACAAAACAAAACAAAAAACCCAAAAAGCAGTAAAGAGGGCACCCCTTTTAAGGAGGCAGATTTTTATCTCAATCCTAGTTGGAAGACTATAATTGGACATACTGATTCCTAAGAATCTGTGGAATTTACAGCTAGAAGACAAACTTCTCATGTTTCCACCCAAACTCTCCAAATAACCCCTTCCTAAGAATCAGAGGATGGTTTCACATTTTTCATAAGGAAGAAAGATGCATCTTGATCATGAGTGGAAAGGGAGCTTGGTGATTTCTTGTCATGGAACTGCTCTGAAGAGCCATGCATGTTGGGTGTAATATGAAAACCAAACAGATGATGAGCAGGCCAGGACAGTTCTGTCATTTTTCAGGAGACAGGCATACTTAAACACTTGGTCTGGCTATTCAACATGTATCTTGTTTTATAGGCTAGTCATCCCTGTGAAAGCACATACTCACTATGTACGTTACTTCAGCTACCTACCATCCATCCATCCATCCATCCATCCATCCATCCATCCATCCATCCATCCATCCATCCATCCATCCATCCATCATCTTTGAGAGTCTCATTAAATAGGCCTGGCCTGGAACTTGATACCTGGCTCAGCCTTTGCAGTGCTGGGATTACCACCTGTAAGACTTCTGCTGACCTGGTCACTCTGTACTTTCTCACCTACCCAGAAGCAGGGTGAAAGTCAGGGTGAAAGTGTGTTCCCAATTCTGACCATTCTCAGTCACTTGCACTGAGGGGCTCCTCTATTTAAGCATGGAGGAAGAACCCAGGCCTCATTCTCAGGTGGAGAGACCAGGGGGCTTGTGATCTGTCACCTCCACAGAGATATACAACCTCCTGCTCCACGCAGCTCAATCATCCCAGTATCATCTCCACTTCTCCACATCCTTTGGTCAAATGGGAATCTTTGGTCCTTATTTCTGTTTTCTTCCTCCCTTCTTTGCCTTTGAGGTCATTGCAGTGCACTGCTATAGAGCAAGGTCTGGCCTATGCATGGCATTCTACAAGAGACAAGCAAGACACAGACCTTGAGGCGTTCAAAGATTAAGAGGAAGATGGAGATTAGAAAAGAATTGTGTAATAGAGAGGGAGTGTTGGTACTGGAGTATTTTGAGGGAGAAAAACATTTTCTGGCCAAGATAAGAAATGGTGGCATGGGAAGAGACTCAGAATAACTTACACAATGTCAAGAAAGAACAAAGCTGGGGGACCTGCAGTAACCAACTCTAAAATCACTTTAACAAGCTCAGAACCCAAACAGGGCACAAGGACAGGCTTAACCAAGTCTGCAAAAACCCATGCATCTACATTGTACTGCTTTCCTGCTCTCTGTCTTTCCCTTCCAGTAACAGTAACAGTTCTGGCTGTCCTGGAACTCATTCTGTAGACCAGACTGGCCTCATATTCAGAGATCCACCTGCCTCTGCCTCCTGAGTGCTGGGATTAAAGGCGTGTAGCAACCACCTGGCCTATTCTCATTTTTTTAAAGATGCACTTATTTTATGTGTATGAAAATCCTGTTTGCCTGTATGTGTACTGCGTGTGTGCCTGGTGCCAGGAGCTAGAGTTACAGGTGGTTGTAAGACCCAATGGGGTTCTAGAAACCAAACGCAGGTCCTCTGCAAGAGCAGTAAGTGCTTAACTGCTGAGCCACCACTCCAGCCTCTCTTATGATTTTTGCAGAGAATAACAAGACCATCCAATAAGAGAAACTGTCTTTTGAGCACCCGGGTAGGAAAGCTGAATATCTGAATGCAGAGGGATGCAGTGAATGCTCACCTCACACCACACGCAGAATTAACTCCAACTGGATTGAAGACTGAAGAGCCAAACCTATAAAGCTCTTTGAAAAACACCAAGTATTTGATTTGTCCTTAGATAATCTATCCTTGTTATGACACCAAGAAGCATAAGAATAAGAAGAAAGATTATAAATTAGACTTCAGCGATATAAGGAGACATTACGCAGGAATGAAAAGTCAGTCCCCAGAACAAGCAAACAACGCAGAGCTACTATAGGCTCTAAAAGGAACTTTCATCACTTGGGAGGCTGCAGCAGTGGGATAGATAGATTGACACTACCCTGAGCTAACACACACCTTGAATGCCAGCACTCAGGATGCAGAGGCAGGTGGATCTCTGAGTTCAAGGCCAGCCTGATCTACAGAGTGAGTTCCAGGATAATCAGGATACACAGGGAAAACCTGTCTTGAAAAAACAAAACAAAATCCTCCAAACTCCAAAAACAAACAAAAAAGAAAATCAAAACCCAAACAAAGCAAAACACTAAAAAATAAAGAGGAGAAAGAGAAGATGATGAACTTCTATAACTCAATAACAGAAAACCCAAGTTTACAATGGTGACAGTTCAGTTAATATTTCTTTAAGGAGGACACTAAGATTGCCAACCCCAAAGAGATACCTATTTTCATTTTATCTCAGTCATCAGGGAAATGCAGTGAGGCCACAAGGAGATACTTCTTCATACCTACAAGGATGGCCATGATTTTAATAAATGCAAAGTAAATACTTGTGGAAATGTGGGAAGATTAGAAGCTTATACTGTGCTGGTGGGAATGTCAAATTGGCAGATATGGAAAACCATGGGGCAGTGCCTTGAGTAGCAATATTGAAGCTAGCTTGAGATTCAGCACTTCCTCTCTTAGGTGTGCACTGAAGAGAACTGAGAACATACACTCACACAGATGTTCACACTAGCTGGAAATAACTCTAACAAGGAAATAATGGAATATCACTCAGCCATTAAAAGGAATGAATTGGAGGCTTGGCCTCTGCAAAGTCTTGGGTTCAAGCCCTAGCATTGCTTTAAAAATGGAGTACATCCAGGTGTGGGGGTGTACATCTTTAATCTTAGTACTAGGGAGACAGATGGATCTCTTGTGGGTTTGAGAGCAACCTGGTTTACACAGTAAGTTTTAGGCCAGCCAGGGCTACACAGCAAGACCCTGTCTGGAAATAAAAACAAACAAAATTCACAAAAAACAGAAATGTGCACAATGGATACATGGCATACCATGAATGAACCTTGAAAAATACTGTGCAGTGAAGGAAGCCCAGCAGGAAAAGCTACACACAACCACATGTAAAGTGTCTAGAATAGTAATCTATACAGACAGGAAGTAGACTAATGGCTTTCAGAAAACGTGGGGGGGCTGCTAAGAGGCTTCTTTCTAGGGTGATAAGGGTACCCTGGAATGAGATAGTCCTGGTGGACGTGTGGCTTCATATGTGTACTAAATTTTATTAATTTGGACACTTTAAGGAGCAAACTGTGCTCTGGGATTTGTTCTGGTTAGGGTTTTTTTTTGAACCTGACTCCAGGTTCCTACCTTGAGTTCCTGTCCTGACTTCCTTCGGTAATGGAGTATGAAAAGATTACACTGAAACTTTTACAAGGGGTACAGATAGTGAATAGAAACTCTAACTAAGACAGGAAGTACACGGTAACTTTTACAAGGGGGACAGATAGTCAAGCTAGCTCTTAAAAAGGCCGCACTTTTTTTTGGATGGACCACCATGGGAAGAGAATTCTACCCAAAAAGGTCAGAGTGAGGGAGGGCAAGGAAACCACCAGAAGGCAGAGCACACTCAGGCAGTGGGACCGGCTGGGACCTGGGGTGCAAGGTGTTTGCAAAGGAGCAGTACAAACTGTGCAGACAAGAGATACAGGGTACTGACAGGAAATATGGCAACTGAGGAGGATCTAGAGCTTGCTTTCGCCTCCCAGAACAACAATGGAGCTGCTGAGCTCCAGCCACCTTGTCAAGGAGCCTCTTTCCCTTTCCTCAGAGCCAGCCCTGGGTTCTGCTACACCGGAAGCCCACTCCACATTGTCCTCACTATTTATGAAATACATCTATTTATTCGACTGTTATTTTGAGTTTTCTCCCGCACAGCATAAACTTGAAAACAGCCTTGCTTGAGTCCAGAGTATTCTGTAACTTCCTAAGGCAGTGAGTGGGATAGGTAATTTTGACAAAAACGACTTTCCTAACTTAAGAAGCTTTGCTTCCCACTGCAGTCCTGTTGGGAACAGCTTCCTCAGCACACACTCCGTCAGGAGAACCAGACCAGGTCCCATCCCCCATCAGTTTCTCATACTGACTGCTGGATTCTGCTTTTCTCCTCTCACCCCCACCACAGTTCTCCTGCCTCCGCCCACCAGATGAAACACCTGGAGACAATGCCTATGCCTTTCCCAGCCTTTTGGTAGGCAGAGTCCAAGCTGGACTAGTCAGCCAGCAGCAAACAACGATGGAATCAGAGATGGAAATAATCGCCATCACAAAGGTTTGGAGAAATTCTAGAAGAAACTCCATGAAACAGGCTGCAGACACTAACGGGGTGCATACCGAGGCAGCCCACGACCACTGCCGTGTTTACTTTAATCACACGGATCTCATTTTACTAGAACTCCAGAAGACTCAAACAAAAAGGAATGGCCTTCCAACTGCTATGCTCCCAAACCTAGGATTTTCCTATAATATAAACACAAGATTCTGGAGGTATGGTTATATTTGCTGGTGTACATCTAGGGAGAAATGCATGGTGAGGAAGGGGAACTTGAGGGCAGTCTGCCTAATGAACTGACAGTTCATATAAGCAACACCTGGAGTGTTAAACCCATTCCATGTGTTATTTTACTGAGAAAAAAAAAAGATTCCACTCTTCCTTTGGTCAGTGTGAAAATCTTTTGGCAGCTGCGCTCCAGGCTGTGGTGTGTGGCGGTTCAGGGGATGGCAGCTGGAACGGATCAAACTCAGGATGCGTAGAGTGTTTGCCAGCAGTGAGGGAATAGCCAGAGCCCAGGAAATGAATCCTCACAGCCTGCTTCTTTAAGAGAACAGCCTAGCCTCCAGCTGCTTGCTTACAGTGTGTGGCTGGGGATCCCGGCTGGGCATAGGACTGGCCTTGGGAACAGGAGCTTTGGAACATCAGCTACTTCATAACTTCATACTTCACTCCTTAAACCCTAAAGCCAAAGTTTTGGTTTTAATCCTACTTTTGTTAAATAGTTATAATCTACTATAAAACCAAACTCAGACCAAATGTCTGCTTCCTGAGGCATGGCATTCCTCTTGTCAAGAGGGAGGAACCAAGGCTTTCTGAGCACTTGACTGGCACCACCAGGCACTCATTACTGTCCAGTCTCACAGCTCTGGGAGGCAGCCAGCCAGATGCATTTCACATAGAGGAGACGGGCCTGCACAGGCTAAGTCATGTGTGCAGTGCTCTCAGAAGAAAGCAGAGAATGCAGGTCTGCCTGACCCCAGTCAAGGTTCCTCCCACTGCCCTGTCATAAATCCTGCCCAGTTTTCTCGAGACAAGTGAGTCTTCCAAGAGCCCATGACTAGACAAATGTTGGCAAGCTTTTCCTGGACAGGATCAGCTAGTCAGTGTTTTTGTGTTGTGGGCTATAAGGTCTCTTTATAACCACTAATTTCTACAGTCACAGCACAGAAACAGCCATAGAGGGTGCATAAGTGAACGAACATGGCTATGTTCCACTAAGATTTGCAGGAACAAGTGGTGGGCCACATTTGGCTGCAGGCTATGGTTTGTTATCCCTTCCTCTACAAGGCTTGCTGGGCTTAAAAGTCAACAAAGAATTGCCTACTTTCTACTTAATCAATAAACATGAAGGCTCCAATATGGTCTAGACATGTAGGGAATACTCTTGTTCTTTGTTGAGACAGTGTCTTCCTGTGTAGTACAGGCAGGACTTTAACGTGAAATCCTCTTGCCTCAGCCTTCTAAATCCTGAGGTTATACACAGAGCCATCACATTCCTCAGGAATTTACGCTCTGGGGAAGAAAAGACAGGCAAACAAAACCCCCAAAAGCAGTACATGGTGAGCATGAAAGGGCCATAGGGCTGAGGGTACATTAAAACCAGAGCCAGTGCACTATGTGATCAAATTATCTAATGGCCAAAGCTCAGGAAAAGCCAGAACCTCTCAGTGGGCAGGATGAAGCAAAGAGTCAAGAATCAGCATTGCAGAGCTCAGCAAACTGCTTATCCAGCAAGAGCATGGACAGGTTTCAGCAGGAGCTAGATGCTGATCCAAGAACCCATCCCCTTCAGACTCACCCCATTCCCACCCCACAGAAGGGTCAGCAACAGCCCCAGGTACCTAGCAGGAACTCTGGGAGGTCTCCCCGTCTCCTCAGATGACACTAAGCAGGGTCGGAAACACATAAGGAAAAGTACATCATCACTCTGGTAGGAGGCCAGCTCCTACGACCTCACCTTGCTCATGGCGATCAGGGCAGGATCACAGGCTGCATCCAGATCCTGCACCAACAGCTGGATGCTGCTGGAGATGACACTGCAAAGAAACAGATGGCTGTGGTCACTTCTCCAGAAAGGGGCAGGATGATGGCTATGGGCCTCTTCAGGTGCTTTATGAAATCTTGGGTTTTAATCACTGACAATGGAGGAAGAACTGGCTCTTCATGCCCTGTTCTCATTTGTGTGTCTTATCCAGTTAGGACCCAAACTTTCATGGCTACTCCCATAATTGCTAACCCTAGAGTATCTTTGAGGTCTCCTCCAAAAGCATCTGTGTTGAAAACTTATTTAAGTAGAATGAGGAGGAGGAGGAGGGAGATCAGGGTACTGCTCCTCACGGCTGGTAGAGAATGCCTGGGGAACGCTTAGATTCTGTAGGGACTAAAGCACACACCACCTGTGGAAAAGGAAGGTTGGCCTGGAGTAAGCGCCTGGAAGGTACGTACGTGCTGAACGTGTCCATTTCTCCAGTGAGATTAATTCGTTCAGTCAGACTTACATCCACTTTTTCTTTGAGTTTTTCTTCTAGCTGTTAGGAAAGGGATAAAGCAGAAGCATGTTTAATGATTACCCAAAGGTGTTCTACACACTAACTGAGGCTCGAAGGGGATGAGCCAGACAGGTCCAGACACAACATGAGACACATTTCCTTCTCATCAGGATGCGAGGGAAGTCCCACCACCCTCACTTCACAGACGAGGACTGCAGTAGCCCACCCAGCTGGTGGTAGGGCCAAAATCAGCTTCTGAGGACCCAGCCCCTTTGGCACCACACTGGGCTTACTTTTAACCACATAGCAATAGATCATGTGGTTCGTCCTCCACAGGCTCATGCTTGGAGTGTTTGCTCCCTAGTGGTGGTTCTATTCTGGAGGCTGTGATGCCTTTATGAGATGGAGTCTAGATCTGGGAAGCTGGGTGAGTGAGGGCTTTGCAAAGTGACAGTAAAGCCCTGCTTTCTGGCCACTAGCATGCAAGGAGCCTCTGCTCATGAACTCTCAGCCAGGAGCATTGGGCTCCTCCCCATGGTGCCAGACTGCAATCACCTCTGCTCCCTTTGTTGTATCTGTGAGAATTAACAAGTATGGTCTCCCTGAGTGCCCCATGAGCCTTAGTCTCACTCACTAGTCTCGGGAACTTCTACTCTGAGTGACAGTAAAATCAGTGGACCTTTGCCAAGTGTTTCTATGGTCACTAGTTTGCCAAGGTGCCAGATGTCTCAAGCGGTGGATTGTAAATACATCTTCACCTTGGTCAGCTTGGGGCTCAGGGCAGGATCGTTGACATGCTTCTGAGTCTTGGAGAAAAAGACAATTGGCCAGGGTCTGGAAGGACATAAACATGCCCTGGGAATTGATAAATCAATCACACTCAGTCTAAGATAAATGTGCTACATTAAAATATAGGTGCTCTTAGAGGACTGGAGAGATGGTTCAGTTCCAAGCACCTGCATGGTGGCTCATCACAACCTGTAACTGGCTTAAGGGAATCCATCACCCTCTTCTGACCTTCATGGGCACTGAATGAATGTGGTGCACATAAATCACATAGGCACGCACACACACACACACATATTAAAAAACTTACAAACAAAAGTATTCTTAAAATGTGTGCAAATGAGGGTAACCTTTTTAGAAGGCAATTTATAAACAGCATCTGGCAATTTCATTTAGAAATGTATTTTTTTGAAACCATGAGAATAATGTACAGAGCTATGCAAGGACTCTAGGCAGCATTAATTCCACCACTACTACGGAAGCCTGCTTTGTGCCAGGCAGGCTGTTTAAAGGGGTGAGGGGCCATTCAAAGAACTCAAAGGGTCAGATCCTGTATATCTGTAAAGTTCTATCCAGAAGGGGTTTTTATTACTGGAAACCAGGGAGCAGTCTACACAGACACCTACGAGGGAGGATGAGACAGCATGTGCATGCTCCAGTGGCCTCTACCATTTCACTAAAGATAAATGCTAACTTTAAGCATGACACGGGTCCTGTCTACATTTCTGGTTTCATCTTGCAACTCCTGCCTTCCCTCTAGCATTTGCAGTTTCAGGGTCTTTGTCTCTCAGGACCTTCGCACTCCATATGTCCTCCCTCTAAAATAACCCTGCTCATCCTCCTGACCAGACCCCCATTTCCGTGCCCTTCCAACTCCTCTCTTGGCATCTGCTTCTTCTTCTCCCCCACTTAACACAAAACGGCAGAGAAACCCTGGCTGGCTTGCTTGCTTTCTGCTTTCCATCAGTCTGAGTCTCCTGAGAGACAGATGCCTGTCCTCACTATGCCATAACCCGTGGCCGTGCCTGCTATGGGAAGTGTCTAGTGGAGTGTGCTTGAAGCTCAGGGAGACCCTGAACTTCTGAGTCTCCTCTTCCACTCCCAAAGACGGGGATTTCAGTTCAAGTGTGCACCACCACACCCAGTTTATGTGGAGCTAGGGATGAAAGCCAGGGCTGCACACATGCTAGGTAAGGCCTAGACCAACTGTGTTGCATCCCTAGCCACCCTACCCCCTCACCCTGGAACTAATCACTTCTCCAGGAATCTCTGTTTCTTCTAAAGGAACACGGCATTCAGACATCTCATAGGTGACTAAGAATGCACACACTTTTATAATCAGTAAGATGATTTTCATTAAATTAAAAAATATGGCTATACAAGTCATCAAAATGTTCTTTGATTTACTCATACTTCTAAAATAACTAAGAATCTGTTCTAGAAATACAATATAAAACTTATATAACCATAAGTAATAATAATAAAAATAGTTAAGTAACAGGAGAATGCTAAGACACTAACACTAACAAGAGGATGTACAAGTGAACTAAGTTAACTGCATACAAAACTATGTTTATAAAACAACTCAAGCTGCTGGTTTGGTGTGTGTGTGTGTGTGTGTGTGTGTGTGTGTGTGCTTATGAAGAGATTTTATTACATATTTTAAGCAAAGTGCTTAAAGAAGAAAGTGAGACAGACACAGCTGAGAATGTGGGCCAGGTTTTAAAGGAGTCCTAAGTGCAGTGTTTTGTTTTATGCTACTTTGATCACTTTGCTTTTAAGATTCTGTATTAAAAATCTGGCATGGTGGCACACGCCTTTAACCCCAGCACTGGGAAGCAAAGGCAGATGGGTCTCTCTCAGTTCTAGACCAGCCTAGTCTACACACTGAGACCCTGTCTCAATCAAAGAGACATTATATGTCTTTCTCACACACTTTAAATGCCTATGTTTGGCATGACGTGTGTATGTGTGTGTATGTGTGCGCGTGTGTGCGCATGCATGTACTTCTGGCTCCAAGGCCAAAGTGGTCTTCAAGTATGTCTATGTGACCATGCCCCAAAGCAGAGTGTGCTACTACAGCCTTGGTCTTGGCATCTGGGCCCAGTTGTCTGACCCTCAAGGAAACGGCTGAACACTTCCTGTGTTCACACCCTGGCACATAGGGGTCCAAGCTGTCATGTCTGAACTGTCTCTTGAGACTGACTTCTTAAACGCTTAGGGAATAAGCATCAACATCAGGAAGAGCAGGGCTCTCTCTCCATGGTCACTTTCTTGCTCTTAGCCTCATGGGGACCCCAGGCCAAAAGGGGGGAAAAGAGCCTCCAATCCTGTGGCGGGCTGAGTGGCCAGTTGCTCCTCCTCCTGCAAGCTGGTTGGTGAACAGCCTCCAGCAGCTCCAGCAGAGGCCCCACCCTTTCTGCTTCACAGGCTACATCTCAAACAATGGTTGTTATGGTGGACAGAGAACGCTAGAAAATGTCAGGAGACACATAAAATCCTGAAGGACTTTGCTTATTAACATGCTAAGAATGGAGCCACTGGGAAACTCACCCACCAAAGGAGTTTATTGCTGCTCTTCTCATTATGGACACTGCACTACTGACCTACTTTTAAGAGGTCCTGCCTAGCTGGTAGCTTACGTAACTTGAGGGTGTGGGCTGGCCCTACTTCTCCTACTAGATGGCTGCTGGGGTATCTCTGACTACATGGTGAGTTTCTTCCTGTGAGGCCAACTGGCCTGCTGAAAGTCAGTTCAGTTGAGCTTAGTGGCACTCTCGGCCCGCTCCAGGTCGAGCTGAGAGCTCCAGGAAGGCAGCATGCTCAGCTGAGGGCTCACCTGCTGG
This sequence comes from Bramus lutescens, assembly GCA_001685075.1. Lineage (NCBI taxonomy): Eukaryota > Metazoa > Chordata > Mammalia > Rodentia > Cricetidae > Bramus > Bramus lutescens. The sequence goes on along the minus strand of LOEQ01000055.1, from coordinate 98,142 downwards.
GTGGTGGCCAGACAGTATTCGGCTGTGCTGAGGATGCTGCAGATGAGGCACAGCTCCTCCAGAGTGAACCTGGCCACTTCGGAGCCCTCCTTCTCTTTGAGGAGGCTGCTGATGGTCAGCCCCCCGCTGCTGCTGCTGGTCCTGAGGAAAAGGACAGGAACTAGTCAGGCTGCAGCTGCTAATTTACTTCCTGAAGCTGTGTATTTTATGACAAAGAAGAAAGGGGAGGAAAGGCTGGCTACAGTACAAATAAATCAACATACAATGGGCCCCTTTGCTCCAGCCCTTACCTTGACTGTCATCTGTTAGACCCTCTCACCACAGGAACAGGAAGAGACATGCCAAGAGAAAGGTGGTGAGCAGTCCTCACCTGAGATGATCCCCATTCTCACCAAGGAGGCTATTTAGCCTAGTGCCTTGTTGAGATTCCCTGAGTGCAGCTCTCACATGGGGGGGGGNNNGACAACTGTAGCATAAAAGCTGCTTCCCCACCCATCTTTCTCAGGTAAGATGTGTACATGTGGAGCAGCTCATACGTGAACAAGCAGAGGAAGACAGTTGGACAGTACACATGTGTGCCCATGCATTGAGGCCCTGGACTCCTCTTGTCTCTGTCTCCTACTTTCATGATTACAAGTGAGTGTTGCCAAATCCAGCTTTCTATGTACGTCCTGGGGATCTGAACTCAGGTCCTCATGCTTGTGAAGGAGACACTTTACCCACTCAGCCTTCTCCTCAGCCCCAATCCATCCCTATCTTTAAACATAAGACTGCACACAGCATCAGAGGCTGTGAAAGATAATGGGTGGGGGGCTTGTCTATCTGGAACTCAAGGCATGGACACACTGAACAGGCTGGGGCGACATTCCTCTCTACTGAGTAACGTTCTTTCTGTGTTGAGCCCATGTGCACTGTGTACATACGTATAATAGGCCCAACTCAGTGATTCACTATGACCTTCACTGGTGGACAGGGAACATGCCTGCTGACAGTCATGGTCAGCTGTGGATTGTCATTAAAGAAGACAGCAGTGCATCAGGCCCCTGGGAGCCCAGGAGTGTTTTCTTCTTCGACATTCTTAGTGGCTCAGTAAACAAGCCCAGAGTGGCTTTCCTTAAAGACTCCCATATTTAGAGATGTTAGAGTCTAGCTTTCCTGCTGAGAGTGAGGGGAAAAGGACTCACTTAGGCAGATTGCCAGAGAGGATTTTCCAGGCGTATTCTCGGAGGTACTTTTGGAATATGGTAGTCAGGGCAATCATGGGCTCGCCTGTGCTGAGCTGTGAGCACTGCACCATGCACTTCTTGTAGTAGACAAAGAGGTCAGCACAGCTGGGGAGTACAGCACCCCCTTCGTCAGTGTTCGGTTTCGGTGGGCCCTGGGCTTTGAAATCTGTCACAAACCGGTCTATCAGCTCGCTGAGGTTTCTGGAAGAGCAGAAATGCTGTTTCACATGGAGAGATCAGGCAGGGGTGCTGTCTGCAGTGGACATAAGCAGTTCCCACAAGTGCTACCCACACTTACAAGTGGGTGCATTTTATCCATGTCGCTACTCACCTCCCTGCTTAAAAAATGGCAGCAATAACGTCTGACATTTGTACTCTGCTTTGTTCCAAGGCATCTCATCAGCATGTCTGACCCCAGGGCCCCATGAGAGTCAGAGCACTCCTGCTCCTCTAGAAGGTGAGAAAACCGACACCTGAAACTGTCCACCCCAGAATGCTGAGCACCAGCGGCCCTTTCCCACACCACAGCCCTAAACACTAATGACGGTAACCACTTCCTAAACACTGTGGTGGCCCCACAGTCATGGCTGTGCTTTATAATCATGTCATGTTAATATTAAATGATCAAATTTCCAACAGTAACCTTCAGAGGCACCAATTTTATTATATTCCCCCTACTCCAAAAGCCAGGTGCAGAAAAGTTAAGCTCCTTGTCCAAGACAAGAAAGAGAACCAGGATGCAAACCCCAGCTGCCTGGACCCAAGTGTCATGCTTTTCACCAGCCCCTATAAAGGTTCTGATGGCAGCAAAGATGTGGGCATTGCCTGCCATGATGGTTGGAAGTCCCGGAATCCTTGAGTCCAAACAAGTCCTTCCTTCCTAGGGTGTTTCTGCTAAATATCTTCTCACAATAGCAAGAAAAGTGAGAAGAAAAGCATGGTCTAACTCAGAGCTTGTTTTTAGTCTTTTGAGAAAAAAATCCTTTCTATGTGAGAAACTTAGCATTTATCAGGCTGTTTGATAGAACTTATTTATTTTTTAATATAATGTTATTTCCTTTCATACTTTACACGATTATTGATATAAAGGCTAATACTTCATATGTTTATCATATAGAGAGAAACCTTGATAATCTCATAAATTCTAATAAATTTAGTGAGTTTGTGAACCTAAATGTGCCCAAGGACAAATGCCTGAATAAAGAGATGCTGTTTAAAGACCAAATGCCTTCCTTAAGAAGAACAGTTTTTTTCTTCTAACTTCCAGAATCAGAGATGCAACGATATCTTGAATAAGAGTGGCTGGGAACAGCTCTAGGCCTGGTCACGGTGATGGTGGTGGCTGTGATCTGTTTCCACTTTCCCAGTCAAACATCCCTCAATTTGCCCCAGTCACCCTGAGTCATCAGGAGCTGGAATCTAGCAGGGCCATAACCACTGTCCTCTGCACAGCTGTGCTGTGTGGACAATGGGAGGCCCCATTCTTGACATGCAGCACCTTGTTAACTTGCTGGCTAAGGCTATAAGAATCCAGCTGTGTTTTAAAACTATATTTATGCAATAAGAAGAAAAAGGCAAGAACCACACACAGCATTGATTAGCAGGGGTAGGAAACAATTGACATTTACTCCAATGCTTTTGTTAGTCAAAGTTTATGACATCCAGATGTGGCTGCTTCACCCAGGCTAAGTCTCTGCCTATGGGAAGAAGGGCCTCTTCTGTTGACCTTGGGAAGTGTCCTGGCCACTCCCCCATTCTGCACAAACTCTTCTTGCCCTACTTTCCCATGGACCTTCACAACTCTCCTGCAAAGCAGGCCTCTGTGCCAGCCAGGTGCCTAGGCCAGTCACTCTGTGGCCCCTTTGCTTGGCCTTTACCTGTTGCCTCCTGGCCAAAGCACCTTCCTCTTGATTCCTAGTCTCAGGCTTCATTGCACAACTCAAACTAATACCTGCTCCCTCAGCTGAAACTGTCATCACCAGCCACTCACTGCTACATGATTTGTTTTTGGTTTATCCACCTATTCTGAGATGGGGTTTACTCTATAGCCCAGGCCGTCTTTGAACTTAATGACTTTCTTTTTGTATTAGCCTCCTGAGTGGTGGATTATAGTGTGTGCTATACAACTGGATCTTACTATTTTTTTTCCAGATAGAGTTGAAACTTGTGAACATCTTGCCTCAGTCTCCTCAGGGCTGGAATGACATGTATGTGTCACTGCATCTGGTGTTGGCACTTGAGTTAACACTTTATCATGGTGTGTGATGTGCCAAGCTTTGCCTACTCTGGTGCACAGTGTTGGGGACAGTACTCCAGGCACCTGTGTAGAGACAGCTACTGTTTTTATAGCAGGAAGGCCTCATCCTCTGTGTCCACTACTGGGTTTCCCTTTGGGGGTGTATTTGTTCATGCTCCCTCAGCCTTCTGTGCAGGCTGGTGTGTCAGGCTAACCTTCATGTTGATACTCAATGCATGCTTAGTTGATCATCCTCCACTTTTGTTCCTAGAGAAGGGAATAAAGTGGGGAAGAAGCAGAGATGGACAGGGGCTGGGGCAGTGGAGGAGGAGGTAAAATGTAGGCAAAGAATGCACTGGAATCTGCTGAGGAGTCTAATCTGCACACAGACGCCTCCGACTGTGGCAGGTGGGACTCTGCAGTGACGTACTGTAACTGCTCATTGTTCCTTAGCACCATAACTATCCACACCCACTTCCTATTTCAGAGTCAACCTGATAGTAAGATCACAGTTAATTATGATCATACAGCATGGAGAAATTGTTCACAAAAAACCCTCTAAATATCTACCAAGTTACTTTTGACATTGTTCTCCATTTCAGATGAGAAAGGAGCCTGGTGAGGATGCTTCTCTGTGCTCTCTTCTACATCTTCTGCATCATGTGCATCCATGCCATGTAAGACATGAGATAACGAGCTTTGTAGAGGAGGAGTAGAAGGTGCCCCAGCGGGAACCTGTGGGGTCACTGCCCAACCAAATTCTAACCACACACTCACTGTGTGCAAGGCTCGAGGGCTGTAAGAGTAAGATACAAATAAATTGAACTTCAAAAAGGTTATCACTGCTTCCAGACATTTTGGCAAGATCTTCGTGCAGAATTAATGGAGAAACGGATTTGTTGCACAATGATTTATACACTGGAACCACAGGGGAATCTTTTTTTAACCCCAAAGTAAGTACAATCAAGTAAGAGTTTACAAATGATCAAGTTCTGATCAGGAGGCTGTGGAGAGCTGAGAATCCCTGAATGCTTAGAATATTCACATTTCAAGACAGTGAGAAAATGCTGTCAGAGCAGGCTGCAGAGAAAGTCTGCCGCAGAGAAAGTCTGCAGCAGAGAAAGACAGACTGCCGCAGAGAAAGTCTGCCGCAGAGAAAGACAGACTGCCGCAGAGAAAGTCTGCCGCAGAGAAAGATTGCAGCAGGTTCAGAGAGAACAAGAGCACGCAGTCAGAGGTAAGACACAGAACCAGAGGGACTGGGAGGTCATCCTCAGCTACACAAGCT
>LOEQ01000055.1:72774-85725 GCA_001685075.1 Bramus lutescens | reverse complement strand
AGAGCTAGTTCCAGGACAGACTTCAAAGCTACAGAGAGACCCTGTCTCGAAAAACCAAAAACTAAAACAAAAACAAAATAGGCAAAACAGAAGACCTATACAGAGGAGCTCTACACACACACAAACACACACACACACACACACACACAGTGCATAATGTACACATCACACTAAATTCAGAGATGGGCGTATACTTGTGAAACTGATACTTCCATAAATATGATGATGATGATGATGATGATTAGTGGTAAGGATATTTTATGGAAGCCTACCCTCTTAAACTGCTTCTATTTTAAAGAGCACTAAAAAAGGCTAGGTGTGGTGGCTCATACTTGTCTCACACCTGTAGTTCTAGCTACATGGGAGACAGAGGCAAGAGAATGTTTGAGCTCACAACTTGAGAACAACCCTGGCAACACGGTGAGACTCTGTCACAAAAAAAACAAAAACAAAAAACACAAAACAAACAAACAAACAAAAACAAACAAACAAACAAAAAAGTAGGGGGCCAGTGAGCGGGCTCAGCAGACAGGATACTTAGCACCAAGCCTGACAACTTGAGTGTGAACCCTAGAACCTACACGGTGGAAGAAGAGAACCAACTGTCACAAGCTGTCCTCTGACCTCCAGACAAGCATCAAGGTGTGTGCTCCCTTCCCTCCACTCTAAACAAATAAAACGAAATAAAACATTTTAAGACTAAAAATAACTGCCAAATACTGGGAAAGCTACCATCCAGTGATACACAAAAATACATCTACCTTCTTTTAAGCATCTGGTTCCTTACAAACCACTGTAATAGGTTAAAATAGTCTTTTAGCTGATATAGTGGCTTTAATCCCAGGCGAATCTCTGTGAGTTCAAGGCTATCCTGGTCTACAGAGCAAGCGCTCAGCCAGTCAGGGCTACACAGTTTTGTCTCAAAAACAAAAACACAAAAAGAATAAAACCCCCAAACATTTAAAAATGAGTAATTTTCTACAAAAATTAAATGTTGTTGGGTGTGATGGCTCATGCCTTTAATCCCAGCATTTGGGAGGCAGATGCAGAGGGATCTCTATTGAGTTCTGGGCTAGCCAAGGCTACAGAAAGAAAAAAAGAGAAAAAAGTCAACTTTACATGCATCCTATAATTTCATCTTTCTTTCACCTTCCATGAGTTTCATGTTTTAAAATTTGAGGTCAGATTTCTAGAAACTACCCTTCTGGTTTTGTTCTCTAAGACAATCTCACTGTTTTCCAGAAGTCCTCTACCTCCTAAGTACTGAAATTACAGGGACATGCCACCACACCTGCTCAAAATTCTGGTCCTTCTTTAGACAAACCCACACCAGGTGCCTGTGTATCTTGTCATCTGGAAACTTACTGCCAAGGCTGGTCCCTGGGCGGGACGTTGAGAGGGCCTCTGGGAAAGCAGGGGGCTTTATCCAGTCCATAGCTGCTTCCCTCAGAGCATGGGTGCCAGGCCATGTTCTCGGCTTCCACTAGTTTAACACAGATGACCCGCCACGAAGAACAAAGGCTGTGGGGATTCTCATCCCTTTATTCTGTGTGTGTTCACCTGCGTGTGCGTGTGGGGGCGTGTTCACCTGCGTGTGGGAGTGTGTTCACTTGTGTGGGAGTGTATCCACCTGTGGGGGGGCATGTTCACCTGCATGTGGGGTTGTGTTCACCTGCATGTGGGGGTGTATTCACCTGTGGGGAGGCATGTTCACCTGTAGGGGGTGTGTTCACCTGCGTGTGGGGGTGTATTCACCTGTGGGGAGGCATGTTCACCTGCATGTGGGGTTGTGTTCACCTGCATGTGGGGGTGTATTCACCTGTGGGGAGGCATGTTCATCTGTGTGTGGGGGTGTGTTCACCTGCGTGTGGGGTGGCAGAGCTTGATTTCGGATGTCTTCCTCTATTGCTCTCCACCTTACTTTCTTTCTGAGAGAGTCACCTCTCACTGAACCTTGAATTTGTCATTTGAGCTAGAATGGGTGGCCAGCAAGGCCTCTGGATCCACTGTCTTTGCTTCCCCAGTGCTGAAGTTAAAGGTGTGTAGACCACATCTTGCTTTTATATGGGTGCTGGGGATCTGAACTCAGGTCTTTGTTCTTGTACAACAAGAATTTTACCTGCTGGGCCATCTCTCCAGACCCCATTCTTTTTTTTTTCCAAGTTTTTTTTTAATGTTTTCTTTATTATTTATTGTGTGTACAGTGTTCTGCCTGCATGTATACCTGCAGGCCAGAAGGGGGCATCAGGTCTCATTACAGATGGTTTGTGAGCCACCATGTGGTTGCTGGGAATTGAACTCAGGATCTTTGGAAGAACAGTCAGTGATCTTAACCTCTGAGTCATCTCTCCAGCCCTCCAGACCCCATTCTATCTGTTTTCTTAATATATTCTTTTTGATAAGGTGATTTATTAATACAGAAAAATGTGATTCAATCTGTCTTTGTAGGACTAGATAACCTGACTGTAAATTGGGAAGTCATGGCTATTGTCGCCAGGTACCTCCTGTTCAGTGATTAAAATATAATCATGAGTATTATCCCTTTCTCTGTGTGTGTTGGGGAGGTACGTGCTCTTGTAGATGTGCTGCACGGAGTGGGGAGAGGTGTGGAGAGGAGTTTAGCCTAGGGAGTCATTCTCTGGTGCCTTTGGACTGGGCTTTGTCAAGCAGGCTAGGCTGGGTGGCCAGTGGGTACCAGGGGTCTGTCTGTTTCAGTCTTGTCTCACATGACTGGGATTATAGGCGCACCCCACCACTCCCAGCTTTTGACATGGATTCTGGAGAACCATACTCAGGGCCTCACACTTACAAAGGCAAGTGCTTTACTGACCAGGATACCTCCCTAACCTGTACTGTTCATCTTGTGCTTTGTTTTGCTTATAATTATCATTATTTATTAGTGTGTGTGTGTGTGTACACGTGCACACGCACACATACACACGTGTGGCAAGTTCATGAAAGTCAGAGGACAACTCTGTGGAGTCAGTTCTCTCCTTCCATCTATAACATACTCTCAGAACACCAGACCTTAGTACAACTGCCACCATGATGGAAGTTCCATTCAGGCCATAACTCAGCACACCGACACCACAACCAGCCAAACAAAAACAAAGGCCTAACCCATCAAAGCCCATAGTTCTGGGAAAGTCTCTAAATGTTCTATCCTTGCTTTTTGGATTCTGTAGTTCTGCTTCTGGTTTAACTGTTCTTGTGAACTGAAATATGTCAAGCAAGGGTGTGGATTTTTTGTTTTGTTTTGGTTTGTTTGTTTGTGCTTAGAAGCTCACCCCAAGAAAGACTCAGGGCTATACTAGGACCCCTAACACCCAATGCAGATATCAGGTGACTAGTAAAGACTTTATATTGGCTTAAACCCTTGTCTGAGCAGTCTTTTCTGATGGATCCCCCCCCAACACATCTTTACACGGGTTCTGGGGATTGAACTCAATTTTCCATGCTTGCACAGAAGCACCTTTACTCAGTGAGCCATCTTATTGGCTCATTTTGCTTGGTTTGAGACAGGGTGTTGCCACGTATACCAGCCTAGTCTTGAACTCTGTATCTCAGGCTGGCCTTGAACCATAATCCTCCTGCTTTAACTTCTTTAGTGCTAGGTTTACAAGCCATAAAGTCTGGTCTTCATAGGGCTATGCATGGCAAGGCCCCACAGAATGCATAGAAAGTTGCATTACTAGATAGGCAGGTATCCCAACTCCACCTTAGGTGACTGATCTACCCTGTCTTGTCTGTCATTGGCCACCACAGAACCTAGTTCCTGCTGATGCATTTTTATCAGGAGCGGAAGCAAGATGGAGATAACAGGAGGGACTGCCCTGGTTTCTTTCTTTCACTTCTTGTTCACAGGGATGCCCATGCCCACAGCTCCTCTACGAATGTGCTCATGTGTAGTGAGTAGGTGCTGGAATTCAGCTCACACTGGTGTCTCCCTTTGCACCAGGCAGCTCCCCAAAGAGCCGCTCTGTAGCTTAAAGAACATACTAAGTCATTTAGCAGTAGCATTCAGGCTGGACTGCTGAGTGTGTGAATTCTGTCCAAATGCTGCAGATGTTTAAGCTATTTCCTCCCAAGTTTGATGGAATAATAAAAGGTTACTGTTGTCACAGTAAGGAGGTCTGCAGCTGGCCCCATTTCCTTTTATTACTATCCAATGTAAACAGATTAAATCTAACTGCTCGGATCACCAGAAGGGTACATTTTTAAACCATAAATTCCTGATTTCTTCTCTCTCCTCCTGTGTCCTCAGTCCCTTGTTTTTTTAATCGCTGGGAATATCTTGGCAACTAAGCACTCACATCTTCCTTAAGAAGTGAACATTGCTTATCAAGTTCACACTCCCTTCCCAGCAGCTAGGTACAAACTGCAGCAGCAGGGAGCAAGGGATGACCTTGACCTTGGAGGTCAACTGCCTACTGGCAGTAGCAAGAAGATGGTTAGAGAAACCCAGGGCAACAGGTAGGGGTTCCCCACCAACTTGGGCTCGCTCCCTACTAATGCTGTGGAATCTCTTCTCTGCACTCCAAGAGATCCTGTTCTTCTGGTACACAAGACCCCAGAAGGCAACTGTCTGCCGTGAGGGAGATCTGAGACTCCATCTAGTCAGTCAGCGGTGAGTGACTTGTGGGGGCATTAGTCACAGTGTGAGTGTTACTACTATTAAAGAACAGCCTTGATGTATATGGGGACATCATCTAAATTGGGGATTTTTTCTATTAGTTTTTTTTTTTAACACATGTAAAACTTCAGGTTTAAAACAAGCTTGATCTGGAAAATCCATGTACAAAGTAACTCAGAATGTTGCTGCTCTGGCTAAAGGGACCTTGGACCTTTTCTCTCCTAACTCCCCATGTCTGATGGGCCATCAAAAAATACAGCGTCACGATGCAGACAGCAGGAAACTGAGAACCTAAACCTATCTGAGACCACGTGGCTCTGAGTAGCAGATACAGGTCCAGCATTTTCCTCACCACAGAGCTCTGTTTTATACCTGCCTGTTCAGATCAGTGTCCACTGTCCTTAGATAAAGCAGGTCTTGGTCTTACCATAATCACTTCAAGCTTTCACAAAGAAGAAAAGCTCCAAGACAAAAACAAGATCATATTTTACCTAGCAAAACTATGCAAAGGTATGAAGGGACTCTGCTAATTCAGTGCAGCCACCACAGAGCACCTGAGTGCTCCAACTGCATGCTTCTGATCATGATGAAGGCATGGGGAGACTAGAGGGGCCCATACAAGGCATGACTATAAGGCATGATTCTGCTGGGTGGACGGCCCAGTGAGAGGGAATTTACAGGGAGAATGAGGTCCCTCCAGCCCAAGTCCTTGCTCCCACACTGAGGACTGCTCTGGGGTCAGAAGCAGTATTCCCCTTTCTGTGCTGCTCAGTGATTCAGTGGCTGTAAGTCAATTACAGCTAGCCTCACTTTCCTGGGACAGATTCACAGCAACCCTTCAGTTCTGCCCATTTACTTTTGCCTATAAACTTAATTTCTATGGCCTCCACTTTTTAATAAGACACGAAGTGTGTGCATGTTGGGGGTTGGTGTGGGCTAGGTAAGGAATTCCAGCTTGTATCTGCAAGTCCTGGCCCCTCCACTTCCAAACTCACAGCCCAGAGCAAGCTGTTCAGCTTCTCAGAGCTGTACTTTGATCACCTGTAAAACCAGAGGGAGCCACTGTGAAAGCGAAATGAAAGACAGCATGTAAAGATTTTGAAATTATAAAGTGCCTTAAATGTGAGGTATCTGTGTTATTACAATTACTTGATCAAGGGAACAGACACTTTTTTATGGCCCTTAGGAATTCTGCTGTCTGACTCCTGTCAGAATTCACACAACCTCGCCAAACTAGGAACACAGCTCTAGCAGCAGTACAGTGTGTGGCTGGGGGCTTCCTCAGGCTGGTGTCCCAGCCCCCTTTGGCTGGTGTCTGGAGAGAAACAATGTCACCAAATAATCCTCCAGCAGCCATGTGCAGAAAACTAAAAAGGAGCACTAATCCAGAAAGGAAATGGCTGACTTATTGCTCAACCTCTCTTGACAAAAAAATAGCAATGAAACAAAAACACCATTCTGCAGGAAGAAGGGAGAGGAAATTTCGAGCTAGACAGAAAGTGCTGAAGGAAATTAAAATACTGGTGTGCTCTGAAAAGAACTCTCCAAAGACGCTGCTGGTTACCCTGATGCTTCCAAGGCCTCTCCAGTGGTTTCCATGTTGGCTTGCTTTGTGGAGGTCTCTCCCAGCCCATGACACTGCTAACCCCACAGTGTCTCACATCATCACGGTGTTGGATGAGAGGAAGGAAAGCTTCCTGACAGACCCAGATGCTGAACAAGGAAGAACTATACTGGGCAGCTCTGCCACATGGGCTGAGGGGGTGTGGTGCTCAATGCTGAGGGAAGGTTCTTCTGCAACCAATCAGGGGCAGGCAAACTGCTCTTTGTTATCTGTCCAGGCCCTCATGCCAGGTCTTCTGCAAAGCCCACCACCATTGCGATCTCTAAATGTGGTCCCTAGCAAAGGACCCCATGTGAAGTGAGCCCAGCTCTCTTCCAGAAAGGTGCATGAGTCAGTTACACACTATGACACAAGCAGACTGAATCAGTTACACACTACAATACAAGCAATCTGAGTCGGTTACACACTACAACACAAGCAGACTCACTTGCTCTAATTCTCCTTTCTCCAGTGCCAGCTCCTCCATCTCTGGTACTGTCTCCTCTTCCAGGAAGGGATTGGTAGTTGGCGGTGGGGACTCCAGCCTTTTCTATTAAGAAACAAAAAAGAGGTTATTTTCTGAGCATGAGCCTTGCCAACGACCTACTTTATCCAACTCTTCCTAACAGCTGGATCATTGGATCTGCTGTCATAACAAGAATACAGGCATAGGGGCCACATTCTCATCTGCATGTCTTCATATTCCTCTTGTACTTTTGTTTTTCTTTTTTGAGACAGGGTTTCTCTGTGTAGCCCTAGCTGTCGTGGAACTCACTCTGTAGACCAGGCTGGCCTCAAACTCACAGAGTCTGCCTGCCTCTGCCTCCCGAGTGCTAGGATTAAAAGTGTGCACCACCACTGCCCAATTTCCTCTTGCATTTTCTAGAACCTGCACTGCCCACCCTACTCCAATTGTTTCTTTTAAAGACAGGTCTGTCTATGTAGCCCTGGCTGTCCTAGAACTCACTATGTAAACCAGGTACCTACTCCAATTCTTAGCTGGCTAGAACTCTCACTCATCCTTTAGTCTTCACTTGAGAGGTCTCTTCCGGGAAGCCTTCCCCATCTGCCAAGTTTGGGCAATGTGTATAAGCTTTATGGGTACATATGAAGCTGGGCATAAGTTGCCTGTGCTGTAACCCTAATGTTATAAGGTAGAGACAGGTGGATCATGGGAGCTTGCTGGCTAGTCTGGATGATAGTAACCCTTTCTCAAAGGAATACGGCTTAGAAAGAATTCCAACATCCTCCTCTGGCCCCCACATGTAAGTACACACACATCTGCAGACTCACGAGAGGGTGAAAGGGGGAGAGGGGGAGGAGGAAAGAGAGGGAGAGGCGGAGGGGGGAGAGACTGTGGTGGCTAGAATCATGTAGGTGCTGGTCTCCATGTGTCTTTGGTGCATTTCAAGTAATAGGTACTCAATAAACATGGATGAATCCAAATGCCAGATGGGTTTGAATTCAAGAACTACAGAGCTAACCCCACATGTTCTAGATTAAAGCCAGAAATCCATTCCCAAGTCAAATCCCATTATAATGATCACAATAGAAAGTTCCTTGAGAACAACTATTCCTCACCTCTGGAATGAGATAACTATTTCAAAATACATCAATGAGGGAGCCACAGGCTCTAGGAAAGCTGGGGGCAGGAGATGTGGGTTTTAGCTCCAACTCTGCCGTGATGGTCAAACTATCTAGCATCTCTGAGCCACAGGAGCTGCATCTCCCAGTGAGGCTACAGTCACAAGACTGCTTCAAGGATCAAATGTAATCAATGTGCAAAAATCAAGCAGAAGCACAAGTATGGGCTCACTGACAATGCTAACTCCATCGCAGGTACTGAGCCCACACAAGTCTTGGGAACATTTTAGGATTTCTGAACCAGAGGAACTCATGCTTAGGTGCTGAGAGTTTCAGCAGAAAGGAAGTCAAACGGCAAGCAGGACAAAAGGAGACAAGAGGCTAAGTGGAAAGGAAGTTTCCAAATGTATTTGTGATATTTTAGCATCTACCAGTAGCACAAGCTGATGTTAATTGCTAAAACCAGGAGAATGGCCACAGTTGGATGATTGTGTGAATGGCTGCCAAGCGCCCACATCATTCAAAGGTATTACAACAAAAACCAAAAGTGAACTACAACAAAAAACCCAAAACCCCTGAGGTATCTGCTATATATAACTTTAAGATAATTCTGTTTACTCACATTTAAACTACTAAATTCTTATCCAAAATACTCAGGTGCTGTTTTGTAGTCAGACAATGGCTTCTGTATATGAAGAAAGCCTGATGATGACTGTATTAGCATTCATAATTAATATTAAGTCTCTAAGTGGTTATTTGGGAATGGCTGCCGGAACACAGAAAAACTCTGCCTATTTTAATTTGGATTTATATTTAACTGGGATTCACTATGTTTCTCAGACTAGCTGTGAATTCTTGGACTCACTCAAATGATCTTCCCTAGCCTCTCAAGTATCTGGGACTAATACAAAAAAATTTTTTTTTATAATCACAAATACCTTTTCCCCCAAAACATAATATTCTTATTAATTATTTGGCAATTTCACACAATGTATGCCATCACACTCACTCCCATTCCTCCCAGATCCACCCTCCCATCCTTGTGCCCCAACCTCTTAAGAGGTGGCCAGGCTAGCCTTAAACTTGCCATCTTCCTGCCTCTGCCTTCTTAGCACTGGGATCACAGGTATGCATAGCGTGTACTTTGCTGGAAAGAAAGAAGCAGGGGCACAAGACTGAAAGTCTTCTGAAACCGGTTTCTTTCCAACACCACACAGGCAGCCTGCCCCACTGACTCTCTGGGATCTCTCCAAGAAACGGAAGCAGTGGGCTGTCAGTTTACCAGTGTGAAAGGAACAGCAAAATGCTTCCTTCTTCCCAGCCCCAGCACTGCACACTCATTATCCGGCTGAAAAATGCTATTGTACTAAGCCCAAGAGTGGGTGCCGAGGGCCAGGCTGCTTCTCCTATTCATCTGCTATGGTGAAAACAAGTCTTTGCCAACAGCAACCTCTGGCGCAGGATAGCTTCTGGGTGACAGCCCTGCTGTCAGCCATCCGGGTCGCAGTTCTCTTTCCTGCTCTGCAGCTGCTGAGGACCAGAGAGAACTGCTTGTCTGGATTGGATTTTAAATAACTGGAATGACATATCCTATAAACTCTGTGGGGCTAGATGAAGTATTTGCCAAGAAGGGAAAGGATTTCCAGTTTTAAAAGAATCCATTCTTTTGGCGATGACAGTGTATCTCAAGTCCACATGGGAAGCTAAAGTTCTTCATATAGCAACTTAATTGCCTCTGATTGGCTCACATGGGATTCCCAGCACCTTCAAAACAGAAGGGGCCACACATGGGCCAGCCAAGCTGTCTCATTTACTGTGAGAAGAGCGTGGATCCAGCCAGGTGTGTTTCCGCATCTGGGCCTGCACACACAAATCCCCTTTGGAGGCCATGGCTGGACACGTTACATTATCAAAAAAAGAACATTGAAACTTAAGGTCATTTCCCCCTTCCCTGAAGAATAAAGCCTTCAGCTCTGAGATGAAAGCCCCTCATTCTCTACAGTTCTCATTCCATAAACACTTTGCACCAGGTCAGCTCCTGATTGGTACTTTAAGAGGCAGCCTATGGGCCTTAGCTGACAAGATCGCAGGCAGGGCTACTCACACCTGGTGTTTACTATCCACCACTCTTGCTGCCACATGTTCGTACCACACACTGATGGTATTACAGGTTTCTTTCTCCTGATAAACTACAAGCACCTGTCTGATCCAACTTCTCATCTTTTTCTGAGCCTGTGCACAGAACACACTTGAGGATTTTCTTGTCCAATACTTCTTCACAAATATTTTCCACACACAGGTTTTTGTTTTCTGTATAGAAAATGTGTATACTGTGTGTGTGTGTTCATAAGGAAAAACATACTGGAAAGTTCCAGGTAAGAAGAAAAAGAACTTACTTTAAAAATATTCTCTACTAACGTTCAACATGTAGGTAACAGCTGAGGGTGAAGGCGCACACATGTAATTTTAATCCCAGCACTTGGGAGACAAGCAGAAGATAGAGTGTTCAAGGTCAGCTTCTGCTACTTAGTGAGTTTGAAAAAGGTGAAAGATTTTATAAGCACTGAAGAGAAACCAAAGTATCATAGAAAGTTTGAGGCCGAGTCTGGGTTACATAAGTCCCTGTTTTGAACAGCAACAACAACAACTAACAAAATACTAAGTAGGTATTACTTGGGGGGCTGGGTGGTGGGGAGGTGAAGAGGCTATTTATCTGAGATAAAAACTATTTAAATTACAGTATAATTCATGTAACATAAAATTCAACATTTATAAGTGAGCTGCAATCCAGCAATATTCATGCATTATTTATTCATAGTAACTAAAAAATGGAATAAAACCAAATGTCCAGCAGATGAAGAGATAAGTAATATTTATAACCCATACTCATATTACTCAGGCATAAAAAGATCAAAGTACTGATGCACAGTACAGCACAGGTGAGCCTTTAAAATACCACCATAAGTGAAGGAGAGCAGACATAAAGAAGGAGAGCAGACTGTGTGTTTATGGAATGAGAAATGTCCAGAATAAACAGATCTATAAAGACAAAAAGGAGATTAGCATTTTCTCCCAGAGCTGAGGGAAGTAGGTAACTGGAAGTGATTGGTAAAAGAGTTTTCTTTCTTTTCTTTTTTCTTCCTTTCTCTTTCTCCTCCTTCCCCTCTTTTCTCTTTCTCTTCCTTCCTTTCTCTTTCTTTTTTCTTTCTTTTCCTTCCTTTTTCTCTTTCTTTCTTTCTCCCTTCTGTAATTTCTTTTTTCTTATTTTTTCTTCCATTCCCTCCTTCCTTCCTTCCTTCCTTTCTTATTATGTATACAGTGTTCTGCCTGCGTGTACACTTGCAGGCCAGAAAAGTGCACCAGATCTCATAACAGATGGTTGTGAGCCACCATGTGGTTACTGGGAACTGAACTCAGGACCCCTGGGAGAACAGACAGTGCTCTTAACCTCTGAGCCAGGGTGATGAAATGTCTTGGAACTCTACAGTGGGAATGATGGAGTAACCTTGTGAATGCATTAAATTGCACACTTGAAAAGGTGACGGCTTTACAATTTTGTTATAAGAACACATCAGGGGCAGAATTTATCATACAACGTAATTTGGGAAAGCCCAGGCATTGGCAGCAGTCTTCTTTCCAGTGACTAGAATGTCAGACTCTCGACTCTCTTCAGACATGACCTGCAGTCAATTACTGATGTGGGATGACCCTCTGGATGATGTGAATATGTTTTATTACCATTGGTTAATAAAGAAGCTGCTTTGGCGTGTGGCAGGGCAGAATAGAGCTAGGTGCGAAAGCTAAACTGAAAGAAGGCAGAGTTCAGGGAGACACCAGCAGCCACCAGAGAAGCAAGATGTGAGGTAACACCACAGTCACATGGCAATATACAGATTAATAGAAAATGGGTTAATTTAAGATTTAAAAGCTAGTTAGTAACAAGCCTGAGCCTTTAGCCTAGCAATTATAATTGATATTAAGCCTCTGAATGATTATTTCCTAAGTGGCTGTGGGGCCCGGCTGGCAGGAAAAAAACTGATCCAGTGGGACCAGATGGGACACAGAAAAAAAACCTTCAGTTACAAAATACAAAATGCATAAAAGTAACACACAGTCCTCACTTTTGATGGGAAAATGGAGCCCTTCTTCTGTGCTTCTTCATTCTTACCTATCATTTCCAAATTTTCTATATTGACTAAGCATTATTTTCTCCTTAGAAATAGGCACAGACACACAGTCTCATTCTGAGACTCCTGGAGGCAGGATCACCCTTTCAGACTGAGGTCGAGAGAAAAGAAGATGAGAGCTGGACCAGAGAGGAAGATTGCTGTGAACACTTGGCTTGCCTGCCCAGAGAACAAGGAGGAAATAAGAGGCTGTGGCTTCATTCTTGGTTAAGAAAACTAAGGTTTGGGCCTGAGCCAGTGACCTCCACAGGAGCAGGTACAAGGGAGAAAATGCCAAGGGAGTGACCATCAAGGGAGCAAGCCCAAGCCAGAACACATCAGAATCATCATCCACCATGATCAAGTTGGCTTCATCCAAGAGATGCAGGGATGATTCAACATACAAAAAAATCTGTCAATGTAATCCACCATATAAACAAACTGAAAAACAAACACATGATCATATCATTAGATATTGAAAAAGCCTTTGGCAAAATACAACACCCCTTTATGATAAAAGTCTTGGAGAGAGCAGGGATACAAGGAACATACCTATACATAATAAAGGCAATATACAGCAAGCCAATAGCCAACATCAAACTAAATGAAAAAAAAAAAACCTCAAAGGCATCCCACTGAAATCAGGAAGAAGACAAGGTTGTCCACTCTCTCCATATCTATTTAATACAGTTCTTGAGGTCCTAGCTAGAGCAATAGGACACCAAAAGGAGATCAAGGGGATACAAATCAGAAAAGAAGTCAAACTCTCACTGCTGATGATATGTTAGTTTATATAAGTGACCCAAAAAAATTCTACCAAGGAACTTCTACAACTCATAAATACCTTCAGGAACGTAGCAGGATACAAGATTAACTTAAAAAAAAAAACAACCAGCAGCCCTCCTTTACAAAGATGATAAATGGGCTGAGAAAGAAATCAGAGAAACATTACCCTTCACAATAGC
>LOEQ01000055.1:54574-64746 GCA_001685075.1 Bramus lutescens | reverse complement strand
GTTCCTGGCTGGCCTGGAACTTGTTATGTAGCCCAGGGTCTCAAACCCAGTGATCTGCCTGCCTCCACCTCCCAAATGCTGGGATTGAAGGTGGGCACCAATATCTGGCCTGTAGTTTCAAATTTTCAGTCACATGGAACCATACGTCAGGCCTGTGAGCAGGAGACAGCTGAGAGTTACCTCGTCATATGGCAGAATTCTACTGAGATCCTCTCCGTCATGTGCCACTCCCGTGGAAACATCCGACCATACTTCTCCTCATAGTCCACAAGCTGGCGCTTCACCCAGGCATAACGTCTGTCAATTTTGTCCAGCCAGGCGACCTCATGATGGGAGGAACAAAACCACTCAGTGCTCAGAATAACAAGCAAAAACTAGGACCCAAGAAAGGCAGCCAACCTCCATCTTTCTCCCACTTAACAGAATCTATACCATGTTATTTACTTGAACTGGATTTAGTTCTCCACCTAGGGTCCATGGCTGGGCACCAGTGCTCTGAGTGTTTTTTCTGTATGGAAAGTGTTACACACAAGTGCATTCTTCTGGGGGAGAAGATAGCTTTCATTAATTTCTCCAAATGGTCAGTGACTTAAAATAGTGAAGATCTTCTAGCCTGTAAAGTCAGCCTGGGGATCTGTGGCTCAGGGTACAACGCTATCAAATAGTTAATTGTACTGGTAAAGTATAGTCAGGAGGCTTGGTAGCATTAGTTTCTTTTTCAGTAAAATTAAATTGTTTCATCTGGCCAATACTTACATCTTGGTTTTCTTGAAAAAGTACTAGATACTCTGATAGATGCTGTTTAATAAACTTTTTGATGATTTCCTGTTTGATTCTGGGGTCCAAGATATTAGCCACCAGGCACGCGTCTCTCAGGACAATGCTGGGTCCTCCCGGCCTCTGGTAAAACAAACAGCATATACCAGTTAAATGGCAGAAGTACCTGTACCTCTCTCCTGGCCTGTAACAGCTGCTTCTTCCTTGTCTCTCACTGTTATTACTCCTCTCCCTGGACATCCAGTCTTGCTGCAGTAGATTGGTATCTTAGTCACCGGTTCTTCGAGACAAGAACAGTAAGCTAGTCTTGCAGTAGCCAACCTAAAAGCTAGCCTGTGACTCAACAGTGAGACATTCAAGAAAACAGAGCCAGCAAAGATCACAGGAAATTTTACTTTCTGTGTATCAAAACCAAAATGACCTAAAAAGCCAGAATGATAACAGAGATTATACTGAAGGGGCCCAAAAGTCATTGTCTCTCACGTGTACCATTTTTTCCTGCTTCCAACCTTCCTAAGATCCCTATTGTTTTGTTTGCTTACTTGTCAGCTGGCCTGCCTGCCTAACTGCATGCTTGCTAGCTTTGAGACAAGGCCTTGCTATGTAGCCCAGGCCGGCCTCAAACTCAGAATCCTTCTCCTTCAGCTTGCCAAGTGTTGGGATCACAGGCATGCCCTACTATGCCCAACTGTCATTCCTGTTCTTAAAGAGCTATATTTGTGACAAAGAGGGTGGTGGTTTTAAAAACCCACACTAAATTCCAAACCACCATACTCGTTTGACTGATGGCCAATCACCCAGACAGACTGCCAAAGGTGAAATACTGAGATACCGGTTCCCTGACCTGAAGGGTGGAGGTGGGGAGGGGCTGTAAGGATACAGCAGCTAAGAAGGGCCTTGTTTACTACCAGAGCAACTGCATCTCACTGACCTGCTGCTAATGCATCACTGAATATATGTGCTGACCAGGATCCCTATGGTACAAAGAACCCTTGGAAGCTCTTGGTTTGCTACATAGCCTGGCGACTTGGCAGAAGTTACTCAGCCTCACCTGAAAAGCAATGGGCTTAAATTAGGATGAGCAGAAGTTCTTCCAAAGCCTTCCTGATTGATTGTTTTTATCAAGTCTGTCCCTCTCAATTGATGTTCAAATATTAGACAAGGTGCTTGGACCCAAACTGTTACAATGTGACCTGCTCTACTCTGAACCGCTATTCTGCTGCCCTCTGAACACATAGAATGTTTAACTCTGGCTTCAGGATGAAAACGCTTGAGCTCAGTGACAAGTCATGGACACCAAAACTTAGAGATTCAGAGGTTCAAATTTTCTCATTTATAAAAAAAAAAATTACTAAATTATCTTGGTGTCTTAGTTACTTTTCTATTGTTGTGAAGAGACGCCATAAACAAGGCAACTCATAGAAGAGAGAGCTGATTGGTGTTCATGGCTCCAGCATGACAGCAGGCAGGAAGGCAGTGCTTGAGACTTTACATCCTCATTCAAAAGCAGGAGGTGGAGAGGGAGCCAGGAATGGCACGAGCTTTTGAAACCACAAAACCCTCACCCAGTGGGCACATCTCCTCCAACAAGGTCACACCTCCTAATCATTCACAACACTTCCACCAACCGGGACCAGTATTAAAACACATGAGCCTATGGGGACCATTCTCCTTCAAACCACCAAATTTGGATACTTCATTTTAAACTGTTAATTAATTTTTTTCTTAAGAAAGGATATTTCCTGTGTAGCCCAGACTGGCCTAGAATTTGTTATATAGTCTGAGCTAACTCATGATCCTCTTGCCTCAATCTCTAGGATGCTGGCTGGCGTGACAGGCACAACCACTAATCAATACTTTAAAAAAAAAAGTTTTGGTTCAAATTTGCAAACCAGAATTAGTAACACAAGGCCTTTTAGAAAAATTAATAGACTTTAAAAACGGAAAAAGAAAACTTAACAATATCCCATTAAGTAACATTCAGAAAAGGAAGTCAGGTTATTAAACCCTTTTAACTTCATATGCCCCCTGGGACCTGGGAGAAAGGTAGAAAGTAGGCCATAGTTAGATGATAGGCAAACAGTAAAGACAGCCTTCACCACATCCTTCTGAAGCATCATGCAATGGGATGGGGCAGAGAGCACAAGAAAGCAGTTGCCTGGGAAGACTACTATTTACAACTAGCACTAGTCTAAAATAACAGCCACCAGCCAGGCAATCCCTTTTTTGCTTCTGAAAACTTCGTTTTCCTCAGAGGGCCATGAGGAATAATGGCTTTCCAATCTATGCCTTTCCTGAGTTACATCAGGTGACTAAAAGATGCAGTTCTCAAAGCAAAGTGCTTCACAAATGAATATCAGATTCCTGGCAGTCAGCTGAGAAACACAAAGGCATTAAGGTTAGGAGCTGGTCGCCTACAGAAAGCAATCTATCAAAGCCGGAGCTGCCATCCCCACCTACTTCCTAATAAAGAGCACAAAGGAAAAGCGATTAAGATATTTCCAGTTATTGAATTGTGAGGAAATGCAGGAAATGCTCCTTGGCTCATGAGTGACTGTATCTGTCCCCATCTCCACCCGCAGAGCCCGGTGAGGAATGCTGCTGGCCATGTGCTCGGCTTTGCTTCTGCCTTCAACAATGCTTTCTCTTGAAACAGCTCAAATAGTAGAGAAAACAAGCTTCTGTGGGTTCTGCCCTCCCCGACACATGCAAGGCATTAAGATGACATCTGCTGCAATGTGAAGGATGGAGCTAATAGCAGTTTCCCAGCACAATGACAGCCAAGGGAGGGAAGCCTGTGTGAGAGACATGCACCCAATAGCTCCCAAGCGAAAGCAAAGGCCTCGCAGACACAACAGAGACAGCTCCATCATCAGCGAGCTCGGAGATCCTAGAGAAGAGGATTCCCATCATTAAAAGTGATCTCTGGGCTGTGTCATGAGTTACATAAGCTCCTAGACACACCTCCCAGTTGTCTACTCACCAAACCAAAGCCAGTGTTATGTAACAATTCTAAAAAACACTGTGGTTTGAAGTTTTTTTTTTTTAAACATAGCTATGAGGGAAAAATGTGAGTTTATAGAGCAGACAAAATCCAAGATTTGACAAACATTAAATTAAACCAAAAGAATCCTCATTTTTTTTCCCCAGAGGGAGGATCTCATATAGCCCAGGCTGGCCTCAAGCTCAGAATATAGGCAAGGATGAACTTGAACTTGTGATTCTCTTGCCTCCATCTTTCTAGGGCTTAGATTACAGACATGCATCACCATACCCAATTTATGTGGGCTAGTGATCAAATTCAGGCTTCATGAAAGCTTAGGTAGATACCACCCAAATCACACTCCTGGCCCAAGTCCTCTTTCTGAGGCTGGAAGGACACAGATCAATGGTCAGCACTGCATCATGGTACTTAAAACAGAGTTGGCAGACAGTTGGCCTGTGCCAGCCAGCACCTCTGGAATGAAACCACGTGCATCACCACTCACACATATCACACTCACCAGATGGAGTATGAGCACAGTAGGAAACCTAAAGATTGGAGGGAAAACGCAGACCAGTACCTTGGTACCCTGTGAAGGAAACGCCTCTTCAAAATCAGCCAGGATCTGCTGTCCTAGCTCAGTCTGCGCAGCCTTCACTCTGGGGGAAAAAGGGACTGTTATTAACGACTGGCAACATTTTCAAATTCCTGTATACAATGGATCCACGGGGTCAGGAACTGTTGAAGTCTCTAGGACTCCGTAGGTGATCACCTGGGAAGGAAGGAAAAGAGATGTACAGCTGGGTAAGAGAGGTCACGCAGAAGCAGGGATTCAGGCATCTCAGGATGGATTGTCTTTCTTTTTTCTTTTTCTTTTTTCCTTTTGCAGTGCTAAGGATTGAACCCATGACCTTGAGCATGAGAGGTAAGCGCTCTGCCACTGAGCTATGCTCTCAGCCCTTCAGGATACAGTTCTAGGTCACCTTTACCTACTGTGAGGTATATATGCTGATCTTCACAAAATTTCATTTGGGGGTGGTTATACTGCAGGGAAATATTATTATATACCAGCACCCCGAGCGAACACAAATCTGTCGGATTACTAAAACAACTGTTTCCCATCCTACAGGCATAGAGTGGGAAGAGTGGTTCAGACTGTTTCAGAGTGGCTTTATATTTGCTTCTTATATGTTAATTCAGAAACCTAATATTTAAAGCAAATAACAAAAAGAATGTTCTCTAAGGTGAAAGAAAAAGAGCCAGTTGATCAATAAACTATTGTTTAAGAGCAAAGGGCACCATCTGTAATCCCAGCACTGAAAAAGCCGAGGCAGGAAGGTCGCAAGTTCAAAGCCTGACCAAGGAGATGCACTTCAAGACCATGTCTCACACAAAAAAACAGGACAAGACAGGCCAAACAAGTGATGGGCACTGGATGGAGATGTAGCTTCAGGAGAATATGAGGGAAAGAGCGACTGACTATGAGGGAAAACGTGTAGAAGGCTGGGGTGGGATGCTTCTTAACAGCATCTGCAGGACCAATACTGATGCTCAAGAAACAGCCAGCCTGACTGAAAGGAGAAAAGGAGAAGCAGCTAGGCTGAAACAGGAAGTGCACATCAGCAAGCGCTGCAATTGTGTCCTCCTTGTACCAGCCAGCTGCCTCTGCTGGTGACACCCGGCTTGTTCAGGCACAGAGCTAGAGAGCTAGGCTCCTGGGCAGCTCTGGACCTCCCTGAGCCTGACGTAAAGATGTGCTTTGCCAAGAGCACCATGAAACAGCATGCCTCCTTGCTTGGACTCCACCCTGCAACTTCTGGATTGATTTTATAAAGTTTCTAGAAATAGTGAACAACCTAAAACCACAATTTCTTTGGCTATTGAGGAAAACCTGGCAAGCGGCTGAGATCTTATTTTTTAACGAGAGCATAGGCACTCAGTTTCTTTCTGTGGCATAGTTATAGTCATGCTTGACCCCAAATACTTTCCAGGGTTTTCCACTGTCTTCAAATGTTCCAAACCATTCCTACAGGTGAGTTTGTATTCTTTTAAGTTTGTGTTCAAGATAAGGATATGCTGGAATCCACCCTACCCCCACCTGAAGTTGCCCAAGAGACATCTGGAAACTTCCTGAGTGTAAAGTCTGATGAAAGAGAAAAGAATGCGTTCATAAAACTGCTCCTCAGAGCATCTTGGCACTCCCCAGAGCGAGCCAGCAGGCTGTCTCCTGTGGGCCCGGTCACAAGGCAGAGATCCGGATGCTCACGGCCTTCTGTTTTGACCCTCTTCTTGGAATTGCAAAGACAACACCAGTTCTTTCCTGAGGCACAGGACAAATCCTGTAGGTGAGGCCCACCCCTGACCAGAGGTATGCATGGTCAGGGCTACTGACTCCCTCCACGAGGCTGCTGGGCTCAGCTCTGTCTCTGCTACCTCCACTCTATTACAGTTCCCAACCTCTATGTTCTTACAGTGGCTGGAAAGACAACCAAAGTACATATGGTCTTGGCATTGGAGCACAAAGGAAAGGGAATTCCAGGTTCCCATCTGCAGTGATTTCTATTGTTTAAAGTCACCTTTGAGACCAGATAGATTTAGCTGTGCCACTAAAAAACTGCATGTAATAAGTTACTTCCTCTAAGTGGGCCACAACTAAGAACCACTGTGAAAGGGGCTGGAGAGATGGTTCAGCAGTTAAAAACATTGCTGCTCCTCCAAAGGACCAAAGCTGGTTCCTAGGACCCACACCAGGGTCTAGTTGTGACTCACAACTGTCTGTAACTACGATTCCAGGGGAGTCGACAGTCTTTTCTGGCCTCTGAGGGCACATACACATAAAGAGGGAAGGAGGGAGGGAGGGGAGGGAGGGAGGGAAGGAGGGAGGGAAGGAGGGAGAGAAAGAGAGAGAGAGAGAGAGAGAGAGAAGGGGGTGAGGATAGAGGCCTGTGCCAGAGGACTTCAGTGTGTTTCCAGTACTGATAATTTCACAACAAACAGCTTACTGTTTTAGCTGGCAATAGTACTCAATTTTACAAGTGGTGGCAAGAGGGATTTATCATTAACATTAGGGCAAAAAATAAGCTTCTGCCTAGAACTGTTTGCAGCCATGGTTGTCTCCCAGTGACTGAGATGAAGGAGCAGCTATCCCCTGGAGACACTACTGACAAAGAGAGATCACATGCACAGATATTTTCTGGTGATCCACAGCTTCTATAATGGTTACAGCTTATGAACGAGTCCCAAAAGGCTCCTGTTTTGAGGGCTTGGTCTTCAGGTAGTGCTACTGAGAGGTGACTGGACCATGAAGATGAACTTCACCACTGAACTAAACCACTGACATATTTATCATTTGATGGGGTTATTGAGAAATGATGGAACAGGGAAATGGAGCATGGTTTGAAGAAGTAGGTCTCTGGCTGGGGTGGGCATGTCAGGCTCGGTGATAGGCATCTGGACCCACTGAGCCAGTAATATGGGCGTGTATTTTGTCCTCAGATCCTTGGTGAGCCACCCTGCTCTACCATGTAAGACCTATATGATGCTCTGCTTTATCTATGTTGCCCAGAAGCATCATAGTTAGTGACCATGGACTGAAACCATGAAACAAGCCTTACTTCTTTTCTTTTTTTGAGATAGGGTCTCCAAGTAGCCTTTGCTGCTCTGTAACATGCTATGTGTATCAGGTTGACCTCAAACTCAAAGAGATCTACCTGCCTTTGCCTCAGAGTGCTGGGACTAAAGAAATGCATTACTAGTCCAGCAACCATTACCTCTTTTAAGCTGTTTTTCTTTGTTATTTCCTCACAGTAATAGAAACTAATGCAACAATCAATTGTCTAAACAGGATTCTAGAAATAAGCTGACAGACTCATCATCAGCCCACCAACTAATGTGTAGCAGGAAGGATTAAAAGGTCCTTTAGCAGCTGAGTGTGATGGCACACACCTTTACTCAGGAGGCAGAGGTAGGTGGATCTCTGTGAGTTCCAGGATAGCCAGAGCTACATGGCAAGACCCTGTCTCAAACACAGACAAACAAAAATGTTTTTCCTGGCATCTAAGTAAACTTAGCCTACTGTGTGACAGCTACTTAAAGCTGGTTACTACTAAGAAATGAAGCATCCTGTTAACCTAGAAAAAAAAATCAGTGAGTGGCTTGTGGCATCATTCATGCCATGTGACAACTGGGCGGGGGTGGTGCATGCCTTTAATCCCCGCACTCGGGAGGCAAAGGCAGGTGGATCTCTGTGAGTTTGAAGCCAGCCTGGTCTATACAGTGAGTTCCAGGACAGGCTCCAAAGCTACAGAAAAACTCTGTCTCAAAAAACAAAACAAAACCAAAAAACCCAACAACAACAAAAAAGGAAGAAGTGGTGACAGAAGGACAACAAGGTAGGAAAACTAAAGTTTTATAGAAAAGAATAGCAGGAAATAGCAGGATATATTATCTTCTGACAGTCCAAAGAAATCCCCTCCACGGCCCTGAAATAAGTGTACTGACTCCCACCTGATGCCTTCACAGAATCGAAGGGATTAGTCAAACACTATAAGGTAATAGTGCTACCAAGACTCTCTCTCCCAGTCTAGAATGACACAGAGACTTGGCGGCAGGCGCTGAGATCCTGTAATGTGGCCCTCACAACTTAATCTGAGAAGGCCCAGACAGAACTGTCAAACACCAGTCAGACCTCTCCATTCTTTTTCCCACCATGTCATGTGACTTCCCAACCTGCCAGGCTTCTCTCTCAAGTAAGAGGTTAGACATAGCTCTGGGGGTGGGGGGTGGGGATGGACTTAAGGGTTTCAAAGTTTTGTTTTGTTTTTATAAAGAAATGCAAGAATCTTCCATTCTTTCTTAGGAAATATTGACTGACTAGAAGCATTTGCTCTCATGGATATGCTTAAGCAAAGAGGATTTGAAATGTAAAGATATTAAAGAAAAAATCTTTCCTTTAATACTACATTAAATATTTAGGCATTTGCTAGAAGGGTAGTTGAAAGAAATAGCAAATCAAGACCCATAACTTCATATTTCAAATGTACAGGCAAAGACTTGAGAATGCAACCCTGCATATGACTTCTGCGATTTATAGACAGAAGGCATTACACTGAGCAATGCACAGGGTCACTCAGCTTTCCTGCCTCCCTCTGAACAGCTATTTCGATTATTTCCAGATGGTTCTACCATCACTATATAAACATAAGGGTGGACAATTCACCAGAATGGTGCTAAAAATAGGAAGTCTGGAGTTCGCTCCAAATGTTAGCACCTCTTTGAAAGCTGATGGCAGCGGAGCACTGCAAAACAAGCAGCTCTCACACCACATTCCTTTCAGAGCTGCAGACTAGGGTGTGCTGCACTGACAGACTATCACAAACACAGGTTCTAAACTAAGAACAAGCTCAATGTTTGCAGGATGGATTAAAGGGCTCCTTCCCTCCAGCCTCACTTTAAGACATGGTTCTCAATCTGTGTGTTGAGACCCCTTCAAGGGTTGTCAAATAATCCTTTCACTGGGGTTGCTTAAGACCATTGGAAATTTACAATACAATTTATAACACTAGCAAAATTACAGTTATGAAGCTGCAATGAAAATAATTTTATGGTTGGGGGTCATCACAATATGAAGAGCTGTATTAAGGGGATGTAGCATTAGGAAGGTTGAGAACCACTATTTTAAGAAAATGTCACTCTAACAGTCCTAAGTTTCTTTGAATTTATAAAACTATACCTTTGAGACATTAAAGATTTATTTAGTCTATTATTATTGTGTGTACATGTTTTCATTTTTTTTCTTCTTCTTTTTCTTTATTTTTGCATGTTTATCTGTGCACCAAATGCATGCTTGGTGTCCTCAGAGTTTGTGACTTTCCATGTGGGTACTTGAAATTGAACCTAGGTCATCTGCAAGAGCAATAAATGCACTTAATCACTGAGCCAACTTTCCAGCCTGAAAAAAAGAAAAATTTTTTTTGGGAAAAGTAAATAGTACACCAAGAACACAGGCAAAAAGGAAAAAGAACAAAGCAATGGAATTGTCTTAAAGTAAAGAGAGCTTGTGTACAGCAAAGGGAAGAATCCACAAAATGAAAAGGTAGCCAAAGAATCAGGAGAAAATATTGGGAACTGTATAGCTCACTAAGGTTAGTATCCAAAATATATATAAAGAGCTTGAATATAACCAAATAAAGATAACAAATGGGGTCAGATATACTTGGTGGGTGGAGTACCTGACTAGCCAGCTGCTCCTGGGTTCAGGCTCCAGCACCTCATGACCAGGCATGGGACCACAGGTCTGAGTCCCAGCACTCAGAAGGTGCTGGGGGGAGGATCAGAAACTCAAGATCATATTCAGTTACATGGAGAGTCTGAGGCTATCCTGGAATTTCTGAGACCCTGTCTTAAAAAAAAA
>LOEQ01000055.1:26675-48207 GCA_001685075.1 Bramus lutescens | reverse complement strand
CAATTGTATTTTAATAAAACACTGATTGGCCAGTAGCCAGGCAGGAAGTATAGGTGGGGCAACTGGGCAGGAAGTACAGGCAGGGTGAGGGGAACAGAAGAATTTGGGGGCGGGGGGAAGGAAAGATTCAGTCTGTAGTCATCATCCAGACACAGAGCAAGCAAGATGTGACTGCCTCACCTAAAAAGGTACCATGTGGCTAATGCAGACAAGAATAATGGGCTAATATAAGATGTAAGAAAGAGTTAATAAGAAGCCTGAGCTAATAAGCCAATTAGTTTATGATTAATGTAGACCTCTATGTATTTCTTTGGGACTTAACGACTGTGGGACCCAGTGGGACAGAAACCTCAGTCAACAGCTGATGATTCACTACAAAATGTTTGTATTAGGAATGGGGTCATACTTTTAAAAGGAGAGAGGGGGACAGAACACTGCTGACTGCATCCCTGCACCCTGTCTTTCTTTCTCTAGGTGACTTGGAGGAGGAGTTATTTTCTATCCCACCACCTTACCCCCAGGCTCCCCAGGATGAGAGGTCCTGGAGGCCAGAGGGGGAGGAGTGGAGGAGACTCCACATATACACACATTCTCAGAGGAAGGAGATGCCAGCCAGGGCTGACTCCATGGTCCTTCCATTGTGCGCTGTGGGCCAACCTGAGGCTAAGGGCAGGCAGCAGTTAGTGCATTGGCCCTATGCCACTAGCAACCTTTAAAATTAGAAATTATAAAATCCTAAGTTTTCTGAAAAGCCTGCAAGGCTAGCTGACCTGATGGATTCTGTCCTTTTCACTCACCAGACCACATGAGATAATTGTTTCCAACGTCTCCAGGTCCTCTTGACTACTGAGGAGAGGGGCCAATCAGAACCAAGGCTTGGAAATTGGTTCCAGGCCCAGATGGAAGACCAGTCACCAATGCAGACCTCATAAATGTTGGGATTCCTATGATGTAACCCAATTTGGATTTCAACATGGAGAAAGGTAGGAAGAGGCTGAAAGTCTACCACCAGACTCTAATGGGGAGGGCTCTGGGCTGCCACAGGTGGCCCACAAATTTGTCCAAAGTTAGTCAGATACGACAGGGGTGTGAAGAAACACCAGAAGTATTCCTAGAGAGGCTGATAGAAGATTATAAGACCTATATACCCTTGAATCGGGAAGCACCGGAGAACTGGTCTATAATCAGCCCGGCTTTTGTCAACTAGTCAGCACCAGATAACTACTGTAAGTTGTAGAGACTAGAAGGTTTTAAAGGTAAGCGGTTGGCTGAACTCATTGTGGTTGCTGAGACAGTATTCATTAATAGGGAGATCCCAGAAGACAGACAGACTAAGGGGCTCACAAAAGCTTTAAAAAGACAGGTACAGGGGGTCACCAAAGTCCTTCTAGAAGTGCAAGCAGTCCAGAGGTTAGAAGACAGGCACTGGCCTTTGGAGACTCACCATATAAAGGTAAAGGCCTAAAGCAGGGATAAGCCTAGTTTGCAAAAAGACCAATGAGCCTACTGTAGGAAGTTGGGTCACTGAAAGAATAAATGCCCTAAATGATAGGGCTCAAAAGTAAAAGTACTAAAACTAAAAGAAGTGATAAAGGTGAGGTCTCAAGCCCATCCCTGAGCCTAGGGTAACCCTAAAGGGGAAGGGGAAACCTGTAGATTTTCTGGTAGGTACGGGAGCACAACACTCCACTCCAAACAACCCCTAGGCAAAATGAACAATCCTGGGTGTAAGGATTCAAAGAACTCTCCTACCATCTTTGATCAAGCACTCTACGAAGACATGGGTAAGTACCCACTAGNCCAACATTAGTCTATTTCAGTATGTGAACAACCTCCTGATAGCAGCTGACACCTTGAAATTCTACAAAGCTGCCGCTAAAGGGCTACTTAAAATATTAGGAGACTTGGGGTATCATGTATCAGCAAAGAAGGCTCAACTAAGCCAGACTGAGGTAACTTACTGGGGGGTACATACTCAAGGGGGGCAAAAGCAAGAAAAGAGACCATCCTAAGGATCTCCAGACCTAGCAACTGCCAAGAGGTGAGCGAATTCCTAGGGTCTGCTGGGTTATGTAAGCTCTAGATCCCTGGGTTTGCTGAATTAGCTCAGCCTCTGTATGAGGCCACAAGGTGGGGAAGGAAGACTCCCCTCAATTAGATCCCACAGATGGAAAGGGCCTTGGATGAAATTAAGGTAGCTCTTTACCAATAGCTAGAATGCATTTGCCACGATACATGCCTATGGTTCCATCTACAGTGAGAGGGGATTGTTGACTGCAGAAGGAAAGACTACTAAAAACAAATAGGAGATTTTAGACCTCATACAGGCCATATGGCTGCCCCCAAAAGATAGCTGTCATACACTGCTCTGGGCACCAGAAAGGAGAGGACCCAATCTCGAGGGGAAACAGCTAGGNGACATGGCAGCAAAGGAGGATGCCCTCCAGACAGCAGCCATTCTGATGGCCACACAACCAAAGATGGTAACACCACGTTGCCAGAATTTCCAGCTTACACTGACCAAGATCTTCAAAGAATCAACTTGTGCACAAACACTTACAAGGAGGAAGGATGGTTCAGGGCCCTCGATGAACGGATGGATCATCCTCCCACCAGACTCTGTCATTCAACCAGCCCAACAAATACAGCAAAGTATGCACTTGGAAGAAGGAAAAATACAGGACCTCTTGAAAAGAGCATATCTTAAGATCTTTGACCTTAAGGCCAACACAGCAGAAGCTGTAGGCCAATGTCCCACAGGCCATCTCATCAATGGAATAAGTGGAGTCATGAGAACTGGACACTGGGAAAAAAGAACTCGGCCCGGTGCCAATTGGGAAATTGACTTCACAGAGGTAAAGCCAGGCCTGTATGGCTATAAATATTTGCTAGTTTTTATACTTTTTCAGGATGGACTGAGGCTTTCCCAACTAAGCACAAGACAGCTGCCATGGTGGCCAAGAAGCTCCTGGAAGAAATTATCCAGAGGTGGGGCCTCCCTGTGCTCTTGGGCTCAGATAACGGACCTGCATTCATCTCTCAGGTAACACAAAGACTAGTTAAGGCTACGGGAACTTCATTATGCTTATTGTCCCCAAAGTTCAGGCCAGGTAGAAAGGATGAACTGGACCCTAAAGGAGACCTTACCCAACCTAACCTTTGAGACTGGCAGTGACTGGGTGTCTCTCCTCCCCTTTGCTCTCTACAGGGTTCACAATTCTCCTTAAACCCTAAGCCTGACCCCATTCGAGATCATGTATGTCAGGCCACCGCCCATTCTGCCTAATCTTAGGGCAGAACTATTGGCTGAATTTGATGACCAGAGATTTCTTTCCTCCCTACAAGCTCTGTCTCAGGTGCAGAAACAACTCTGGCCTCGGTTGTGCAAAGTCTGTGAGAAGACACCACCTCCATGCCCCACGGGTTCCAACCAGGAAACCTAGTGACCATCACAGATCTCTACGATCCAGCTGATGGTTCTGAGTCAGCAATATGAGCCTGTAGATCCAGGAAATGCATCTTCAGGATTCGAGATGACTCACTATTCAAGGGGCAGGGGGAATGAGAGAACTGGGGGAGGGAAACCAGGCTCTCCTAGGAGCCGACAGAAATCTAAGCCTTAGTTTCGGCTCACTAAAATGGGACAGAGTCAAACAAACAGTTCTCAAAAATACACAACCTTTTCCTGGCTCAGCAGGTCCCCAAAGCCCTTTTGCTGGCTCAGCAGGCACTCCCCAGTCTCCTGATAACTAAAGATAGATTTTCCTACCCCGCTGCTGGATCCTAACCATTAGGATCTTCCACCAATCAGCCTCCGTACTAATCTTTCCTCCACCAATCAGCCCCAGATTAATTCCTCCTCTCTGGAATTCCCTTAACTCGGCTTAAAAGGTGTGACCTTCTCTGGGGGTTGCGAAATGTCATCCCAACATTGGCATTAATAAAGCGCTCTTGTTACTGCATATGTAGCTGATAGCCTTCTTTGGGGGCTCCTCTTTGACCCTAACAGTACATAAAATAAAAATAAATTACTTTTAAAAAGTCAACAGTTATACATGGCAGTGAAGTGCCAATTAGTAAGCCTAAAGTTTTCACTGGGGTTGGCTTTCACATTAATTGTGTAATTCATGACTTCCCTTACAAGACATTTCAAGGAAAGGCTCAAGTTCAAGCCATGGTGCTCCAATGCCATCTTTACCTGATAATACAAAATGCCTGGTGGGAAGGAAGGAGGAGGAGGAGGATTCTTCCAGTCCCACTGGCTGGCTGTCCTGCAATGGACCAGGGAGTCTCTGTCACCCATGGTAGACACAGCAGAGGCTAGGCATGGTATAGCCCCTCCTCCTTCCTTCGGGGGATATTCTGCCACACTTGCATTTCTGTGAAGATGGCTGGTCTGTCCACAATGACTAGGGCAGGGGAATCAGCCTGAACTCCGCTCCCCCCCACCCCAGACAGGTGCTGGACCGATGGAGGAGGAGGCTTTGAATCAGGGCTTTGTGGTAAATAACCAGCAACTTCTTTTAATACTGTTTCTAAATGTGCTAAACAGAAAGCTACAATCTTGGAAACATGGGTTTCAGAAAAAAGTGGGTTGAATGATACATCAAAGATTTGTTTACAAATGGTCTCCTTGGTTTGGTGCAACTCAACCCAAGAGAAGGAGGAGCAGCTGCCAAGGCAGAAGTCCTACCGAGTGACTGAGCTGAATCACTGTCTGACTTACTGGTCTAGATCTACCACACCAAACAACCCATTTCTCAGGGTCATTCTCATGGGCTTTCTGTGACCTCCTCAGGTCACCTGCCCATCTTTTTTTTTCATTAAGGCAGATGTTTGCCATCTTTTGCAGTGCTGGAAGCGGAACCCAGGGCTTTGAGTATATCAAGTGGGCACTCTGCCACTTGGCTGTATCCATCCCCAGCTCCTTTCTTACTTATGTTGTGAACATCAAAAGTGACTGAACACTTGTGATCAATGCTCCAAAGGTGGGGAAGAATGGTGAGGGTGGCTTGGCTTGGAAGTGAATAACTCCATAAAGTCACTGTCCTTCCATGTAGCATTTCCCATAGGCCCCCGAGAAAGTTCACACTTCTCACTTACTCCAAGGAGTCAACCCCACCAGCGAGCATATGTAGGTGGTTCAGTGTCGTGATTGAGGTGGTCAGGTGGCGCTTAGCATGGTCTAACTGCTTAATATCTCGGGTGATTTCCTTCACCTAAACATTGAAAACAGAAAAAAAGGGGGAAAGTAAGGAAGCTGTAAACCTCCAAGCTACTTTTCAACAAAAATCATCTAAAGCAACCTCAAGTTAGTCCCTAGAGAAAATGAAATACCCTCATAATATACAATTCAAATAATTTACAATAATTAGCCCCTTTCATGCTTTGTTTACTTATTTATCTTTTTTAAAGATATATTTTTGGGCTAGGCGATACATGCACATCTTTAATCCCAGTTCTTACAAGGCAGAGACAGGCAGATCTCTGTGAGTTCAAGGCCAGCCTGTTCTACATAATGAGTTTCAGGACAGCCAGAGCTAGGTAGAGAGACACTGTCTTTAAGGGTAAAAAAAGCAAAAAAGAAAAGACTTATTTTATTTTATGTGTATGTGTATATACTAAAACTCATAGAGGCCAGAAGAGGGCACTGGGTCCCTGGAGTTGGAGTTAAGATGGTTGTGAGCAGCCTGATGTGAGTGCTGGGAACAAAACAGGTCCCCTGCAAGAGCAGCAAGTGTTCTTACTGCCATCTCTCCAGTCCTGAGCTTCTTTCTTTTTAGAGGCAAGGTCTTGCTATGTTGCTCTGGCTGTCCTTGAACTTGCCTTGATTTGTGGAGATCTTCCTGCCTCTGCTTCCCAAGTGCTGAGATTATAGGCATGTACCACTGTACCCAGTTCTGTCCCTTTGGTCTAGATCTAACATGTAAATGACCCCTTTCTTAAAGTCATTCTTTTGGGCTGGGTGTGGTGGCATATTCCTATAATCCTACCTACCACTTGAGAGGCTGAGCCATGAGATCACAAGTTCAGAGACAGCCTGGGGTACACATTGAGTTTAAGGTCAGTTTGCATTACCTAGCAAAACCTGTCTCAAATGTTTTTATTTAATTTTTGTCTTTTTAAATTTGACATCTCTTCAGATTTCATACCTAGGGTCATAAAAAATCCTCGATTAAAAGGAATTGACTTTGTTTTTTGCTGCTGATGGAGCACAGCATTGAGCATAGGACAGAGCAGTCAAGTCCAGTACATCCCTCTGCAGTAAGCATGCTTCTGCCATGACAGGTGCTAAGCTCAGCTTGCTGCATTGAGGCAGTCTTTATTAATAAAGCTATAGTTTATTCCTGATCTCCAGCTCAAAAAAAGATTGGCTCAAGTTTTGTTTTTGGTTTTTTTAAATTTTTTGGTTTTTGGTTTTTCTCTGTAACTTTGGAGCCTGTCCTGTAACTAGCTCGTGTAGACCAGGCTGGCCTCGAACTCACAGAGTGCTGGGATTAAAGGCGTGTGCCACCACCAGCCGGCTCAAGTTTTTTTTTTTTTAAAAAAAAGGTAAAAATCCAGTGCTTTTGGCAAACTTAACATGTAACCTCCTAAGAGGAGAAGGGCAGTCTAGGGAGCAAAAGCTGCCTGTTTTTCTGGCAGACCCAAGAGAATGGAGCATGATGTGGGAACGCAAGTGTCTTCCATTTAGAGGAAGTGGATGCAGCAAAGAAGCTGCCGGGAAGCCCTCTAATTCACTAACATACAGTCTTTCATTAGGTTGAATCTACAACGACCAAGAACCATGCATGAATGTATGTACGAGTGTGTGTGTGTGTGTGTGCACATGCCACAGTGTGTGTATATGAAGGCCAAAAGGACAACCTGTGGGATTATCATTTTCCAACTTGTGAGTCCCAGGGATCAAACTCAGGCCCTTAGGCTTGATGGTAAAGCATCTTTACTTACTAGCCCATATGACACCTGGAAAGAAAAGAGTTCCATGGATACCAGGCACAAACATTCTAATCATTAGATACATATATGTCTCAGTAAGGTGGAAAGTCCTATAGTGAGTTAAGCTCATACGACCTGGTTTTTAGTTTAACCACTCTAGACAAACTGGTAAAGACAATTCTGTTGCATAGCCACAAGTCTTTACTGCACAAGGCCCTGGGATCTATCACTATTACCACTACAGGAAAAAGAAATTGAATGTGGGTCAAAAGAAGCTGTGGAATGACAAAATACACCAGAAACTCATCTGGCCCTGTAATCTGATCACGCACTTCTAACACTGAAGTTATCATCCTCTGAAAGCAATCCCTGTGGCTCTTTCTGGGCTACTTTGCTTCAATCCTACTGTTATTTTTGAGAGAGAGCTTCAGCACACAGCCAAGACCTTTAACTCTTTATTTAAAAAAAATTATTTATTATTATTTCATGCACATTCAGCTTTTTGCCTGCAGGTATATCTGTGTGAAGGTGTGAGATCTCCTGAAATGGGAGTTACAGGCAGTTATGAGCTGCCATGAGGGTGCTGGAAATTGAACCTGGGTCCTCTGGAAGAGCAGCCAGTGCTCTTAACTACTGGGCCATTTCTCCAGCCCAAACGTTAACTCTTGATTGGCTTGCTCAGCCTCCCCAGGGCTGAGTTTACAGGTGTATACACCACACCTGGCTCCAATATGGGAGGATTTAAACCCATTTCGAATTCAAGGCCAGCTTGATCTACACAGAGTTCCAGGCAAGAGCTTCATAGTAAAACCCTGTCTGTAAAACAAACAAACAAACTTAAGTACAACAAACTCTAGCAAATGTCATCTCTGCTAGTGTCACTTGATAATTATACTGCTTGGTGGTATGTACTGTACTCCTGAGAAAATGCAGATCCTTAGGCACTCTGCTCAGAGATCACATGAGGTAGACATTATTATTATTTCATAGCTGAGAAAACTGTCATTTAGATGTAACAGATGACTTAGAATCTCAGCCCAGAAACCCAGTACAGCCTGGTGGCTCCTGAGGAGCAGCTGTGCTGAAGGCTAGGTTCCTGGTCATCAGGGTGCTTCTGAGTTCATCACCTACAAATTCAGAGAGTGGGAACTAATGAAAACTGTGTGCATGCATCCTGGGCATGGTTCCCTCATCCCAGACCCGGGACCAGCGTTAGTGAGCTACTTACCAGATTACATCACAGATACCTTAACTGGGGAACACAAGCTAGAAACACGCTAGAGAAAGACAACCAAAATGACTAGGAAACTATTTGTGGTGAGGGTTGGTGGCGGATTGTTTCCTGCTTGAAAGCAGCTGCAATGTAGGGCAGCAAGGCCCGTGAGTCACCCCTGTCTAGCAGCTCCTCTGAGGCAGTCAGGATGCACTCACAGGGAGGAGTGCATGACTGCAGCTGGCAGGCAGGGTGAGAAAGGACCTAATTGCTGTGACTGGATGAGACACTAACTTCCCACTCTGGGTGCAAACACATAAGGAAGAAACCTAAACTCACCATTTGTTCTGATTTTTCTGCTTTGTCTTTGATATCCTTGATTTTGCCAAAGAGCTGCTGAATGGCTTTCTGGGCCTCTTCAAGTGCCTAGAATAAGAGAAGTAGGTAAAAAAATGAGGAGCGAGGAGAGGAGGCACCAGGCACTATGCTATAATTAATTTCAGTCTCCCAAAAATTTTGACCAGAAACTCTCTTGATTCATTGTTCTTGCACTACAGTTTCACTGCACCAGAACAGGAGAGTGAGATAAAGCCTTGCATGTGAGCACAAGCAAATTCTAAGAGCTCTTAGCAATCTACATCATAAAATTTAAAGTCAGTTTTTGGTGTTCTGAGATGGAGCCTTATTATGTAGCCATGGTTGGACTAGAACTCTCTGCAAATCAGGCTGATCTAAAACTTGCAGTAATCCTTCTGCCTCTGCCTTTCCCAGTGCTACCGTGCTAGGCATAAAGTTTCAATTAAAAACTAAACTATTCCCACTATTTTGGTGATTACTATGCATGTTACTGATAACAAAAGATACACATCTATCTCTCAATGTTTGCATGAACTTTCACACCTATGAAGATACCAGTGGCTCCAAGTCAGAAGTGAGGTAAGCTCTGGGTACTGCTTGAATATCAGTTTCCTCAGCTACAAAATGACTCTTAAAGACTATGTCAACAACCACCACCACCAACAAAACCAAGACTGGTATGGGACCTCCAATTTTGTGGCAAATCTTAGACATTTATGGTGTCCTACTTAGAAACCAATGAAATGAAGTCAGAAGCTAGTAGTG
The DNA here is from genome assembly GCA_001685075.1 of Bramus lutescens. Lineage (NCBI taxonomy): Eukaryota > Metazoa > Chordata > Mammalia > Rodentia > Cricetidae > Bramus > Bramus lutescens. The sequence goes on along the minus strand of LOEQ01000055.1, from coordinate 38,933 downwards.
AGCCAAATGTTTCTAAGGAAATAAATCCCCACCAAGATGGACGGGACACACAAAAGACATTATAGCTTACACATCGCCTGTAGGAGGGAATAGGAGGGAAGGCGGAAGAGCGCAACAGCTATACATGTGAAGGACTGGTGGACTGGGGTTTGTGATAACCCACAGCTGTTCAGTCATGTCAGTCAGAATTTCACTCACTCTTTCAGTCACTCAAGCACATCCTGATTAGGTGCCTGTATGAGGGGAGAGGGAAGGCGAGGTGAGGGAGGAGAGAACTGAGCCCTGGTATATTCCAGCTGTCTGGAGAGAAACCACCATCAGCAGATAAATCAAGGACTATGACATCACCAGAACCAAACAAGTGCATACAGATGAGGAAGAGCACTCACTCCTTACACTGAATTAAGACAAAGGACTGCCACCAGCAACTGGGAAGATGCTAGAAACTGTGGCAGAAGCAGATTACAGGGAGACAGGGAGCAGACAGTGATGACATCGGGAAGAGAGTGATACAAAGCTGGGCTGGCAAACAATGGCCTAGATTCGTCTGCCACTTGTATAGGTAAATGATGAGGTTTGGGAACACAGCCTAACATGCTCATTTTCATCATACAATGCCAACAAGGGACAGCTACAACATCACATGGCCCACAAAGATGAAAATAATTGCAATCTGGCCCTTAGCTGATTGAACTAGACATGGTGACACATGCCTATAATCTCAGTACTTGGGAGTCTGAGGCAGGAGGATTGCCATGAGTTGGAAGTGAGCCTGAGCTACTTAAGGAGATCTTAAAAAATAAAAAGGAAGGAAGGAAGGAAAAGGCTTGTTGGACTCCAGCAGACTACCTTTGACAAGTTTTTGCTATGACTGATGAATCGTGGAAATGCAGCAAAAAATGAACGGAGGAATTCCCAAAGTGTGAGATGCTTGAACACTCTGCTATGTAAATAGTTCAGAATGGGGGGAACAGGCTGTGGAGTCCTGGGATAATTGTAGAGGAGGACTGTTGCTTTTATAATTTTTTGTTTGTTTTTGTAGTGCTAAGAATAGAACCCAGGACCTTTATAAAGTTCTTGATTTGCTATGGAACCACTAGCTGTCTAACAGTTGTACATACCCACGGCCATGAATACGCATGGCAACTGGCCATCCAGGGTTAGCTAGGATAGTCCCACCATGTGATGACTGCATCATGTGACAATGCTAAAGTTATTACTGTTATTGTTATTTTAGGTTGGCTTGCACTGTTTTGATTTTGAGAGGGATGATCTCATGGAGCCTAGGCTTCCCTAGAACTCACTATGTATCCTAGGAGGACCTTAAACTTCTAATCCTCCTGCCTCTACTGCCAAGATTACAGACATGTAATTACTACCATGCATGTGCTTCCCTCATGCCAGGCAAGCACTCTACTAACTGAGCCAGATCCCCAGCCCCTACTTTAGATTTTTAAGACATAGACTCACTATGCAGTTGAGGTTGACCTTAAACTATGATTCTGCCTCTGCCCCCCAAGTGTGGGGGTTATAGTGTGGCTCAGTGTAATTATGGATAGCTCACTCTCACCCTCAAAAGTGGCCCTAGTGGGTCTGGCAAGATGTCTCAGCAGTTGAGCCCTGGATGCTCTTGCAGAGGACCCAGGTTCAATTCCTAGCACTAGCATGGCAACTCACACTGTCTGCAACTCCAGTTCCAGATGATATGCAAAACACCCATACACACACACACACACACACACACACACACAAAGAAATAAGTAAATAAATAAATAAAGCTGGTCCTGGTGATAAGTCATATGGTCACTTTACCAAGAGCATCTAGACAAAGCTATATATAGCAAAGCTAAAATTCAACAAATATTTGCCAAATAATTAAAAATGTCAGCATTGAGTGATAGTGCTAAGACTATTCTGCATCAGAGTGCTGTGGTCTACCATCCCTAACTTCAGGAACAACCACAAGCAGTGTTTCAAAACCAATCACAGCCCCACACTTCAGCCTGATAGCATCTGCCTGGGTAATCAAGTTGAATGCCAAGGTGCCACTCCAGGAGAGGAGTCAGTGCACCCTAAACTCACTGGAGGCTTCTAAACATGCTTTTGAGTCATGATGTCAGAATACCATAGAGTCCTTACAGGCAACAGACTGTCAAAAAGGACTTTCCTTCTTGGTCATGGCTTGTGTGGCGTTCTGTGATGTTTAATGTGTGCTATGCTACAGTGACATGTTGATGGGATATAGCTAAACACCTTAAAACTGAAGACAAAAGGACAGGTTTTACACTAAGGAGACTCCTGTCCTGTATCCTCTCCAGTCTGCTTCTGCCGAGGGCATTGCTTTCCTTTTCCAGAAAAACAAGACCCACACAATCTTATATTTCACAGACTTCAAGAAAGATAAATGGTCTGCCAGTTTTCAGCTTTTGCTTGCTATAAGAATGTACTGAAGCACATGAAAGTTAATGTAATTCATTTTCCAGAGTCAAAATGCTCCCTCTGAAGTTTTCACTCTACAGGGGAAGTCCCTTCTCAAGTTGACCCAGTGTTTAGTCAACTGCATCACAGAACATTTCTTTCCTGGGAAAAGAGCAAGGGCTATGGAAGGAGAAGATTCTTCTTAAAATAAAGACACTAACATGCACAGCTGACACAGATAATCAGAAAATGCCCTGGAAGAGTCTAGTTCCATTCCTGGACACCATTTAAATATTTCAAACTGGATCCAGATTAAAAGCAGAATGAATCACCCAAAATGTTTGTTTCCATCACCCAAAACCTTTCCTCTGCCTGGTGTCTCTGAGCCCAAAACCTTTCCTCTGCCTGGTGTCTCTGAGCGGAACACTGCAGTAAGGTGGCAGGCTGAGCCTAGGGTATCACGAGACAGCAGTTTCTACTGTGACCCTCTCTGCTGGTGTCTCTGAGAGGAACACTGCAGTGTAGTGGCAGGCTGAGCCTGGGGTATCATAGGACAGCAGTTTCTTCTACTGTGACCCTCTCTGCTGGTGTCTCTGAGCAGAACACTGAGGTAAGGTGGCAGGCTGAGCCTGGGGTATCACGGGACAGCAGTTTCTACTGTGACCCTCTTTGGCAACTCAACACTTATACTCAGAGACACAAAGTGACACACTGAGTTTGCTTCCAAGACTCAGCAAAAGCCATTACAGTATCTTTGTGCTTCTGCACACCACAAACTATAGCCATGACCTTCAAGTGTCTTGTCTCCAGAGATACATTTTGAGCCAAATCCTGGCCATGCCAGGTCACTGGCACAGCAGAGAAGCAACAGGGACCTTGCACAATTATCTCTGCTTTCTTCCTTCACTTCCTGTTTCTTTTTTGCAGACCAGTCATGTGTCACCTGTACAGACAGAAGGACTGGATCCCATGGCAATGCTCTTGGTCATCGGGTCCCTCCTCTGGCTTGAAGATCTAACTGGGCAGTTAACTTTACCAGAGAATTATATCACTTTCGGCCCACAGGCAGTCTTCAGAAACTGAAATCCCATTTGCTACCATTTGTTGCTGCTGTCCATTTTTAAAAGATCTTGTAAAAGCCAGGTAGTAGTAGTGCATGCCTTTAATCCCAGCACTTGGAAGGCAGAGGTAGGCAGATCTCCAAATTTGAGGTCTTTTAGAATGAGTTCCAGGAAGCTAGGGCTACACAGAGAAACCCTGCTGGGGATGGAGGAGGAGATCTTGTATGATTTAGGTTGTTTTGAAACACTTGAAGTAGGAACATTTAAGGTTCTTGGAAAGGAAATCAGATTTCCTGCCATTTTGCCACCATCGCTATTTTACCTTGACATTTATCTGCCGGTTCCCCTTTCTTTTCTATTGCATGGGAAAGAAACAAGCTGTACTGGATAAAAGCACACGCTCTGGAGCCAGAGACTGAAGTTGGAGGCTTGGCCTTAACCATGTGATCTCTGTCAAGTCATGTGACCTCCAGGAGGCACAGTTTTACCATTACTAGAACAGAAATAATAGTACCCTTCCATTGAGTTTTGTTAGGATGAATCCTGGGATTGGGGAAGAAATCTTTGGAATTGTTGACCCAGTACACCCCAAACCTGCAGGTTCCCTCTCATGGTGTTTTTACAGAGTCCTCTGTTAAAGGAGCAGACCAGTCCTATGCTGAAATTATGATTTTTCCAGAACTGGAATTGGGAAGGAGAGCTGGAAGATGTGAGGCTAAGTTAGACAGCAGCAAGGTTCTCCAGTAAAGGAAGGAGATTAGCCTCTTGGGAGAGGCAAAGCCAACAGAGAGAGACAGACACAGGCACTACTCCAGGTCTGAGCCTTGACTATTTGACAAGGTCTATGGAGACATTTCCCAGGGCAAACTGTTCAACTCCCTTCACAACAAGCTACGTGAGGTTCTCCCAGCAATTCTTCCTCCATGTTTGTTTGTTTGTTTGTTTAAGAGAGTTTAAATCAGGACTTTGTCTTTGTAACCTGGGTGGGTATATGAGTGTCATGCTCATAGAAGGGGCTCAATGAAGGGAAATCAGAACATTGGTCCCTGAGTACTCTGATGGAATACAAAGGTCATCAGTGATCTTCCTGGAAAAAGCTTTGTAAATAAGCTGGCAAAGTCTAGTACTTGAAGGTGTCCTAGAGGGTGATGAGAATGACATCTTCCAAGCATGGTAAAAGTCAGGCTTGCTTCAGAAAAGTCTGACTCTTGTTTGCTTGTTTATTATCTTTAATAAACCTGAGTGCCTGCTGGGTATGGTGATCATCTTAGCACTCAAGAGTTTGGGCTAGGAACAACTCAAGCTTGATACTAGCCTGGGTTACACTGCAAACCCTATCTCAAAAGACAATAACAAAACAAACAACAATGAAAATCTCTCTGCTGCACCTATAATCCTGGCACTGGGGAAGCAGGGAGAAAAGGATCCCCAGGGCTTGCTAGTCAGCTGCCTAGCTCAAACTATTAAGCTCCAGGTTTAATGAGACTCTGCCTCAAAAAACCAGGGGACTACAAGATGGCTCAGAATATAAGAGCTCATGCTGCCAAGGCTGTTAACCCCGAGTTTGATTTCCAGAACCCACCAAGTAGAAGAAGACAACTGACTCTCACAACTCATCTTCTGCTCTTCATGTACTAGCCTCTAAAATTAACTCATTTTGTAAAAAGTGTAGAGCTACTGAGGGAGATACCAGGTGTCAACATTTGGTCTAGATATGTACATGTACATATATATGTGCACCCCATTCCCACCCCACAGAAATGTAACTGGAAGAGAAAGATGATACATGGAGGTACAAATAAAAGAATCATTCCTCAGCATTAATAACATAACCTTCTAGAAAGCAAAAACAAGCAACGGATACATCTGAGTCCTACACAGTGGCCCTGATGACATCCACTGGTGGTAGAAACATCCAAGTAAGTAGCTTCTATTTATAGAAAGTCCTTTCTGAAACTGTGGGCCATCCTGTACCATTCAGAACTGTTGCTATGGAAACAAGGCATCCTCAGCTGGAGCAGAGGCGCTCCAAGAAGCCTCAGCAATGGTAACAGCATAGCTCCTCCAGGAAGACGTTCAACAGCTGCAGAGGCTACTGAACTCTCCCTGCTGGCCCGACCCCATAGCATTGTGTTTTCCTTGCATCCTACAACACACTGACTAGCAGCACTGGTCAGGGGCCATGGGGGCACCCATCAGATGAGAATCACTGGAGATCACACTTATTCCTCTGTAGCCTATTCAGAAGTCCAGCGTATAAAGGGGCTTTATTTACAGCACAGGTTTCTTTCCAGGTCTGTGAACCAAAAAAATGTGCCGAGCAAAGGGAGTAATTCTCACTTTATTTGCTAAAATGCTCTGTTCCACACAAGTTACTTTTATTTACGATTTCTGCAAACCACATCCACTGAAAAATGTGAACCAATGAGATCGTTTTTATTATTTTTGGGACCCAAGCCAGAAGTTAAAATCCTAAGACAAGGTTGGGGCCCACTCAGCAGTCCCCAACAAGACTAAACGTTTACATTTCAAGTTCTGTTTCTATAGCACCCATAGCTCACAACACACCAGTCTTGAACTTGCAGGCGTGGCCTGAGCCATCTGCACAGCTTCCCTGGATGGCACGTAACCCTTGTTGAGGAAAGCATTCAAAGCAGCCAGTCAAATGGCAAAAGAAATGTTTAAGAAAAAAAAAACAACCTCAGTTGCTTTTGCTGCATAAAAGGCACAGAGATTCAATACTTTAGGAAACAGGCGCATTGAGAGAACAGCTTGTCCAAGTGTAACAAAGGATGGCTTCCCACAAACAGCCAGACTTCCAGCGCCAAGTTAGGGGTCCTTACTTCATCCTAATTCCCTGTATCTTACCATTACTTCCAATTTTAGCTACTGCATGACTCTCATCTATGCTATGGGTGTTTGTTCAGGAGAAAGCATCATATTGTGGCAACACCTAGACATCCTGTCAAAGGATTTGATGTGATGTCCTGGAAACTCTTCCTGCTTCACTTACTCCCTTTGGGAACTCAGCAATTCCTGTTATTTTAGTACCACTAGTGGGGCATACAGTGGCCACAGGGCTCTTCTCATCCTAGGGTTTGTCCTTCAGTCATGTCTCCACTGTGCTGGCAGACCCCAGTCTGGGGGATGTCATCATAGTCACTGCTACTGTTGGGACATGCGTATGTACCAGTTAGCTTCTCGGGCTCTGAAGCAAGAAAAAGTGGCTCCCAAATCTGTTTGTAAGTATTTGTTGTTATTTCAAAAGACAATTGGGGACCAGAGTCATAGCTCAGAGGCAGAACACTTGCTTGGCACATTGAGGTTGTGTGTACCACACTCATCATTATAAAAATAAAGAATGAGGGGCTTGAGAGATGGCTGAGCAGTTGAGCGCACATGCTGCTCTTTCAGAGGACTCATGTTCAGTTCCCAGCACCACACGGTCACTCATGAACATGGAGCTAGGCTGGCAGTCAGAAAGCCCAGGCCACCCTCTACTTGCCACAGCTAGCACTAGGGTTACAACCATGCACACTTTTCATATAAGTGCCGGGGATTTGAACTCAGGTCCTCATGCCTGCAGAGCAAACCCTCACCCACTGAGCCATCCCCCCCTCTTTACTCTCTTCTCCTGATTTACTAAAAAACAAAACAAGGAATCATTAAATCTTGTCAAGAGGCACGTTTATGTTAACTGGAAGCTATGAAGTGAGTGTACTCAACTATATTGCTCAATACTCACAATGTAGGTATCAGAATCAGAACCAAAGAGGAACCCAGAATCTTTCTAGACTCCACAATACAACAGGGAAACAGAAATCAGCATTTTGACAGGTGGAGGCAGGAAGTTCAGGAAGTCATGGTCATCCTCAGCTACACAGAAAGTTTGAGGCCAGCCCGGGCTACATAAAACCCTGCCTCAAAAAAGTAAATAAAAATGTAAAAGAAATTAGAATCCTGTCATGTGATTCAACACTACTGAAAGAATAACAAGTTTCTTGTCCTTAAAAAGTTTAATAAAGACAACTCAAAACACCAAACCAAAACAGACTAGAAAGGCATTGTCTCTGTTCTGCAAATTAATCTCCCCAGAGGAGATCAGGGAGTCCAAATCAGAGCAAAGGAGATGTTACAGCTTTATTGCAGACCCCGCAGCCAGCCCAGACTGCTCTGAGTACTGGATTTCTGTGGCTAATGGGGGGAGGGAAAATGAGGCCAAGTTCTTACATGAAGACAGGGTTTCATATTGCCACCCATTGTTTTCACACAGCTGAATGACTTCTTGTGTCAAAGATTTGAGACCCAGGAAAGCTCTGTCTGCTGGCAGAGTTACTGCCATTTTTTTCCTAAGGCAAAGCTGAAATTTTCAACCTGAAAGTAAAATTTCCTTGCAAAGCCTCTAGCTATCAGCAATCAAAGCAACAGTGTCAGTTACAGCAGTGATGAGTGGCATTTTCCTCTTTAGATGTAGACTCCAGTTTCAACCTGTAACTGAGTGCTTTGAAAGTGGAAAAGGAGAGGTGGCAACGGTTATGCTGGGCCTTTCTTGCAGGCTCCTCTAAGTGTCAATGTATGCGGGTGGCTCGGAAGAGTAAACACCTCTGTTCCTTCTTGGCACACTGGCTTTCTAAAGCTATTTTTAATAACCACATCACAGACAAGTGAGACTTAGGCTTCGATGCTCATGAAGGAAACAGCCTGATGGCTGGACTTGTTAAATAAATCAAAGAGAAATGCAGGGTGGCTTTAGCTGGTGTGGGGAGAGCATCTGTTATTAGGAACGGACACAAAAGCTTAAAACTATTGGTTAGTTAGGGTTTCTAATGCTGTGAAGAGACACCGTGACCACAGCAACTCTTATAAAGGAAAACATTTAACTGGGGCTGATGTATAGTTCAGAGGTTTAGTCCATTATCATCATGGTGAGAAGTGTGGCAACATGCAGGCAGACATGGTGCTAAAATGGTAGCTGAGAGTTCTACATCCAGCTAGGCAGACAGCAGGAAGAGCTAGACACTGGGCCTGGCTTGAGCATCTGAAACTTCAAAGCCCATCCCCAGTGACACGCTTCCTCTAACAAGGCCACACCCTATTCTAACAAGGCCATACCTCCTAATAGTGCCACTTCCTATGGGCCAATGTGGATCATTTTCATTCAAACTACCACAACTATGTATGGCTTATCTGAAACACAGTTTCATGTATTAAATGAAGGCAAAATAGCACATTCATGTTAATGCACTTTGTGTTTAGACAAAAAGAAAAATACTAACATTGTGAACAATATGGAAAATGTCTTTAAGAGCTTAAATATTAAGGTAAATTATCTAGTAGTTCTACTTTCAGGTACTGAAATGAATTGAAAGATGAGCCCTGAGCAGATGAAAAGAAAAACAAAATGTGATAGGTCTATACAATGTAACATTACTCAGTCATAAAGGAGATGAAGTTCTGATACGTGGCATTAATACGAATGAACCCTGGATGTCTTATGGTTTCTATTGCTGTGACAAAACACTATGCTGATAGCAATGTCAGTGGAGTAGCAGGTGGCAATTGATTGGCCTGTCAGATCTGCAAGGCACTGATGGGTGACTCTCACTCAGATAAGCAAGGCCCTGAGGGTTTCCATTCCAGAATGTCTCTTGCTACTGCTGTGTCTTTACATGTTTGCCTCTGCCATTTTTCTCTGGTATCTGCAATGGTGTGAAGGGTGTGGCGGAATCCTCACTGACTTTAACGTAGTGCAATTATCACATGGAACTATCACAATGTACTGAGCATTTTTACCTATGGATTATCATGAAGATAATTTCCTCATAAGCTGTACTGTTTAATTGAAGTAATGGTTTTATACAATAATAGTGTTAGTTTAAATAGAATGTTGATGATTAAGGGTTTTTAACAAATATAGTAAGAGATTATGATAGAGGTTAGTTTAGTAAGAAAATTAATATAGACAAAGGTAGGATATAGTGTTGCCCCTACCCCTGATAAAGCAGGGGATGCAGAGGATAAAAAATAAGAACAAGGAAATGTCATACAGCTAGAACTTTTGAGTTTCTCTTGAGGAGCCATTTGGACTGTGCTTAGGTTAATGATTAGGGAAAACAACTGAGTCCCAGAAGCTAGGCTAGCTCAAGTTCTTTTAATCTTAATATTGAGAGATGTGTTCATAGGTTTCAGTGTGCATCATAGCTAAAACAAAGCTTTAAATATGACTTAAGGTTAAGTTAAGATGTTTTTGTTAATGACTTTGAGGTAGAAAATCTTGAGGAACAATTTAAAGTTTAGAAAGGCACACTTTTAATAGTTGAGTGAGGGCCTCATTGAGGTCAGGGAACAAAACAGTGGCAGCCTGGCTATTGTTGGCTGATGTAGCTTTCTTGCTAGGATGGGCTGGTAATTAATTCCTTGTATCCATTTCTGCCCTCAGCTTCCTGTATAAAAACTGTTGATGAATGGGTATGCACCCTGAGGATTTAAAGTAGAGTTGACTGATTGTTTTTCATAAAGTTTAGATTTATGATTCTTTTAAGATTTTTTATAAGATTACCTTTTGAGAAAAATAATAAAAGGATTGGTCCTTTCTTTATAGCTGCAAAATGCAGCCTGCCAGTAAAAGAACTGGCTGAGAAAAGGACCTTGCTTGCTTACACTTTGTTAATCTATAACAAGTTGCTTGGGCATGAACGTATGTGGGTTTTTAGGGATAATTTATTTTTCACCTGTAATTCATAAAATGTTTAATCATGTAAGGGAAAAGGGAAACATGCAGGTTTTTACCTGCATTCATTGTAATCATTTATTTAAAAGGTAGAATGTAACCACATTTTAATTTTTATATTGCTTAAAAGATTTTGCTGGAGTATATATAAGCTGTAAAAGAAAAAAAGAGAGAAGGAAGTCACCAGAAAGTAATGAGAAGGAAATCATCAGGAAAGATGCAGAAGGAAAACATCAGGAAAGAAGAACAGAACAGAAAAAGAATAGAGTAGAACAAGCAACAGAAAGAATAATAAAACGAAGATAAGCTTTGGTTCTCAGCAAAGTACTCGTATGTCTGTCTGTCCAAGTAGCTTGCCTACTCTGCATTTCCTCTTCAGTTTTGTCTGACCTGCTGAAGGTTTACCATGCATCAGCAGTGAGATCCTGACTCTGTGTGTGTGTGTGTGTTTCCCTTTTTCATCAGTCCCAGAGAATTGAGTTTTATTCCCTCAGAAAAGTCAAGATGAGTGATTAGTTGGCCAATTCCATGGCTCCCCTTCAACTCCTGAAATGCTGAAGGCTGGTCCTCATGGCAGCAATGACCGAATAGCAAGTAGGGGAGGAAAGGGTTTGTTTGGCTTACACTTCCACATTGCTGGTCATCACCGAAAGAAGTCAGGACAGGAATTCAAACAGGGCAGGATCCTGGAGGCAGGAACTGATGCAGAGGCCATGGAGGGGAGTTACTTACTGGCTTGCTTCCTCTGGCTTGCTCGGCCCGCTTTCTACCAGAACCCAGGACCAGCAGCTCTGGGATGGCACCACCCACCATGGGTTGGGTCCTCCTCCACTACTCACTAAAAACACCTTAATGCTGGATATCATAGAGGCGTTTCCTCAACTGACGCTCCTTCCTCTCTGATGACTCTAACTTAGGTCAGATATTGTTGGATTCCGTTTACATGGCATACCTAGAAAAGGGAAATCCACGGGGAAAGATTATTAGAGGCCCCAGGAGGCTATGGGAGCTTTTGCTTAATGATTAGAGTTTCTGATAGAGGTGAATGAAATACAGAGAGTAGTGATGCTTGGATGGTGCTGCATATGTTCTATGAATTTTCAACATTAACAATATACTATATCAAATGATTCTGAATAGTATAAAAAGAGTTAAAACAGATTAATTACATTGTATGTGAATTTAAAACTGTTTAGAATATAATGATATAGGACTAGCAAGAAAGCCTAGACGGTAAAGTCTGATAACCTGAGCTGGATTTCCCAAACCCACAGAAAGGTGGAAAGAGAGAGCCAACTCCATCCCTTATGACTTCTTTTTTTTCTAAGATTGATTTATTATGTATATAACATTCTACCTCCATGTATGCTCACACGCCAGAAGATCTCATTACAGATGGTTGTAAGCCGCCATGTGATTGCTGGGAATTGAACTCAGGACCTCTGGAAGAGCAGCCTGTGCTCTTAACCACTGAGCCATCTCTCCACCCCCTTGTGACTTCTATATGAATGCCATAGTCATACCCTGGACTTATAAACACACACACACTCGTACAAAATGATTTTTAAATATAGTGATATTTATGAAGAAGCAAAAGTTATGTCTTTGTTTAATTTTTGGATCAGAGTTGTGCTGTGCAGACCAGAGGGCTTAAACTTGAGATTTTACTTCCTCAGCCTCCCAAGTGCTGGGTCACAGGCATGTGCCACTCTCCACCCTGCCTGCCTCTATATGCCATATTTGCTAACCAAATTTAGCAAGAATTTTAAAGAGGATCATAAATATATTCCTTAACACTTAGCTCTGTACTCAGGTGAAATTAAGGAAAAAAAACTATATTCAATGATTATATTTTTAAAAAGGTATTTTTTTAAATACCAGTTTTTCTGGGAGGTTGAAGCAGAAGGATCACATCCTGCCTCAAATTCACAGACACACACACATACATACAACACACACACAAGTTTGAAGTCAGACTGGACCACACAGGGGAGAGACCCTCTTTCTCTCTCTTTCTCATACACACACACACACACACACACACACACA